>CM054140.1:51070065-51090065 GCA_028751875.1 Rapana venosa | reverse complement strand
TTACTTTTACACACACAATACACACAGGCACACGCTACACAAACACACACACCACACACACACAAACACTACACACACAAACACACACACATACACAACACCAACACCCAGTTCTTATTAACGAAATGAAGGGTAGACGTTAAACGATCCTACCTAACAAGTAAACCGCAAGGTTCTGAGTTCGATTCCCAGCCCCTTTGCCCCCCTTTCTTCCAAGTTTTGAATGGAAAATCGAGGTGAATGTCAAGTCTTTTCGGAGGAGACTTTCACCCAGACTGACCGACTCGAGTGCTTACAGTCTTGTGCACGCCAAAAAGAAGCTCCCGACATGTTGAAGATCGGATAGAGCAGGGAGGTACCTCCCGACTGTCTCCGGCAAACTTGAATATATTCCATTCCCAACTTAACTGTATCCTGGAAGTCGTTGTGTGGCTACCTTAATTGTCGTGGTGGTGGATTTTGTGTCTCAAAGTCAAAGTCAAACTTTCATTTCCAGATTGTATTTTTTTTTAATCATTTTATATCGAGGATAATGGAATAAGCACTTATGGTAACATTGAATAAGCAATGCATTTGCTTTGTTTTTTAGACATCAAGCTATCTTTCTGAAAAAATAAAAAGATAATATATAATTATGCAGACATAGAGTAAAAAACCTAATCAGTGATAAACCATACGAATCAAACAAGAGAAAACAATAATAATATATGCATACATAGAATTTTTTAAAAAACCCACCCTAAGCAATGTTAAACTTTAAAAATCAAACAAAGAAAAATTCTTCTTAAAAATATATCCACCATGAAACAAGCAACAAAATACCCAAACCAAAAACAAACACAGCAAAACATAACAAAAAGACACCACCAACTCCTCCCCCATTCCCCCTCCTACCCCCTACCCCATCCCCAACAACACACACACACACACACACACACACACACAACCCTCCAACCATACAAAGAACTGAACAAAGCAACAAAAAAAAGGTAAACAACAAGAACAACCGCAAAAAGCAAATAAACAACACAGACACAGACACCAGACACGCACACACTAGATACACGATGTGTGTGTTAGTGTGTGTGTGTGTGTGTGTGTGTGTGTGTGTGTGTGTGTGTGTTGTGTGTCGGTGTGTGTGTATGTGTGTTGTTGTGTGTTGGGGGGGGAGGGAGGGGGGATAGTCGCATACGCAACAAAATCTCACCATTGGTGAACCTCGGAGCTCTAGCCGAGGAACGAAAGCTGAAAAAAATAATCTCTTCACACTGATAGGGGTCGAATTAAGGCTTATGTCGATCGATGGTCTTCAGAAGAAAATAATATTAACGCACCTGCTTAGAAACCAAGAACTGCAGGTTCCATCTCTTGTTTATGCTTGAATCGATTCCCCCTCTCCTCTTCCCCTTCTCCCACCCCACCCCACCCTTTTCCCCACCCTCCTCAATCCACCCGACCTTGACTGGTGCTCTAGAGGCTAATATTTCGGACAACACGAAATAACCGAGAACGCGTGATGCTTGAACCCGCATGCTTGCGCGCGTAAAATAATCCACGGCAACAAGAGAGTTGTCCTTTGAGGGGGAACATTCTGTAGAAAGAAAATTAAAAAGTCCACTCTTTATTGGGAACCAACTACGCATGCAGACGGGATTTTGTTGGGTTTTTTTTTAATGGATGGCGGTGCGCTGATCTTGTGGCGACACGCATTCCCCCAGGAGAGCTAGCTCGAATTTCACGCAGAGCTGGAGAAATCTGCTGTGACTGAAAACTTTATATCTATATATCTATCTGTCTATCTATCTATCTATCTATCTATCTATCTATACTATACTATTATCTATATCTAACTATTATCTATCTACTATACACTATATCTATCCTTATTATATATATATATATATATATATATATATATATATATATACAACATACAATATACAAGAAGGTAAAATATAACGCAGTATAAACCTTCTAGGGGACGGGGTAGCTCAGTGGTCGGAGCACTCGCTTTCCCCCAGCCAAGTTAAGCAGCGTCGAGCGTGGTTACCAGTTGGATGGGTGACCGTTTGCGCGCCTTGGCTTTCAGTACAGTTCCCCCAGTTCCCCCAGCTGTAAATGGGTACCTGCCCTCTTTAGGGTCGGGGAAGGTAAAGCAGCGAGGGAGAGGAGATGGGCGCCGCCCTCAATATGCTGGCCCCTAGAGAAGTGAGGTCTCTGACGCCTCGCTCCCCTACGACCTTATAGGTTATGGGACTCCTTTACCTTTACCTTTACTATAAACCTTCTTAAGTCGGGTCGGGTGTGTGTGTATGTGTGTGGTGGAGGGGGGGGTATGAGGGGCAGGCGATATCATCAGCAATATCCACATTGAGTTGATGTGGAAAATGTATGTGGTGTTTCCCCCCTACCCCCACCCCCCACCCCTTTCTACAAAAGATACTTATGTGTATGACGAACCCTACATGTTCATCCAAAGGTGGCAGGATAATCCGCTTAACGTTTCTTTCCATGAACAAGAAACAATACTGTTATTGCCAGTGAAATCCTCATTTGCCGTGCCTAAAACACAGAGGATTAAACACCCTTCTGTCTGTCTGTCTTTCTGTCTGCCTGTCTGTCAGTCTGTATGTCTGTCTTCTGTCTGTCTCTGTCTCTGTCTCTGTCTCTCTCTCTCACACACACACATACACACACAAACACAACGCACAGACAACATAACACACACACACAAGAACACAACAAAACATACACAAAATCATGTTCCGTTTTTCGAAAGAGTAGGCCATTGTGTGCCGGTGGGTACGGATGACGAAATTCAGAAAAAACCGCATACACACGGGGACTGGATGTAAAAAGCACATGTGTGCTTATTCCATTATCCTCGATATACGAGAATAAATAACACCACAAACACACACGCACACCACACACAACCACACACACACACCACACCACCACACCACACCCACACAAACACACACAACACACACACGCCACACACACACACACACACACACACACACACAGCACACGCACACACACACAGCACGCACACTTCTGATATCACTATGTAAAAAGAGATATTAAATTAAGAAAGAACACACACATACACATCCACCCACAACCACACACACACCACAAAACACCACACTCCACACACATCACACACGGTGTTAACACACATACACACACTCACTCACTCACTCACACCACCACACACACACTCACACACACACACACACACACACACACACAACACACACACACACACACACACACACCACACACACACACCAACACACACACCACACACACACACACACATAAACACTATACACAAACTTATAATAATCACAAAGACCAAGAACAATAGACTAAACAACAACAAAAACACACACAACACACACACACACACACACAACACAACCACACAACAAACACAACACACAAAACACACACACACACACACGCGCGCACACACACACACAACACAACACATATCACTAACCAAAGACGTAGAATTAAACAACAGAACAACCACACACAGAAAACTCAAGAAGCCCAACAGAAAAACCATCTCATAACAACACAGATTCACAACACAAACCGACTTAATAAAACAGTATAGCTGACCAAACCAGTAAGTTCAATACTGTGGTTTATAATTCTCCAAGAAGAGTAAATAAACCATTTTCTGCTATTATAGCATGGGGATGCTGTTGAATTTCATTGAATCTTGGTACTTAAAAACCAAAAAATAATTTCGTCTTATTTCTGGGCTCCAAACCAGCTCATTAGTTCGTGGTTTGGGTTGTGGTTTTCGGTTATTTATGTCTCGTCAAGAACGCTGCATAAAGAGTTTCTAGTTTCTCTTTCATAAATTGCATGGCATAGATGTTATATTTCTATAAAACTCGTGTTTAATAAGTAGAAAAAGAGTTCATAATTTGGTCATAGTATCTGGTCATAAACCATTAGTATACTGAGAGTTCTGGTGATGTGGGTGGTGGTGGTGGTGGTGGTGTTCAGTGTGTAGTGTGTGGTGTGTGTGTGTGTGTGTAGTAGTCTAGTCTGTCTGTCCTCAGCATAATTTGTACATGTCTAGTCTTCTTTGTTCTTCCAATCTGCATGACATAGATATCTAATTATTGGCATATAAAGACTCAGGTGTACTTAGTAGTAGTAGTAGTAGTAGTCACAGTAGTCATAGAAGTAGTAGTAGTGCGTTCATTAGTCACAGTAGTAGTAGTAGTAGAGGAAGTACTGGTGATGGTGGTGGTGGTGGTGGTGGTGGTAGTTGCAGTGGTAGTGGTGGTGGTGGATGTAGAAGTAGTAGTAGTAGCAGTAGTAGTAGCCACAGTAGTAGTAGTCACAGTAGTAGCAGTAGTGGTAGTAGTGGTAGTAGTAGTCACAATAGTAGCAGTAGTAGTATTAGAAGCAGCAACAGTAGTAGTAGTAGCAGCAGCAGCAGCAGCAGCAGTAGTAGTAGTAGTCACAGTAGTTGTAGTAGTAGTAGTAGTAGTAGTAGTAGTAGTAGTAGTAGTAGTAGTAGTAGTAGTAGTAATGATGTCATTAGCTTTAATACTAAAAAAAAGTAATAATGAAAAATACCCACACAAGGTGTCTCCTTCCTACACTGAACCCCCCCCCCCCCCCTCCCCATACCACATGCACACAACACACATCTCACACACAGACACGCACATATCACACACTACACACACATGAATCACACACTTCACACACACACTACACGCACAAACAAATACACACACACACGCGCGCGCGCGCCTCGCATGCGCGCTCACACTCACATTCTCCCCTCTCGCTTACACACCCCACACACACAACAACGCAGCACAACACAACACACACACACACACACACACACACACACACGCGCGCGCGCACACGTACACACACACATAACACACACACACGCGCGCGCACTGCGCACGCACACGCTATACATCTAATATCACAACTTGTGAAAAGACGTAAATGAATTGAACACACAAACACTACACACATATCACACACACACACATACACCACCCACCCACCCACCTACGCACGCTCGTTGTTAACCATCTAAAGCATTCCTCCCCTCAACAATAAATCTGTATTAGATCGATAACCTTGACAATAGTACGTGCAGGTCTCCAAACCAACTTAACTCAACACTACACAAGCTGTTAATCTGACCGTGTCAGCCCACATTCATGATCATGATCATGATCAAAATGATAAGAAATCTTTTTCTTTTTCTTTTTTTCTTCTTCTCTTGAGGTGGCTGTGGGACGTCGCAGGTTTGTCACAAAGTTTGAAGCAGACGATAGTGGAGTAATAATTGAAGTTATCGCCGGAATGATCCCGATAAAGTGATTCATGCAGAGCGTGCGAATTGATGTTGCATGATCCGGCATAATGTATCGCTCTTTTGGATTTTTTGCGTTCTGCATATCATCAGTACAGGCTCAGTCTGTCTCCTTTTATTTATTTATTTTTTTTTTTTTGGGGGGTGCCCTTGAATTACAAATAAGAGATTTTCTAGGTGTGTGGTGGTGGTGGTGGTGGTGGTGGTCAGTGTGTGTGTGTGTGTGTGTGTGTGTGTGTGTTGTGTGTGTGTGTGTGTGTGTGTGTGTGTGTGTGTGTGTGTGTGTGTGTGTGTGTGGACGATAGTAAGTCGAATACACATTTTTGTCCCTGCGACAACTTTTCATTCGATTTAAGCTGAGAAGGGCAGTCAGTGCAGAGATGATGATGATGATGATGATGATGATGATGATGATGATGATGATAACTATTATTATTATTATTATATTTCGAAGATAATGGAATAAGCACTCATGTCCATTTTTCATTCAGTCCCCGTGTGTATGCAGTTTTGTCAATTTTGTCATCCGTTCCCACCGGCACACCACGGCCTAATCTTCCGAAAAGCGGAACGGATTTTAACGTGTGCGCAATATGTTCTGCGTGCGTTCGCACACGGGACCTCGGTTTATAGTCTCATCCGAAGGTTTTTTGGGGAGAGTGGAGTCGGCACTGATGTTAACTCCAGAGGAAAAATCCTCTTGAACGAGAATCGAACCCGGGTCAGCAGATCACGAATGCATCACTCTAACCACCAGGATTTCCCGTCCCCCATTGAAAACATGAGGTGCGGGGAGGTGGGGGGGGGGGGGGGAGGGGGAGGGAGAAAAGGGATCAAACTAAGCGGTTTGGAGAAACGACAATGGATATTAGTGGTAGTAGACTGGTGGAAGTAGAAGTAGTAGTGGTGGTGGTGGTGGTGGTGGTATAAGTAGGAGGAGTAGTAGTAGTTAGTAGTAGTAGTAGTAGTAGTAGTAGTAGAGGTAGTAGTAGTGGTGGTAGTAGTAGCAGTAGCAGCAGCAGCAGCAGCAGCAGCAGCAGCAGCAGCAGTAGTAGTAGTAGCAGCAGCAGCAGCAGCAGCAGCAGCAGTAGTAGTAGTAGCAGCAGCAGCAGCAGCAGCAGCAGCAGCAGCAGCAGCAGCAGCAGCAGTAGTAGTAGTATAGCAGCAGCAGCAGCAGCAGCAGCAGCAGCAGCAGCAGCAGCAGCAGCAGCAGCAGCAGCAGCAGCAGCAGTGGTGGCGGTGGTGGTAGTAAAAGAGCAATTCATGTTATTTATATAGATAAAACAGTGAGAGAGAGAGGGAGAGAGGGGGGGGGGCAGAAGACAGGATAGAATAGGATAGGAAAAGACAAGACAAGACAAGAGACCGAGAGAGAGGATAACAGCTAAAAATGCACACACACACCAAAAAGATTTTAAAAACACATCAGTTATCTAAAATAATATTCTTACATTTCATTTGAACATTTTAAAAATGAAACTAGAGAGCAGTAACATCTGTTTTCTATCAATTAATTCAAAACTATATCATATTTACTTTGCTTTTAAATGTAAAACAACAACAACAACAACAACAACAACAGCATGAACCTCTTGGAATGTAGTTATGCCATATTTTTCATTCGCAACAGTTTCTGTTGGTAATTGGATTCAGTTAACATCATCATCAGATTAACTAGACCTTTCAGAGAGAGAGGGAGAGAGAGAGAGAGAGAGAGAGAGAGAGGAGAGAGAGGAGAGAGAGAGAGAGAGAGAGAGAGAGAGAGAGAGAGAGAGAGAGAGAGGATGAGTGAGAGAGAGAGAAAGAGAGATAGAGAGAGAGAGAAAGAGAGAGAGAGAGAGAGAGAGGGAGGGAGGGAGAGACAGACAGACAGACACAGAGATGCAGAGAGAGAGAGAGAGAGAGAGAGAGAGAGAGAGAGAGAGAGAGAGAGAGAGAGAGAGAGAGAGAGAGAGAGGCGAGAGCGAGAGAGCTTTGGAGTTGGTGTTTGTGCCAGAAAATAATTTTATATGAGATGCAAACAGACGAGAAGGCGAAACAGCCACAACATGAGGAGGAAATAAGTGAAGCTTGGTCTTGTGTGAGTTTTTAAAGAAAAGCAATTAGGAATTGAGACAATGGATAATTCTTAGAAAACTCAATGGCTGCTGCGACATAATATGGTCTGGGTTCACTGACTGATTTGAGTGTATTTTAGCGGTGGTGGCGGTGGTGGTGGCAGTGGTGATGGTGGTGGTAGTTGCTGCTGCTGCTGCTGCCGCTGCCGTTGTTGCTGCTGCTGGTTTTATTAACCCCCCCACCCCCACCCCTCTCCATTTTATTTCCAATCCTTTCTTTCTACTTTTTTGTCCTTTTTCCCCTCTTATAGTGACCATTCGGTTGCTGACGAAAGCTCGGCTGTTAACTGTACAATACGCTCCTAAGGAACGAGGATGTTGAAATTCCCCGCTGTTTCGGATATGAATGCTGCATGCTGCAGCCACATTGAGAGCTGGCATTTTACCGTCTGAGTCTTCCCTTCATAATCTACGAGCACTGGTACAGGAATAAATCCTTTGAGCTCTGGAAGCAAGAGCTCATTAATCAGCCGACAGAGGCTCGATTTCATGGCTGGGTGGTCTAGAAGTAACGAGGCATCACACCCACACACACACCTACCCCAGCGAGGCGCGCGGGTTCCATGCCTGGTTTAGCACCAGCTTCCACCCTGAACAACCACCACCCCACCCCCCTCACTGCCACTCCCACCCCCTACCCTCCTTCCCGGCCATGCACTTTTTGGTCGTCTGGATGCTATTTGTGTGTGTGTGTGTGGATGAGACAATTTACCGAGGTCTCTAATACAACGTATAATCAGCGCACGTAAAAGAGCCCACGGCAACAAGATAAATCGAAATGACTAAAAAAAAAACAAACGTATTCAGCGCACGTAAAAGTACCCGCGGCAACGAGATAAATCGAGATCGCTAATACAACACACTTTCAGCGCACGTGAAAGTAGCCACGGCAACGAGATAAATTAAGATCGCTAAAACAGCGCACATACAGTGAACGTAAAAGTCTTTTTTTTATCGTTTGGTCGTTTGTTTGTTCGTCTTCTCTTTCTTTCTTTTTTCTTTCTTTCTTTCTTTCTTTTTGTCTGTCTGTCTGTCTGTCTGTCTGTCTGTCTGTCTGTCTGTCTGTCTTTCTTTCTCCAGCCCCTTGCTATTCTCTCTGCTTTCCATCCATTTCCCCCTTCCTTCCTTCCATATGTCCGACCTTTCTTCCTTCATTCCTTCCTTCCATCCCACCCTCTTCCTTTCCTTCTTCCTTCACTCCCACCCTCCCTTCCTTCCTTCCTCCCACCCCCTCCTTCCTTCCTTCCTCTCTTTTCAGAATACCATAGTAATAATTCTGACTGACCGAGCATCATCATCACCATCAGCAGCAGCAGCAACAACAACTCCACACAATGCTTCTACTGGATTGGGATCGTTCCGTTCCGCATCCTGGTTGCTGATGGAAGGAAGGAAGATGTAGTCAGCCTTTCATCTCACTCACTGCAGTGCCATACAGGGACCGGATAGCTCAGTGGTCAGAGCACTCGCTTTGTCCCAAGCCAACGTTACGTTAAGCAGCATCGAGCGTGGTTACCAACTGGATGGGCGATCGTTTCCGCGCCTTGGCTTCAGTTCAGTACAGTCCCCCCCCAGTTCCCCCCAGCTGTCAATGGTTACCTGCCCTCTTTATGGTCAGGGAAGGTAAAGCATCGAGGGAGAGGAGATGGGCGCCGCCGCCCTCAATATGCTGGCTCCTGGAGAAGCTGAGGTCTCTGTTGCCTGGCTCCCCTTACGACCACGTAGGTTATGGGACACCTTTACCGTTATCTTTTACAGCGCATATTCTTTTAGATGGGAGAGCTTAGAGGCAGGCAGCAGTAGACAGAGGCAGAGAGAGAGAATGCGAATGCGAAAGTTTTATTCATTATAGGCCTTGGCCCCTCATAAAGGGGGGGGGGGGGGGGGGGGGGGGGGGGGGTATCATCAACATTCCAAAACATGTTGCATAAGAAACATTTATGAACAGAAGAATAATACCTCAAGTACAGATAGTATTTCTAATTTTAAAAGCTTTATACAAATAAATTGCTAGTCGCTTATTAATGCGTTCGTTAGTAGATGACATAAGTATACAAAGTCTAAACATGGAAGGACAGCTCACTATTTTTTGCGGTATCCAACTGAGTTCTAAGATCATTTAACATAGGACAACATAATACAAAATGAACTTCGTTATCGACAGACCCCTTACATAATGGACAAAGAAGATCTGTAACACAGTGTTTTTTATGGCAGAGAGAGAGAGAGAGAGAGAGAGAGAGAGAGGGGAAGAGAGAGAGAGAGAGAAAAGAGAAAGAGAGAGAGAGAGAGAGAGGCAGTGGAAAGGGAGGGAATGAAGGCATGGTTTTTACTTTCCACAAAGTCCAGCAACTGCCGTTGTAATGGTCTTTCTGGTACTATATATAGTGAGGGCTGTGGTTGGGGATGACTTCGATTCTCTCTTTGTGTTTGTGTCTCTGTCTATTTGTCTGTCTCTGTGTCTTTGTCTCTATGTCTTACTGTCTGTCTGTCTGCCCTGCCCTGTCTGTCTGTCTGTCTCTCTCTCTCTCTCTCTCTCTCTCTTTTTCTCTCTCTCTCTCTCTCTCTTCTCTCTCTCTCTCCTTTTCTCTTTGTTTTTTTTGTTTTGTTTGTATGTTTCTTTTGTTTTGTTCGTTCGTTTTTGTGTGTTTGTTTAGGGGAGGGGAGGGTGTTGTTCTAGATTCATTGCTATATTATGTGTTGTATTGATATTACTGTGTGACAGATTATTTATTTTAGATCTTTGAATATTTATTTGTTGCTTAGCTGTTGTCCTTGGTACGTTTGTTTCTTTGTTTCTTTGTTTGCTTTCTTTTTTTTTTTACACTATTTATACATTTTACTTGATTGAGGGCTTCATGGAAAAAAGCCAACATGTGTACTTTTTCCCCATAACAAAATTTTCCCAAAAAGTTCTCTCTCTCTCCTCTCTCTTTTTCTCTCTGTCTGTCTCTCTGATTCTCTCCCGTCTCTCTCTGTCTCTCTGTCTGTCTCTCTCTTCTGTCTCTCTCTCCCCCCCCCCCCCCTCTCTCTCTCTGAGCGGTAATATGAAGGAATCGCGCGTGATGTCCTGAAGTGGTCAAAATTTCCGATTGTTATTTTGTAGGGAATAGATGGGAGGTTAGGGTGGGATGTGATGTGTGTGTGGTTGTGTGTGTGTGTGTGTGTTGGGAAGGAAGGAGGGTCACTTGGTGTGTATTTTGTGTGGTGATGTTGTGTGTGTGTGTGTGAAGTGTCATAAAATCCCTGGTGGTTGACAATAAATCCTGATGGCAGATGTTGGTTTGTTTTATTTCGTTGCTGGTTTCATGCGTCCTGAGAAAAATACTCGAGAAAGCCGGATGTTGGTATAATTAATGTTTTATACCCTCTGCATACGCGTGCTTGCGCGGCCGCGCCCGCATCACAACAAAATGCCTTTTCTCTCTCACTCACTCTCTCTCTCTCTCCCCCCTTCTCCTCTCTCCCCTCCTCTTCTTCTCCATCTTCTCTCTCTCTCTCCTCTCTCTCTCTCTCTCTCTCTTCAAGAATGGTAATGATCACTTCTTACACGTTTTCTAACAGCTCGGATGATAGTGTAACACAGATGGATATATATGTAACGGAAGAAATGATGATTTTCCCAAACCCTTGTTTAATGATCCTATCAAAGAAAATGAAGTTATTGCCGTATCCAGCAATTTTAAAAACAAGAAAAAGTGCTGGTTCCAGACAAAAATAAAGGCGAAATGCTAAAAAATGCCCAAATCAATTGTTATTTCCTTCCTAACTCAACTCTTTCAACGATGTTTTTGAAAGAGGTGCTTTCCCTTTGGAGTGGGCCAAGTCTATAATTATTCCTATTTACAAAAAAGGCGACAGCACTAAAACAGACAATTATCGTGGAGTAGCCCTCATAGCATCGTCAGCAAAATATATACTTATATTTTGAATAAAAGGTTAACTAGATGGGGTGAAGAGAATGAAAAACTGCTTGAAGAACAAGGAGGTTTTCGAGCAAATTATAGTACTACTGATCATATATTCACCCTATACTCTATTGTTCAAAAATACTTGCAATTAAATTAAAAAAAATATTTGTTGCATTTGTCGAATTTTTGTAAGGCGTTCGATTCTGTTAATCGTAATATCATTATGGACTGTTCTGCGTAAAAATGGAATAAACGGTAAATTATATATGGCACTAAGGAGTGTATATAAATCAGTATTAGCATGTGTACGCGCAGGATATGATTATTCGGAATATTTCGAATGTCCCCAAAAGGAGTGAAGCAGGGCTGTATATTAAGTCCACAATTATTTTCTTTTTTGTAAACGAATTAGCCGTTGAATTAACAAAAAAAGGAAAACATGGTATTCAGTTTATCTCAGGCGCAATGGAGGTATTTTTACTACTATTTGCCGATGATATGATTTTCTTGTCTGACACGGTACTAGGTTTACAAAACCAACTAATAATTAAAGGAAGAGGCAGATCGCCTAGATTTAAACAGTCAATATGGAAAAAACGAACATCATGATTTTTAGAATGGTGTGGACATTTATCAGTGCGTGAAAAATGGTTTTATGGAAATTTCTGAAGTGAAAGTCGCGAATTCTTATAAGTACCCAGAGATGACATTTTCAACGAAGCTAAGTTTGAATGTTGCATGGCGTGAATGTTGCAGGAAAGGAAAAAAGGTGTAATCGAAATCTTAAAAAAGTTACGAAAGCTGAATTCAGTAGATTGTTCTTTATTTTGGAAATTGTTTGATGTTCAAAAAAGAACCTTTTCTTACATATGCATCTGAAATATGGGGATTACTTTTAATCCCCAAATACAAAAAATAATACATATGTATCCAAACTTTTTCTTAAATGTCCCAACCATTCGTAAAATTTACGGTATTTATAGGAGAAAAGGGGAAAAAGAACCCTTTTTAAAACCTTCAAAACGTTTTTTTATTGGCTAAAACTACTAAATTTCCGGGTCACGTTTTGTACCCGGTTTTAAAATGAAATTTGGATGGTTTAAAAATGGAGGGGGGAAAGGGGAAATTTGGGGATTCAATTTAAAAAATTTTTTCAGAACAGGGGGTTTTGGAAATCTTTGTGGTTTTTCCTAAAAGGGGAAGTGGGTAGCGAGCAGGGGGGTTTATTTCTAAATTTAAAAGGGACAAAAACCCTTTTGTTCTTTTAAACCCAAAATTTGGGCCTTTCGCCATGGAAATAAGATAAAACTCTTTTTTGGGGTTTTTTCGTTTAAGTGTGCTTTTCAAGTTTGAAAAGTATCTTGAAAGCCCCACTGAAAAAATTGGGGCACCCGAAAAAATTTTTTTTATGCAAGTTTTTCGACAAAAAAACCCTCGGGTTTCAATAAAACCCAAAAGAGGGGTTTCCCAACCGAGACGTCCACACAGTTCCCCCCCCCAATTTTGTGGTCATATTTTTGATGATGGAAGTGCTTTTTCCGTTTATTGCCTTTTAAAATTATTTTTCCCAAACCGTGGAAAAACTGTGGGTTTAAAATCTAAAAGTTTTCCAAAAGGCAAGAATTTTTTTCTTTTTAAATCGTCCTGATGATATTGTGATCAAATCGGTTGAAAAAGGGGTTTTTTTGGCTGAAGCACTAAAAATTAAGAAAATTTAAAACGGGCAAGTTCCCAATTAGCTTAACTTTTGTAAACAAAACAAAAAGGGGAAACCCTTTTATATTTGTAAACCCAGCATTTTGTGAAACACCTAAAGAAAACATTTTAAATTAATCCCGCTGTAGTCTCCAGAAAGGGAATATTTTTTGAAAATTTCCCCTTTCAATGTCAATGGAGGGTCTAATATAGCATTTTTAAAATTTTTCTTTTCATTTTTTTAAGTTATTGTTTTTTGGGTTCCCTATTTTTTCCATCCTTGTTTTTTTATTTTTGTGTTAAATTTTAAAACTGATTTTACGCAGGGGCTTAAAGTCGTACCCCCGCCCATAAAAAGCTCATTTTTGGTTTTTTGGTTTTTCTTTACTTAAAACATCATGGATTTTTCTTGTATTTATTTGAAAATTTAAAAAAGAAAGTCTGTAAAACCCCCCCCTTTTTCCAAAGGGGCCAAACCCCTTGGGGGGAAATTTGAAATAAATTTTCCCAAAGCGTAAAAAGGGCGTAAAAGCGTTTTCCCTCTATTCTCCTCTTTACACACACTCTCCCCCTTTTCTCTCTCTCCTCTGTCACACTTTTCTCTTAACACACTCACGCAAAACCCCCCCTCCCCCCACTCCCCAACTTTAACACAACGCCCCCCACCCCCCCCCCCACACACACATTTTGCAAATCCACCCCCAACCCCAAAAACACACTCAAAACACACAAAAACCACACGCGGCCCCACTAAAAAAACCCCTTTCGCTCTCTGCACTTTTTAAAAAAAAAAAAAGTCCTAAAATTTTCCTTTGGGGCAAAAAGAAAACGAAAAAATAAATCCCCAAAAAACCCAAAACCCAAACATAACCAATTTTTCCCTTTCTTTCAAAAAAACAAAAATGGGTCCTTTAAATTTTCCCCCACGGGGGCCTGCCCGAAAACAGCATCCCCCCCTTTCGGGAAAAAACCTGTGCAAATTTTTTCCCCCCTTTTCCCATCCCTCTTTTTGAAATTGCCTTTTTTCCTTTTCTTCTAGTCACCCCTCCTTTATGTTTTTTTTGGGCCTTTTTGGTCCTTCTCCTTGCCCTTTTTCCCCCCCCAGAAAGACTTTTTTAAAAAACCCAAACAATTCTCAAAGTCGGGGGGGTTTCTGGGCCTGACTTTTCAGAAGTTTTTAAGATATAGTGAAAGGATTTTTGGGCTCATATTGAAAAGGAAAACCCCATAACATTTGGGCTGTCTGACCCGTTCGAGAAGATGAAGATTCCCTTGTTTTTTTGCGGGTATCAACGCAACACTCGGGAGACCAAAAAACTCCCTCCCCAACCACCTCTCCCCTCCCCCCCCCCCATCCTCCCCCCTCCCCCCCCCCCTTTTTCCCTTTCTCTGGGCTATATGGGGGATTTATCAGAAGGGATGAATCTGGTTTTTTTGGGGGAAAAGGGGAGAAAAGGGCCCAACGGGCAGGGGGAAAACTTTGGGCTGGGATGTGAGCATTTTTAACCAGCCAGTTTTTCCCTTGAAAGGCATGTTTTTTGAGAAACAGTGGGGGGGAAAGGGGGAGTGTTTTTTTTGTTTGTGTTTTTGTTTTGTGTGTATGTGTGTTTGTGTGTGTGTGTTTTTTTTGTGTGTGTGTGTGTGTGTGTTGTGTATGTGTTTTGTGTGTGTGTGGTGTTGTGTGTGTATGTGTGTTTTGTGTGTGTGTTTTTGTGTGGTGTGTGGTGTGTATGTGAGTGTTTTGTGTGTGTGTGTGGTGTGTGTGTGTGTGTTATGTGTGTGTGTGTGTTGTGTGTGTTTATAGATGAGTGGATGAGTGATGTGTGTGGTGTGTGTGTGTTTATAGATGGGTGGATGAGTAAGAGTGGGTGGGAGAGAGAGAAAGAGAGAGAGAGAGGGAGGGGGGGGGGGGGCAGAGAGAGAGGGAGAGAGAAGAGAGAGGTCAGATCAAATCAAATTCTTTTTATTTCGAGGATAATGAATAAAAATGATACTCGTGCTTTTTTCTAGCATCCAGTCCAGAGAGAAAGAGATTAAGAGAGAAAGAGAGAGAGAGAGAGAGAGAGAGAGAGAGAGAGAGAGAGAGAGAGAGAGAGAAATCAAATCAAATCAAACTCTTTTGTTTGGAGGATAACTATTAATGCTTATATGCTTTTTTTTTTACATCTAGTCCACAGAGAGAGACACACACACAGACAGAGAAGGAGACACACAGAGAGAGACAGAGACAGACAAACAGACAGACACAGACAGAGACGAGAAGACAGACAGACACACACACACTGACACACACAGATACAGAGAGGGGGCAGGCACTATCACTGACAACACTGGTGGTGGTGATGTGGCAAGCTGCCTGTAGCCAGCAGCTTTTACAGTGCAAGATAATATTGACCCAAGACAGCAGTGGGAGCTGGCATTGTGTCAGGGATTGTGTCTTGGGATTGTGTCAGGGTGAGAGAGGATCAGATGTCTGTCTCTCTCTCTCTCTGTCGCTCTGTGGCTCTCTGTCTCTGCTTCTTTCTCTCTGTCTCTGTCTCTGTCTCTCTCTGTGGCTCTCTGGTCACTGCATTCTCTCTCTCTGTCCTCTGTCTCTCTCTTACTGTATCTTCTCATCTCTCTCACTCTCATTATGTATTTTTCCTTTCTTATATCATGTCCTCTGCTATGTATTGCACGTAAAATACTATTCGTTTTTCTTATGGCTTTATCTATTTTCTTTGTTTTTTTTCCTCAGCGAGGGCTGGATGTAAAAAAAGCTATTTGTACGCTTATCTATAACCCTCTATACATAAATTTTGTTCATTGCGTTCAATGCTCTATGTTCTTCGTTCTACCCATTTGTGTTCTGGCTGAGAGGATCCGATTTCCTCTGCTGTCTCTGTTCTCTCTCTGTCTCTGTTTCTCTCTCGTCTCTGTCTTTTTCTCATCTGTCTCTGGTTTCTTCTCTGTCTCTGTATCTCCTCCCTCTCTGTTCTCCTCTCTCTGTCTCTCTCTGTCTCCTCTCAGTCACTCTCTGTCTCTCTCATTCTCTCTCCTCATTCTCTCTCCCTACTTCCCCATCCCTTTCTGAATTTAAAAAAAACTCTTTTGTACTCCCACCCACGAACATTTTCACCACGCACCAGTCCACTCTACCACGACACCACCAACACCACCGCCACCAACGCACCACGCGCCGCCGTGCCGCCGCCGGCTGCCGCCACCACCACAACCAACCACCACCACCACCACCACTGCCATAAGCGAGAACGCACTCACCTCACAAAACAGATATGCGTTTTTAGCACACGCAGTTACCTGTATATGTCAAGAACCGAAACTAGGCACAACCTGCAATCCACTCATTCTCCCACTCTGCAGTATTATGTTATATCCTGGATTTTATTGACTGGCATCGATGCGACAAACACTGACGAGCATTCCTCCATCCCTCCACTCCAGCCTTCTCTCAAATTCATCCTTACACTCCATTCATCCACTATCCATTCCATTCGTCCGTCGGTCCTCCTTCCTTCCATCCATCCATCCATCCTTCCATCCATCCATCCATCCATCCATCATCCATCCATCATCCATCCATCCCTCCCTCCTCCCATCCATCCATCCATCCATCCATCCATCCTTATCTTCACATCCATCCATCCATCCTATCATCTTCCATCCTCCATCCATTCATCCGCCCATCCATTAATCACCCAATCACATCCATCCATCAATCTATCCATCATCCAACCAACCTTCCTTCCTTCCATCCTTCATCCATCCATCCATCCATACCATCCATTCCATTCCATTTAACCATCATCAATCTATCCATCCATCCATACCATACGTCCATCCATCCCCCCACTTTCTATCCATCCAACCTCCATCTCCATTCATACCCATCCGTGCCGCAGATATTCTTTCAGAAATGATTGATGCTAGTTTTGCATGCAGTCTGGCACCAAGCTCAGAGTGCGCAGCTACATCATAAGCCTTGATGGTTAGATAAACCAGATAGCCCAGTGTTTCTTCATGCATTATTGACAGGCAGACAGTAGGGGGTTCTGTGTGTGTGTGTGTGTGTGTGAGTGTTTGTGTCTGTGTGTGTGTGTGTGTGTGTGATGTTGTGTTTGTGTTCCTGTGTGTGTGTTCGTGTTTGTGGTGTGTGTGTTTGTGTGTGTGTGTGTGCTGTGTTTTGTTGTGTGTGTTATGTGTGTGTGGTGTTTTAGTTTGTTTGTGTTGCGTGTGTGTGTGTATGTGTGTGTGGTGATCTCTGTGTGTGTTGTGTCTGTGTTGTGGTGTGTTTGTGTGTGGTTGTGTGGTGTTGTTTGTGACTGGGAGGGTAAGGGGCGTGGGTTGAGGTAAGGTTCAGTCGTAAGATGTTCCTCTAGTGCATTGAGAATGCAGATGAGTGTCAGAAATGGCGAAATAGATTTCATTTTGCATTGGAGTGTAAACACTATAGTCCCCGGATGATGATCAGTCTCTTTGTTTATTTGCTGAAACTTTTTTGTGATTTGTTGTTTATTGACACGTTTGTCTTAATCCTTCTTGTGCCTTCTTTTTCCATCTTTCCTTCGTGGTCTTCGACTCGTTTCTTCACCTCCTCCTCCACCTCTTCCTCCTCACTCCCTCCTCCTCCTCGCTCCTCCTCCTCATCCTCCTCCTGCTCCACCTCCGTCCTCCTCCTCCTCCTCACTCCTCCTCCTCCTCCTCTGCTTCTTCCTTCTTCGTCTTCTTCTTCTTCTTCTTCGTCTTCTTCTCTTCTTCTTCTTCTTCTTCTTCTGCTCCTCCTCCTCCTCTTCTCCTCCTCCTCCTCCTGCCTCCTCCACCTCCCCTTCCTCCTCCTCCTCCTCCTCCTTCTTCTCTTCCTTCTTCTTCGTCTTCTTCTTCTTCTTCCTCTTCTTCTTCGCATTCTTCTTCGCAATGCTCTTCAGCATTCTACTATCTTTCGCATTCTTTCGCATTCTCTTCTTCAACTCTACCGCATTCTTCCGCATTCGTCTATCTTCGCATGTCTTCTTCTTCTTCGCATTTTTTCTTTCTTCTTCCGCATTCTTCTTCTTCTCGCATTTTTTTCGGCATTCTCTTCGCATTCTTACTTCATCATGCTGTGTGTCTGTGTGCCGTTTCTGTGTGTTTTCTCGTTCGTACTGCCATTGTCTTTATGTGCATTCTCTCTCTCCTCCTCCCTCCCTCCTCCCCCCTCTCTTCTCTCCCTCTAACCTCCATCCCCTATCTACCATACCCACCCCCCTCTCTCATCTCCCCTCGCTCTCGGTCAACTCTTCTTCCCCCAACTCCCTCCCCCCTCTCTCTCCCTCTAACCTGCCCACCTCCTAAAAAATCCCCCTCTCCAGCCTCCTCTCTCTCACCCTGCCCCCTCGCTCCATCCCCTACCCTCCCTCCCTCCCCCCTCTCTCCCCTCATCACACCCCTCAATCCTCTCCCTCCTTCATTATGGTAAGGAAGTTATTTCCTCTTATTTCTTCTCCCTCTGTCCCCCTCCCTCACACCCTCCCTCCCCCCTCTCTTCCCTCCCCCCGTCTCCTTCTCCTTCCTCCATCCCTCCCCTACCCTCCCTCTATCTCCCACCCCCCCCCCCTCTCTAATCTAGGGAAGACAATTCCGCCCCCTCCTCTCCCCTCCCTTCTCTCTCCCTCTCTCTCCCCTCCATCCCTCCTCCAACCCTCCCCTCCTCTCGTCGCCCCACTTTTGTCTTTTACCTACAATCGAAGAAACTCCTGGGTCCACTCAATCCGGGAAGTACTTAGACCAGAAAAGAGTCGAGGGGGCACAGGAGATCGCACCTAGACCATTATGTTGTCCCTGTTGATGATGGGCACTTCGGGTATACCGCGAATGGTCAATCTATAATATGATAGCGCTTCCAGAATCGGCCAGGCTGGATTATTGATTTCTCGTTAAAGTGCTGTCGAGGGTGTGGAGTAGGTTGTGGTGGTGGGTGGGTTTGTGGTGTGGTGTGGTGTGGTTAGTGTGGTGTGGTTGCTGGTTGGTGGTGAGGGGTTGGTTTGGTGTGGTGGGGTTTGGGGGGTTTGGGGGGTTGGTGGTTGGGGTGGTTTTTGGGGGGGGGTTGTGGTTGTGTTTTGGGGGGTTTGGGGTGGTGGGGGGTGTGGTTGGTGGGGGTTTGTGGTTTGGGTGGTGGGGGCTGGTGTGGTTGTTTTGTGGGGGTGTGGGGGGGTTGGTGTGGTTGTGGTTGTGTGGTGCGGTGTGGGTTGGTGTGGTTGTGGGGGGTGTGGTGGGGAGGGGTGGTGTGGGGGGTTGGTGGGGTTTTGGGTGTGGGGGTGGGGGTGGGGGTGGGGTTTTGTGGGGGTTTTGATGGGGTGTTGTGTCTGGTGGGGGGGTTGGGTGTGGTTGCGTGGGGAGGGGTGTGGGGGGGTGGGGTTTTGGGGTGGTGGGGGTTTGGTGGAAGGGGGTGGTGTGTTTGGGTGTGGTGGGGTTGTGGTGTGGAATTGGTGTTTGTGGTTTGGTGTGGGGGGGTGGGGTTGGGGGGGGGGTTTTCGTGGGGTGTGGGGTTGGTCGGTGCGTGGGGTTTGGTGGGTGGTGGTGTGGTGTGGTTGGTGCGGGTGGTGTGGTGTGGTGGGGTGGGGTGGTGTGGGGGGGCGTGGGGGGTGGGGTTTGGTTGGGTGTGGTGTTTTGGGTGGGGGGGGGTTGGTGTGGTTTGGTGTGGTGCGGTTGGGGGGGTGTGGTGGGGTGGGGTGGGTGGATGGTTGGGTGTGGTTGGGGTGGGGTGGGTTGGGGGATTTTTGTGGTGTAGGGTGGTTGTGGCGTAGTGTGGGGTGGTTTGGTGGGTTGGGGGTTGGGTGGTTGGTGTGGTGGGTTTCCGTGGGGTGGGGTGCGGTGGGTAGGTGGGGGCTTGGGTGTGGTTGGTGGGGTGCGGTGTGGGTG
>CM054140.1:51050065-51052565 GCA_028751875.1 Rapana venosa | reverse complement strand
TCGTTGCTGCTTAACCTTAGAGCTGGGGAAAAGCAAGTGCTCTGACCATTGAGCTATACCGTCTCTCAACTCACCCCCCTTCCCCTCCCATAAAACTAATATTTACACGTAACTGCTACATAAGAAATTCACATGTATTCTCTTCTCTCCTCTCCTCTCTCCCTCTCTCTCTTCTCTCTCTCATCTCTCCTCATCTTCCCTCATCTCTCCTCTCTCATCTCTCTCTCTCTCTCTCTCCTCTCTCTTCCTCTCTCTCTCTCTTCTATCTCTCTCTCTCTCTCTCTTCCTTCTCTCTCTCTCTCTCTCATCTCATCTCTCTCCTCCTCTCTCTCTCTCTTCTCCTCACTCCTCTCTCTCTCTCTCCTCTCTCTCTCTCCTCTCTCTTCCCTCCTCCCTCCTTCGGATGAGACTCTAAACCGAGGCCCCGTGTTCGAACGCATGCAGAACATCTTGCGCACACGATAAATCCTGTTCCGCTTTTCGGAAGAGTAGGCTGTTGTGTGCCGGTGGAAACAGATGACAAAATTGACAAAACCGCACACACACACACACACACGGGGATTGGATGTAAAAAAAAAAAAAAAAAGCACACGAGTGCTTATTCCATTATCCTCGATATGAAAGAATAAATTTTAAAAATAAAAATTAATAAATAAAATCTCTCTCTCTCTCTGTTTGCAGGCAACATCGTGGTGCTGGTTGTGTTTGCCTACAGCAAGCGCATGAGGACTCGCACCAACCTCTTCCTGGCCAATTTAGCCGTGGCCGATTTTTGCGTGGGGGTGTTTTGTGTGCTGCCCAGTCTCTCCATCCAGCTGTCACCCATATGGACGCTAGGGCGGGTAAGTTTAATATGTGTGTGTGTGTGTGTGTGGGGTGGGAGGGTGGGGGGTGGGGGGTGTGTGTGTGTGGTGTGGGGGGGGGGGGGGGGTTAGGGGGGGTTGTGTTTGTGTTGTGTTTTGTGTTGTGTGGTGTGTGTGTGGTGTGGTGGTGGTGTGTGGTTTTGTGTGTGTGTGGTGTGTGGGGGTGTGTGTGTGTGTGTGTGTGTGTGTGTGTTGTGTGTGTGTGTGGTGTTGTGTTGTGTGTGTATGTGTATGTTGTGTTGTTGTGTGTGTGTGTGTGTGTTGTGTTTTGTGGTGTGTGTGTTGTGTGTGTATGTGTGTGTTGTGTTGTGTTGTGTTTGGTGGTGTGTGTGTGTGTGTTTAAGGGAGGAGAGAGATTGCTGAATCAATCTCTCTGTCTCTGTCAGTCTCTCGCTCTCTCTTTCTGTCTCTCTGTCTATCTCTTTCCCGCCGCCTCTCTCTTTCCCCTCTCTCCCTCTCTCGACTATCTCTCTCTCTCTCTGTATCTCTCTCTCGCTCTCTAATCTGTCTCTGATTCTATTTTCTATCTGTCTGCCTGTCTCTGTCTCTGTCTCTATATCCCTCTGTCTGTCTGTCAGTCTGTCTGTCTGTCTCCACTCTCTCTCTCATTTCATTTCCGAGGTTAGAAATGAATTAACATTGTTATTAGCCCCCCCCCCCCCCCCCCCCCAAGTTCTTTCCATCATTTCTGTCACAGATTGTGCATGTTGGGTCTGTCAATGTCTTTCAATCTCTATCTCTGTCTCTCTGTCTCTCTTTCTGTGTGTCTGTGTGTGCGTCTGTGTCTGTCTGTCTCTGTCTCCCTCTCTCTCTCACTCACTCTCTCTCTCATTTTATTTCCCTGGTCAGAAAAGAGTTGAGAAATTTATCAACCAAGTAAAAGTTTTGTTCTTCCCATCATTTCTGTCAGAGGTTGTTGGGTCCATCTGTCTTTCTGTGTCTTCTGTCTCTGTCGGTATGTCTGCCATCCTCTCTCTCTCTCTCTCTCTCTCTCTCTCTCTCTCTCTCTCTCTCTCTCTCTCTCTCTCTCTCCCTGTCTGCCTGTCTTGTCTGTCTCTCTGTCTGTCTGTCTTCGTCCTCTTATCCGCCCCTCACAAAAGCTCTTTGAGTCATTGTCTGAGAGAGTGTGTGTGTGTGGCAGCAGAGTGTCAGTTAGAGACTTGTTATACATCTGGCGTCCTCCCAAATTCTCTCTCTTTCTCTCTCTGTGTCTGTCTGTGTCTTTTGTAGAGTCTGTCTTATGTCTTGTCTAGTCTTTGCGTTTCTATATTTCTACGCGTGTGTGCGAGTGTGTGTGTCTGTATGTCTGTGTGTGTGCTTGTGTGTGTGTGGTGCTGCCTCTTTCTCTCTCTCTCTCTTTCTCCCTCCCTTTCCCTTTCTTTCTCTCTCTCTCTGTCACTGTCTCTCTGTCTCTCTGTCACTGTCTCTGTCTCTTATGTCTCTGTCGCCCTCTCTTACACACACATTTATACACGCACGCACACGCACACGCACTCTCTCTTCCATTTTTTTCCTTCTCTTCCTCCTCCTCTTCCTCCTCCTTCTCCTCCTCCCTCCTCCTCCAACTTCTTCTTCTTCTTCTTCTTCTTCTTCTTCTTCTTCTTCTTTTCTTCTTCTTCTTTTTTCTTCTTCTTCTT
>CM054140.1:51020065-51047565 GCA_028751875.1 Rapana venosa | reverse complement strand
CACTTCAGGAACAAAAGTTTTTATTTTCTTATGTCGCGCTTAAAAGTTCTTGCTATGTCGTTCGTTTTTCTTTTTCTTAACAGTATTTGGTTTTGAAAAATGATATCATGTCGTGGCTCATTTGAATAACATCTACTCTTCTTGTCATGAAACAACTTTTAAAAAAATAGAAAAGAATTATTGATCTTCGAATGCAAATGGCTGATCCCCAGTTATGGAGCCCATTGCGTTGGCAAAACCTTAGTTACAAAGTAGGTATATAGGTGCCTCGGCAAATCTGTTGAACGCTGAATTGAACTTCGGGTAATTCATGGGATGAGCGCATAAACGTGATTTATGTTTGTCAGTCGTGTTGAACGATGACCCCCCCCCCCCCCCCCCCCCCCCCCCCCCAAAACAGAAGAGGAGGCAGCTGCAGTTTCGGAGACTGGACAGAAATTCGATCATAGTGGAGATGCCTTGCCCACAGCACACCCCCACTCTCCCGACCAAGAGAGCATACAGTCAGCATTGGAGATGTTCCCCAAAGGCCAACCAGCCCCCAGGGCTGCAGCAATACATAAGGACTGTGCGAGTCAAGCCTCCTAGTCAGAGAGTCATGGTCGATCACTAAAGATTAAGCTGTAAAGTGGAGTTCCATGAGTGGGAAAGCCACTGGTCATACAGCCTCTCACTCTGCTCTTGCCCCCCAGCGTCAATGGTTTAATCAAGAACTGGGATAAAGCCCTGGCGATGAATGCACATAAAAAGGGATGAATGTGCACACTTGCTTTTCTGCATGCTTTTATGCGCAGAGGGTGTGTGTGTGTGTGGGGGGGGGGGGGTTACTGGCGGGGCTGCATGCACTTTAGATGATGTAGAATATCGCAGTATTCCCACAGAGAGAGAGAGAGAGAGAGAGAGAGAGAGGGGGGGGGGTGAGAGAGAAAGGGAGGGGAGACAGAGAGACAGTGAGGAAGGGGATGGAGACAGAGATAGAGGGAGAGAGAGAGAACGAGAAAGACAGAAACAGAGAGAGAGAGAGCAAAAAAGAGAGAGAGAGAGAGAGAGAGAGAGGAGAGAGAGAGAGGGAGGGAGAGAAACAGATAGAGATAGAGAGAGGGACAGGCTGAGAGACAGAGGGAGAGAGAAGGAGAAAGACAAAGGGAGAGACAGAACAGACAGACAGAAACAGAGAGAGAGAGAGAAAGAGAGAGAGAGAGAGAGAGAGACAGAGAGCAAGAGAGAGAGAGAGAGGAGAGAGAGAGAGAGAGAGAGTATTCAGCATCTCTTTTCTAAACGCAACAACAACAACAGCAACAACAACAGCAACAACAACAACAACACAACAACATGATAGTGAGATCAACTTCACCCTGCTCCCAATCACCCTAAAATTCATTTTATCTTCGACTAAACTTTTTTTCACAAACGTCCTTGTCTACGGCCAAAAAAAAAAAAGCCCACCACAAAACTATCCAAACAAAACATCCCCAACTCTCATTCATCAACCATTTTTATTTCTCGACAAAACCAAACCTGCCTGAACGACCCCCCTCCCACACCACCACCACCCCCACCACCACCACCCTTCCCCCCTCCCCTCACTCCCCACTCTCTAGCGATTCTGGAAGTGAACGAGGAAATAAACTAGAACGTCAAAATGTAGGAAAGCATTCTGAACTCTTGTTTGGATGTCCTTGGCATTACTGGTTTTTTCGTTGTTGTTTTTCTTTTTCTTGCCTTTCCTGAAAATACTCCTTTCGTCTGTTTCGTTTGGCTGAAAGTAGTAAAAAAAAATTTAATTCCTGAGTTTCGAAAGGCTCGTGGTAACAAACAGAAATATCTGGATCCAGGTTTTATATGGATCCAGGTTTTATATGGATCCAGGTTTTATATGGATCCAGGTTTTATATGGATCCAGGTTTTATATGGATCCAGGTTTTGTATGGATCCAGGTTTTGTATGGATCCAGGTTTTATATGGATCCAGGTTTTGTATGGATCCAGGTTTTATATGGATCCAGGTTTTATATGGATCCAGGCTTTATATATATATATATATATATATATATATGTGTGTGTGTGTGTGTGTGTGTGTGTGTGTTTATGTGTGTGTGCGCGCGCGCGCGTGTGTGTAATATGCGCACACGTTTATTTACTCGTTTAACTTTTCGTCCAGTGTATAATTTCTCAGTGATTTTTTTTTTAGGTGTAAGTGAGACAAAGTAATGTATTCGGGCTGACCCCCCCATCCCCATCCCCCTCCTTCCTATCCCCTCTCCCTCCCTTCCCCTGCCCCCCCCCCCCCCCCCCCTTTCTCCCCCCCCCCCCCCCCCCTCCCGCCCCCTCTCTCTTTCTCTCTCAGGGTAGCTTTAAGCTGGGAAATTCGCAACAACGTTTTGGGTTTTTTTGGTTTAAGACGACTAGGAACAGTTTGTGAACCCTTAAAGAATCTGTCATTGTTTTCCCAGGCCACTTTTTGTCGACGTGTTGTATTACGTTAAACAATACGCTGTATTTTGTTTCCTCCGAGCCTTGTTTGTTATCCGTCTCTCTCTCTTCTTTTGCTTGTCTTTTTAAAAAATATTATTTATCAAGCGTTTTTCCCCTCGTTCGTTTGTTACCGTTCTTGCTCTTCCCGTTTTCACTCATTTTGTTCGGTTTTTTTTAAGTGTTTCTTTTTTTATGACCGGATAGCTCAGTGGTCAGAGCACTCGCTTTCCTCCAGCCAAGGTTAAGCAGCGTCGAGCGTGGTTACCCATATGGATGGGTGACCGTTTGCGCGCTTTTGCTTCAGTATAGTCCCCCCAGTTCACCCAGCTGTAAATGGGTACCTGCCCTCTTTAGGGTCAGGGAAGGTAAAGCAGCGAGGGAGAGGAGATGGGCGCCGCCCTCAATATGCTGGCCCCTAGAGAAGTGAGGTCTCTGACGCCTCGCTCCCCTACGACCTTATAGGTTATGGGACACCTTTACCTTACCTTTTTTTGTTGTTCCTGCAGTGCTGCATAAGATGTTACTTGTACAATGAAACTTACATCTTAGTCATTTATTTTATTTATTTTATTCTTTTATATCGAGGATAATGGAACAAGCACTCATGTGCTTTTTTACATCCAGTCCCCATCAGTGTAGTGCAGTACATTAAGGTAAAATACAATATAGAGAGAGAACAAAAAGAGAGTATTCTTGATAACTCTCAGTGCAAAGACAATAACTAATGTTAGCTGAAATTGAAAGGCGCAGACTGAGATTAAAACGAAATAAAAAACCCAAAAATATTTGAAAGGCAACAAAATAAAATAATCATGCCATACTCCTTTCCCCTTCCTTCACATTCACCTCTCCCGTAGTCCCATGGACCGTGGGGGGCACTAATGAAGATTTTTGCAACCAGCTTCCTCCACTCCATGCAGGCTTCTGCTTTGAGTAGCAAATCGTTCCACTCAAGGCCAGTCCATTCTCTGATGTTGTTGTCTTCCAATCGTTTTCTCTCTCAGCCTCTTCGTCTCCCTCCTTGTACTGTTCCCTGTAAAATCCCGGAGACGGTGCAGAAATACAATACATGGTAATTAATTAAGCGTTGTACTGAGCAGTAAAATACACTAGTCTTGTAGCACAAAGTATAGAAATAAACATCAAATGGCAAGATTCAGTATCAGCTGCGTTGTCTGTTTCAGCACACGTACACACAAATCGGAGATGTCATGGAAATCCGTAGTTTTAAAGGATTTGCTGGTTGGTTGGTTGGTTGGTTGGTTGGTTGGTTAGTTGGTTGGTCGGCTAGCTGGTTGGTTAGTTGATTGCTTGGCTGGTTGGCTGGTGGCTGGCTGGTTGGCTTATTAATTGGTTGGCTGGCTGGTTGGTGAGATGATTGGTTGGCTGGTTTGCTGGTTAGTTGGTTGGTTGGTTGGCTTGTTGGCTGTTTCGGGGTTGGTTGTTTTTTTGGGTGTTGTTTGTGCCTTCAGTATTGGAAAGGTCAACACCTCTGTGGGCTTTTTTTTCTTCTTCTCTTCTCTCTTGATCCCGAATACTAATTCTGTGGCAGAAAACGATGCTGATTAAGAGACGGGGTCTGTTGCTGTTTGTCCTCTGCCTCTTGCGTTATGTTAGTTAACTACCTCGCTAGCAAAGGTTGCGTTCGCGACCATGGCTTTCTAGTGCGGTCTTTTGATTCTGACTTGGTAACGATGTGGTTTGGTGGGTTTGTTTCGATTCGTTTTCCTGCGCGTGGGTTTCTTTTAATTGGTAGTGTGGTTGTTTGTTTGCTTGTGTGTTTGTTATTTTGCTTGTTGTGGGGATTGTGTTGTGGTTTGTTGGTTTTATTAGGTGGGGGGGGGGGATTTGGGGGGGGGGAAAGAGGGGTGGGTTGTTAGTTTGTTGTGTGTGTGTGCGTGTGTGTGTGTGTTTGTGTTAGAGGTTAGTTTGTTTCTTTGTGTGATAGAGTGGCAGGCAGACAGACAGACAGGCAGGCAGGCAGGTAGGCAGGCAGACAGGCAGGCAGGCAGGCAGGCAGGCAGACAGACAGACAGACAGGCAGGCAGGCAGGCAGGCAGGCAGACAGACATACATACAGAGAGGAGAAAGAGAGAGAGAGAGAGAGAGAGAGAGAGGATGAGAGAGAGAGAGAGAGAGAGAGAGGAGAGAGAGAGAGAGAGAGAGAGAGAGAGAGAATTGGATCCAAGCTGCTTTTCACACGCTGTAACAAGGTATGTTATTACGAAACATATTTGTGCGTAATATATGCCATGAGAGTAGCCGCAGTGCGACTTCGGGAATGGTCTCCAAACACGACACCTAGTCAAGTCCAGTCAAAAACACTTTAATCATTCCATGGAGGGCAATTACAATATACCTATGTGCATGCTTTTGTCTCAATTTGATCATCCGTGCTTATTGCCATGAGATGGTCTATTTTTTTCCGAAAGGTGGAATGGGTTGGGTTTTTTAATTTATTTATTTTATTTATACCACTTTTAAGTCACGATAGATTTCTCTGCGTGAAAATCGGGCTGCTCTCCCCGGGGAGAGCGCGTCGCCAGAAGAGCAGCGCTACCCACTTTAAAAAAAAGCAAATTCTTTTCCTGTCTGCAACTGTATTTGTTTCACTATCAGATTGGAGTTTTTTCGACAGGGACAACTCTCTTGTTGCCATGGATTTTTTTTTACTTGCGCTTAATAATTCTGTGTAACACGCAAGACTTCGGTTTATCGTCTCATCCGAAAGACTAGCACCCAGACCACCACTCATGGTGTAATGGATGGGGGGAAAAGTTTCGGGCCCAAACGGGGATCGAACCACCGCACACTTCCGACCCGGACTTGTCGCTTTCTAGGCAGGCGCGTTACCTCTAGACCACTGATCCAGCAACGTTTTACGTGTGCGGAGGATGTTCTACGTGTGTTCCCTTCCGAAGGACTTTTTTCTGTTTAGTTATCAACTGTCGATGGCAGCTTTGGTAGAGCGGCAAGTGGATCGATATTCTTTTTACGAATGCGATAGAGGGATAGCTTAGTGGTTAGAACATTGCGCTCCCAATCTGACGACCCGGGTTCGATTCCCGTTCAAGGGGATATATTCTCCTAGAGTTAACATTAATCAGTGCAGACTCTACTCTCCGCAAAAGTCCTTCGGATGAGACTATAAACCGAGGCGCCGTGTGCGAACGCACGCAGAACATCTTGCGCACACGTTAAAATCCTGTTCCGCTTTTCGTAAGAGTAGGCCATTGTGTGCCGGTGGGAACAGATGAGAGAATGTACAAAACCGCATACACACGGGGACTGGATGTAAATAAAAAGCACGTATGTGTTTATTCCATTATCCTAGATATAACAACAACAACAAAAGAAGTGTCAGGCTGAAAAGTGATCACAGTGGGTTCTGCTTCAATCACTGTGGGGACCTCTGGAAGAATGCTGATCCTGGAGCCAACACTGGAATGGCCGGGCCACAGACAGAGCCTGCCGAGAGCATCGTGCTCGTTCAACACTGCTTCCAGCTGCTGTGGATGAAAGACTACACCTTCAACACTTTTTTTTTTTGTTTTGTTTGGGTCATAAACATGGATACATCATTTACCTACAAGGATGAAAAAGTGGTAGAAACTGGTAACCTGCACTTGTTCCCCTCCCACTACTACTACTACTTTTTTCTGTCTGAAAGTAGATGGTAATAATCATTTGTTCCCCTCCCACTACTACTACTTTTTCTGTCTGAAAGTAGATGGTAATAATCATGATCTATTTGTCAGTCAGCCCGTTTGTTGCAAGCTCTGAAAACATGAAGCACCAACTGGTGTGAACTTGAGGTCAAGTCAAAAACCACTTGAATCATCCCATGAAGGGCAACTACAATACAGACAGGCAGATTGATACGGATTCCACCTCTCTGCCAGTTGCTCTGATGCTCAAAGACAGTGTTAGCATGTTCTTCCATTTTGTTGATGATCAGCAGTAGCAGCCGTGCGAAAAACGCATAAGTTTTAGACTTTGTTTGTTTGTTTGGTGATTATGCAATGTGGCCTTGAGTGAAACGAATTGCCTCGGAAAGCGCAGAGGACCGCTTAGAGTGGAGGAAGCTGGTTGCAACTTCTTCAGTAGCGCCACCACGGTTCATGGGACTACGGGATAGATGACGGTGAGATTATGCCATAGAAGCACTGGTAACAAAAAAATACACTCCAACCAGCCGCCATGGCGCAGTGGTTAGCGCCTTGGGTTACGGACTGGAAGGTCGCGGGTTCGATTCCCATAAGAGTCATAGGGATTTTTCGGACTGCGGCCGGCTCCTACCCAGAGTGAGTGTGCTGTGGGCTCAGTGGGAAGACTGGGACCACACAGTCGAGCTTCATCCACTTAACGGATGCAAGTTTGAGAATGTTGCTCAAATTACCTGACCAACACTGCAGGTGTCTGTATCTCTCGGGCCCTGTTGACGCCGGGATATATTATGATAGTAAGCGTAGAGTACAACCCTGTCAAGTAGTCTCAAAGCATATGCATTTCCACAGCAGCATAATTACGTCATCCTCATTGTCATTGATCATCATGCAATTAAAAAAATTGCCTCTGATTCGGTGGTCCCAGTTTCTCTGGTCTCATGGTGATCTCAGATTCGGTTTGCCCATACACTTCTGTGCCTCTGGTGAGTTTGTGTCGGGGCCTTTGGGGTTGGAGGTTCGCGGGGGACGGTCGTTGGAGGGACGTTGTGGTGGTTGCCACCTCGGGTGGGCAACTCACTCAGTCTGGCTCCGCGACTGGGCTAATACTGTCGTTAGTAGGGGGCTTAGCTCAGAACAGGCACCACTGAACACCACCAAAGTGACCCAGCAGCAGTGCAGGGCCTCTCTGGCTGGTGGCCCCAAGGCGGCCTGATAATGATTGGCTCCATGTGGACCTCCGATTCTGAGGATGAGACACAACAAATCTGGGTATGGTTGTGGCGGGGAGATTGAAATGAGCGGCGTGGGAACAGCAGGACGGAGGACGTCACAGAAGATGAGGCAGCAAAAGAAAAAAAATACACTCCAGATGTGTGTTTTGTTTTTTTAAGTCTTTGTTTGTGGTTTATATTATGCAATAGCAACACTGGTGCGAAAAACAGAATCACTATGTTTCTTTTTACAAAATAGTCTTTGTTTGGTAATTTATTTGCAGTAGCAGCGCTGGTACAAAAAATATACGTTCAAAAGGGTTTTAAAGCAGTCTCTGTTTCGTTTTTCATCTATAATTATGTAGCAGTAGCTCTGGTGTGAAAGATTTATGTATTTATTTATTCTTTTATATCGAGGATAAAGGAATAAGCACTTATGTGCTTTTTTACATCCAGTCCCCGTGTGCATGCGGTTTTTGTGAATTCTGTCATCTGTTCCCACCGGCACACAATGGCCTACTCTTACGAAAAGCGGAACAGGATTTAACATGTGCGCAAGATGTTCTGCCTGCGTTCGCACACGGGGTCTCAGGTTTATAGTTTCATCCGAAAGTTTTTTGGGGAGAGTGGAGTCTGCACTGATGTTAACTCCAGGGGAAAGTATCCCCTTGAACGGGAATAAAACCCGGGTCGTCAGATTGCGAGCTTTGCCTTCCAACCTACTCAAGATGTTTCAAAACAGTTTTTGTTTCTTAACAGCAGAGGCTCTGGTGTAAAACAACAACAACAACAACCAAAAACACATAAACACGCTGCACCTTCCAACATACTCAAGAGGTTTCATACCAGTCTTTGTTTATGGTTAATACGTAACAGCAGTAGCCCCTGCTGTCAAACAAAAATCAACCCAAGAGGTGGTTTTTTAAAACAGTCTTTGTGTGTGGTTTGTTTGCAGCAAGTGCAAACATACAGTTCGAGATGTTTCAGAACAGCCTTTGCTTGTAGTTTGTTTGCAGCAAGTGCAAAGATACAGCTCGAGATGTTTCAGAACAGTCTTTGTTTGTAGTTTGTTTGCAGCAAGTGCAAAGATACAGCTCGAGATGTTTCAAAACAGTCTTTGCTTGTAGTTTATTTGCAGCAGTGCAAAAATACAGCTCAAGATGTTTCAGAACAGTCTATGCTTGTAGTTTGTTTGCAGCAAGTGCAAAAATACAGCTCGAGATGTTTCAGAACAGTCTATGCTTGTAGTTTGTTTGCAGCAGTGCAAACATACAGCTCGAGATGTTTCAGAACAGTCTTTGCTTGTAGTTTGTTTGCAGCAAGTGCAAAAATACAGCTCGAGATGCTTCAGAACAGTCTTTGCTTGTAGTTTATGCGCAACATCGGTAGCTCTGGTGCAACAACTACATCTCAAGAGGTTTTAAAAACAGTCTTTATTCGTTGTTGTTTATATGCATCAGCAGCTCTGGTGAAAAAAACAACAACATCCCACTCATAATGTTTTAGAATAGTCTTTTGTTTGATGAATTGTAACAGCAGTATTTCTGGTGTGCAAAAACAAAAACACCACCAAAAACAACCTACCACTCAAGACGATTTAAAACAGTGTTTGTTTGGTTGTTTTGTTGTTTTTACGCAGCAGCAGTTGCTCTGATGCGGAAAATACCGCTCAGGATGTTCGAGAACAGTCTTTATTAGTGGTATATTATGTAGCAGCAGCAGCAGCAGCAACAACAACAGCAACAACAGCAACCATCCACTTGCTGTGAGGATGAATGTACGAACATTACCTAGGAAGTTGGGGGTGGTTGTTTTTGTCGGGGTTTCCCTATTTGTTTGTCTGTCTGTTTTTGTCTTTCTTTCGTGGGTCGCCCCTCTGTCTTCCCTCGTCTGTCTTTCCCTCTGTCGGTCGGTCTTGCCCCTCTGTCTGTGGGTCTTGTCCTCTGTCGTTGTCGCGGCGGTGGGTTTTGCCCCTCTGTTGCTTCTGTCTCCTACCTGTGTGAGGTGAAGTCGCCACGCAGGGCATTCCCTCCCATCCATCAGTCTCAACGTGGCCCTGTCAGTTGTAGAAAATGGGAGTTGTGCGTACTCTGTAATGCCGCTCCTTTTCCAATCTCTGTCTGTGTCTATCTGTCTGTCCTCTCTCTCTCTCTCTCCGCTCTCTGTCTCTCTCTCTTCCTCTTTCCCTTTCTTTGTCTCTCTGCTCACCTCCTCGCTCTCTTGCCCCCTCTCTCTGTCTCTTCTGTCTTCCCCCTCGCTCCCCCCCTCTATCTCTCTCCCTCTCCTCTAATTCCGGAAAATTGTTTTGAGAGGGGTTTTTTTCGTCTACGTTCCTGAAGTAGCAGCGTAGTAATAGTAAATACAGTTGTTGTTCTGTAGAGTATAGTAGTAGTAGTCGTAGCGTCGTCGTCGTCGTCGTCTCGTGGGGCGTCGTCATTGTTGTTTTTGGACGTTTTCGGGATTTATACCCCGGGAGTCACCAAATAGACACTCTGCTCTGCCCTTCTGTCTGTCTTTCTGTCGTCTCTTCCACCCAGTCCTCCTCCTCTCGTTCTCACACAACACACACACAACACACAACACACACCACACACACACACACACACACACACCACACCACACACACACAACTCAGTTTGGGCCCACTTTTTTTTCATCTTTAAATGATTTACCCTGTTTTTTTAATGTAACTGTGAAATGTTTGCTGACGATCCACCTCTTTTGTAGGATTCGACCCAGCAGAAATAGCAACTTCAATACAGAAATTGACAGTTAAAATTATTTGACTCAGTTAAACCACATTTTTTAAAAGCACAAAAAACAAATGTATGTACGTTCAGCAAACGAAAAGAAAAAAAAATGAATGATGGGTTTCAACCTCTGTTGTTGGAAAACGGAATAGTTGAAGAAGTTGACTCACATAAAATATTGGGTGTTACCATTGCAAAAATAGACGGCCTGATAAACAAATGTCATGGGTAAACGCCTCTCACGGCTACTTAAATTTATCCAAAATAAAACACTTTCAAAAAAATCTTCTCAAAATTTTTTTTTGGGGGTCACATTTCCAAAACATTGATTGCGTCAATATTTGGGGTACCGCAGTGGGAAAGAACTTGAAATTCATTCACGCTTATAAAAGAGCTTAAAACTTTTTATTGTTAAAAAAAGCACCTGACAATTGAGGATTTAAGCAAATAATGTCCTGACATTTTGAAAAACCCACTTTCATTCAATAAAGCTGTGTTTATGCAAAAAATTGTTTAAACAAAATGCACCTCCCAAATTTCCAAAGCTTCAAAGTTAACCCAAAAAGACACAACCCTTTTCTAACATTTTAGCCCAGAATTACCCCATAAAAATCGAGCCTCTTTTTATTAGGGGTGACCTATGAAATTTTAAAATACCCCCAAAATTTTAAATGAAAATTAAAAACAAAAAAACTATAAAACACATCAAAAAGATATTTATGAATAAAAGTACAGAAACACGACTTGTAACTTAAGAGAGTGATTTAAGTGTCATGACGTTTTTCTTGTCATTTAAAAACAGATAGCCCCAAATTTTCATATTCATAGAGACATGTGTAAACTCGATCTATATATGGGTTGATATGATATCAACCCAGCACGCTTTTAATCTGATGTGTGTTGTGTGTGTGTGTGTGTGTTGGGGGTGTGTGTGGTTTGTTGTGTGGTGTTGTACAAGTGTGTGTGTTGTACAAGTGGTTGTACAAGTGTGTGAGGCGTGTGTGTTGTGAGTTGGTTCGGTTTTGGTTTTTTACTTTCTTGCTGTTTTTTCCTTTTTTTGTCTTTTTTATTAAATAAATATGCTGATCTTTTAGTTTTGTCACTGTTAGTTTTCTGGGTTTATTGATAATGACTAATTGTTATTGCGACGTTTTATGCTGGGTGGATTTACATTTCCTGATTTTTTTCTTTTTTCGAAGATTAACGTTGCTCTGCCCCAAACCAAAACCAATAAAGTGTGTTATGACCCGGAAAGGGGGAAATGGATGTCTTTGTTATACTTTTTTCTCGAAAACCAAAGCTCGGGTTTTTCTTTTTTTCTATTTATGAGTTTTATTTTGTGGTAAAGGGGGGTATGGGGGGATGTTTTGTGAGGTATGTAAGTGTTTAAAAAGTACACAGTTTTCTCTGTTTTTATCCATTAATTTTGGTTGTTGTTTTTGTTATTGTTGGTAGTGGGGGGGGTGGGAATTTTTGGTTTATTTTGCCTTTTGTTTTTTTTGGGTTTTTGGGTGGTTTTTTTTGGGGAGGGGGAGGGGGGATTTTGGACCTTTTTCTCGTCTTTTTTTTTTCATATTGTTCTTCATTTGCTTGGTGTTATTCGGTCCTATGTTAGTTATTGCGTGTTTTTGTGTATGTAATTTGTGTTTGTTTTGATTGTTTATTTTTTTGTTGTGGTGTCCTTGTTTATTCTCCTTTTGTTGTTGTTTTTTTTAGTTTTTTTGTATGGTTAAAGGTTTGTGGTACATGTGTGGTGAGGGGGGGGGGGAGGGAAGCGTTGGTGGGGGTTTTTTTAAAATTTTTTTCTTTTTGTTTCTTTGTTTGTTTTTTTTTGGGTTTTTTTTTGGGTTGCTTGTTTGTTTGTTTTATAGGGGGAAATTTTTATTCAAGTTTTTGAATTATTTGAATTTTTGGGTCTCATTTTTTTTCGGGGTTTTTTGTTTTTTTAAAAATTTCCACATTTTGCATATGTTTTTGTTTTTTTTGTTTTTTTTTGTTAGTTTCCCCATGATTAGGTTTTTTTATTCTATTCTGCAAAACTTATTTTTTTTTTTTTTCTCGTTTTTTTTTTCTTTTTTAGATAGACTTGATGAAAAAAAAAAAAAATGAAATCCCTTTTTCCCAATGTCCCAATTAAAAATTTAAAAATTTTTGATTTGGGTTTTTGAGGGGGCCCTTTAAAAACAAAAACACACACACACACACAAAACCCCCCCTTAAACCATTTCCCAAAATTAATCACTGTAACTCTTTTGTTTGGGAATTATGTGTGCATGTATGGTCTGCGTGGGGTGCGTGCGTGCGGGGTGCGTGCGTGCGGCATTTCCCCCGCGATGCGGGTTAGGCGTGCCTATTTATTCTCTTTCAAATTAGGACACGCGCCCGTTTTGTATTCTATGATTTTTGGGGGTTTGTTTTTTTTTGCTTTTCGGGAAAGTTTTCAGGAAAATAAGAAAAAAAAACCCAAAAACTCTTTTCCCGGGGACAAAGGAACATTTTTGCCTGAAAATGGGGCGAGCGGGGGAGAGAGAGGAGAGGGAAAGAGAGAGGAGAGAGTGAACAGAGAGGGGAGAGAGAGAGTGGAAGAAAAGGAGAGAGCCCAGAGGGGAAAGGAAAAACCCAAAAAAGGAGAAAGAGCTAGGAGTAGAGATAAGGAGAGAGGGGTAGAGAGAGAGAGGAGAGAGGGGATAGAGAAAAAGAGGAGAGTAAAAAAAAGAGAAAGAGAGAGACAAAAAAACAGAAGAAGAGCAGAGGGGGAGAGATGGAGGTGGGGGGGGAAGACAGACGGGAAAATTTGAAGATGAAAAATGTTGTGCGTGAGTGCGTGTTTGGGGTTTTGTAGTGCGCTTTGCGCGTGCAGGGAATTTGTATGTGTGTATATGGGTTTTGCTCAACCCCTTCTGTATGTATTAGGGATGTATGGATTTATGGTGAAATGTTTTTTTGTTTGTATGTTTATTTTTTAGGTGTGTGTTGAAAAGTGTGCTCGCGCGCGCGAGAGAGGGGGGAAAAAAGAGAAGAAGAGAGAAGAAACAGATCCCAGAGCCAGACGGGCAGAGACAGAAAAGACAGTAAACAAGAAAAAAAGAAAAAAGGGAAAAAAAAACAAACCCAAACCTAAACCCCCCCACGGGGATTTTCGGGGAAAGGGAGAAGTTTAACTGATTTAGCGACTCCAACGAAAAAAAATAAATTTCAAAAGGGGGGCCGGGGGTTGGGTTCAAAAACCCGGGGCCCATACACATTAACGTTAAAACCCCCGGGCTTCCCCCACCCCGCCCCTAACCCCCCATAACTGAATAACAACGCCATAAAAAAAACTAAATTTTAGGGGAGAAAAAAAAAAAAAGAAAAAGGGAAAATTTAAACAAATATCAACCACCCTCGCTCCGTCCCCCCCCCCCCCCCCCCCCCCCCCAAACACACAAAAATTTAAACCTTTTTAAATCTATCTTTTTAAAATACTTTTTAGAAAAAATAACCCAAACCAAAAAATTAAACAAAAAGGGTTTTTTCCCCCCCCCAAAAAACCGCTGTGCAGACTATTTTTAGAGAACAATTAAAACCCTTAGGGTCCCCCAGGTGAACGGTCAATACGCGATTGAACAACAAAAAACCACAACAACAAAAACCCCCCCCCCCCCCCCAAAAAAAAAAAAAAGACAAAAGGGGTTACCCAAAAAAACCCCCCAAAGGGGCCCAAAAAAAACCCATAAAAACGCTGTCCAAAAAAAAGCAATAGAAACGAAGAAAAGGGAAAAGGGTTTCCCAGAGACCTCAACTTCCTCTGGGGCCCCATATTGGGGGCGGGCCATCCCTCTCCCTCGTTTTTTTAAACCTCCCGGCCCCTAAGGAGGGCAAAAATACCCTTTGACACTGGGTAAAATTTAGGGGACTGTACTAAAGGGAAAAAGGCGCCCCAAACGGTCCCCCAATCCAATTTGGGAAACCCATCTCTTTGCTGCTTAACCTTAGCGGGGGGAAAGCGGTGCCAAAACCATAAAGCTATCCTGCCCTTAAAGAAAAGAAAAAGAAAAAAAGAAGAAGAAGAAAAAAAAACAAGAAAAAAAAGGGAAGAAAAAAGAACAAGAAGAACAAGAAGAAAAAGGGAAAAAAGAAAAAAAAGAGACAAAGGTCGCAAAAACCTGAAAACCCCCAAAATATCGAACACACATAAATTACAGTGAACTCTTTTCGGGGAAAACCCAGTTTTTTAAAAATTTGGTTACAAAAAAAAAAAAAAATAAAAAAAAAAGAAGAAAAAGGGCGAAGATTTAAAGGAGAAAAAATTGACAATTTTACGGGGTTTGGGCCCGTGAATTTTGAGGGGGGGAGGTTTGGGGGTGGTGAGGGGGGTGGGGGAGGGGGGGTGAGGGTTTAGAAATAACAAAACCCATTTTTAGAGGGGTTTAAGCTTCGGGTTTCAAACCCTTTAAAAACAAATTGCTTCTCTGGTTTTCGGCCAACTTTTTTCCTTTCAGCGGGAAACTGAAAAGGGGGGGGGGAGTGGGGGAGGGGGGGGTGGGGGTTCCTGGGGGGTACCCCCTTTCACATGAGGAAATGAACCAACATTGCCATGTGAAAACGGGTTTGATTGCTTGACCTTTAGGGGAAACGGGAATTTTTTTGAAATTTTTTTCTGGCCAAAAATATGTCGGAAATGGGTCTCATTTGCAACAGAATTATGCACACGGTAATCTGTTATTACGGAAAAAAGAGGAAAAGAAAAAAAAGGAAAAACATTTTCAAACCCCTAAAAACTGTTCTAAAAGCTGGCCAGTACTGCTGCTGCTGCGTCTACTGCTTTCGGGTACTATTACTACTGGTTTCTGTTATGCTGGGTGCTTCAAATTCCACTAAAACTACTACTAAAATACTACTACTACTACCCATACTAATACTACTAACTACTATACTCTGTCACCCGGTTTCCCTTTGCTGTTTATTCCCTGTTGTTTGTTAAATTTTTTTTTGCCCCATTGTTTTTTTACTTTCTTTTTATTTTCATTCCCTATTTTTTTTATTGTTCATTCCTTATTGTTGTTTATTTTTCATTCCCTAAATTTTTGTTTATTGTTCATTCCCCATTTTTGTTCATTCCCTAAGGGTTTTTACCCATTGTTGTTATTTCCCCCATTGTTTTTTTCATTTCCCCGTTGTTGTTCATTCCCCTTTTTTGTTTTTTTTCCCCCCTTTTTGTTTTTTTCCCCCATTTGGTTTTTTCCTATTTTTGTTGTTTATTGTTCATTCCCCCATTGTTTTTATTCTCTCTGTTTTCATTCCCTATTATTTTAATTCCCAAATTTTTTGTTGGGTTTTTTGTTTTTAAATTTCCCCCTTGTTGTTTAAATTTTCAATGTTGTTCATTCCCCGTTGTTGTTCATTTCTACTTTTTTCCCTTCCCCAAATTTTTGGTTTATTCCTATTGTTTGTTGTTTATTTTAATCCCCCATTGTTGTTTTATTCTCTACGTTTTCATTCCTATTTTGTTCCCTTCCCTTTTTGTTTGTTTTTATTGTTTCATTCCCATTGTTTTTCATTCTCTACTGTTTTCATTTCCCATTGTTTTTTAATTTCCCATTGTTTTTTTGGTTTTTGTTCATTCCCTATTGTTGTTCATTCTCTACTGTTGTTCATTCCCTATTGTTGTTCATTCTTTACTGTTGTTCATTCCCTATTGTTGTTCATTCCCTATTGTTTGTTGTTTATTGTTCATTCCCTATTGTTGTTCATTCTCTACTGTTGTTCATTCCCTATTGTTGTTCATTCTCTAATGTTGTTCATTCCCTATTGTTGTTCATTCCCTATTGTTTGTTGTTTATTGTTCATTCCCTGTTGTTGTTCATTCCCTATTGTTGTTCATTCCCTATTGTTGTTCATTCCCTATTGTTGTTCAATCTCCCTCTCCCTTCCCCCTTCGTTCCTCGCCTAGAGCTCCCAGGTTCGCCAATCGTAAGATTTTTGGGTATGGCATGCAACCGTATGTTTTTTTTGTTTTGTTTTTTTAGCCTACCAAGAAGGTAGACGCATTCCGACTTCGGGAAGAAACTTTTACTGAAAAAGTTTGAAATTCCTCGAGTGAAAAGTTTGGCAGCAGCCCAAGAATTCCACTTTACTAGCTGAATGTAGCCGACAAGGGCAATAATTATTTTCTTAGCTTCTCATTGCCACCTGCGCTCTTCATCAGAGTGGCGCCTTCTCTGCTAACGCCACCTTCAGATAACACCATGGCCACCACACACAGCATCGGCTTAGGCTGTTTTGTAAAAAAAAATGTTTTATCCGCTTAAGGCGCACATGCTCGTGTGTGTGTATGTGTGTACTTTCTTGTATGCTGGTTTGTTTGTTTTTTAATTTTCGCGTTAGCATGTTTTTTTCACATACAGTCGTCCACGCGCGTATGCGCACATGCAGGTTATACACACACGCACCGCGACGCACGTATACAGGCACGCGCGCGCGCGCGCGCACGCGCAAGCAAGCAAGCACACATACGCACTCATATTACATTCACACAGACAGACATGCGCGAGTGCATGCACCTTACAGACAGACCGACATGGAGAGAGAGAGGGAGGGAGGAAGGGAGGGAGAGAGAGAGAAGAGGGAGGGAGAGAGAGGGAGGGAGAAGAGGGAGGGAGGGAGGGAGAGAGAGAGAGGTAGGGAGGGGGGAGAGAAAAGGGAGGGAGGGGGAGAGAGGGAGGGAAGGAGAGAAGGAGGGAGGGGGTAGGGAGGGGGGAGAGAGAGAGGGAGGGAGGGGGAGAGAGAAGAGGGAGGGAGGAGAGGAGGGAGGGAGAGGGAGAGAGGGAGGGAGGGTAGATGAGGGAGAGAGAGAGGGAGGAGAGAGAGAGAGGGAGGGAGAGAGGGGGAGAGACCAGACAGACAGACAGACAGAACAGTGCAGGTGTGTTCATGAATACGAGTACATTTTCTGTAATGTATACATGCGCCCCACCCCCACCCCCAATCCATCCCCTAACACACACATACTCACACACACCACACACACACACACTCACACACACACCACAATCACTCTCTCTCTCTCTCTCTCTCTCTCTCTCTCTCGTCTCCTCTCTCTCTCTCTCTCTCTCTCTCTCTCCTCTCTCTCTCTCATCTTCTTTACTGGACTCTGTGGATCTATAATTATGTAACTGGCATTATTTTTAAACTGCTTAGCGCACCTTTTTACATCAACACACATGGAAACATGACCCAAAATAACAAAGATCTAATTAAATCATTTCTGTTGTTTGGGGTCGGGGTGTTTTTTTCAAGGTATTTTGTTGGGGGTGGGGGGTGGGGGTGGTTGTTGTGTTTTGTTGTTGTTGTTGTTCCGGGTGGGTTATTTTTTATTGATGTTATTATTTCTTCCTTGGTAACCTAGAACCCTTCCCATGAGAAAACATTGATGATGAAAAAGATAACATAGGGAGGATATGTAACGTCATTTTCATCTTCAAGGAACACTTTTCTAGAATCACTGATCCCCACAACTTTTCCCCCAGCAGTTTTCTTTTTTTCTTTTTTCTTCTTTTTTCTTCTTCTTTTCTTCTTTTTTCTTCTTCTTCTCTTCTTCTTCTCTTCGCATTCTTCTTCTTCGCATTCTTCTCCTTCGCATTTTTCGCACTCTTCTTTTCTTGTATTTTCTTGGCATTCTTGCTTTTTCCTCCGTCCCCCCTCCCTCTCCCTCCCCTCCTTCTCTTCCTCTCCTCCTCCTTCTCCCCCTCCTCCCCTCCTTCTTCCTCCCCCTTCTCCCCTCCCCCTCCCCTCCTCCTTTTTCTTTGCATTCTTCGATTTTTTCTTCCATTTTTCGTTTTTTCTTCTTCTACCCCCCCCTTTCCCCTCCCCCTTTCCCCTCTTCCTTCATCATCTTTGAATTTCTTCTTCTTCTTCTTCGTCCCCTTCGCTCCCCCCCACCCCTAGGTCTTTTTCTTTCCCCCTCTTCTCTCTACCTTTTGCGTTTTTTTTTTTTTCTTTTTGAAATATGACAAGAAATTTCCAAATTTTCCCTCTTAAAACGTCTGTCGTTGTGTTTAAGTGAAGGAAAGCCGGGGGGACATTATTTCAAATGTGTTTCGTTGTTGTGTTTGACCAAAATTTGTTCCTGTAACTCCTCCTCCCCCCCCCCCCCCCCCCCCCCACCCCCCCCCCCCCCCCCCCCCCTCCCCTTCTTTTTTAAATTCAGAAAAAAAAACATCTGTGATGGGTTGGTTGGTTGTTTCAGGTTTTGGGGGGGTGGGGTTTGTTCACCAATCTAGGTTTTGTTTTGGCGTTATGTCCCGGTTTTTCCCTTCCCTTTAAGTCCCGCTTTCCCGGCTTTGGGGGGTGAGGGCGCTAAACAGGGGTCCCCTATGGCAAACATTGCGCCCGCATCCGGGCCCCCGGGTTCATTCCCTTCAAGGGTATTTCTCTCGAGTTAAACATCGTGCAGATCCACTCCCCCCAAAAGTCCTTCGGAGGGGGACTAAAAACCCGAGGCCCCGTGTGCAAATACGCAGAACATCTTTGCGACACTTAAATCCTTTTCGCTTTTCGGAAGAGTGCTATTGTGTGCCGGTGGGAAAAGATGAGAGAATTTACAAAAGCATGCACACGGGGTGGGTGTAAAAAAACCACAAATTGCTTTTTCCATTATCCCCGAGATAAAAGAATAAAAAAAATTTAAACAATTAAATTTTAAAATTAAAATTTAAAACTCTCTCTCTCTCTCTCTCTCTCTCTCTCTCTCTCTCCTCTCCTTCTCTCTCTCCTCTCTTCTTCTCTCTTCTCTTCTCTCTCTTTCCCATGTAATTGCATGTAGGGGATGCATTTTCCTCTGTCTCTCTTGCGTGTCTGTCTGTCTGTCTGTTTCGTCTGTTCTCTCTGTCCTGTCTCTCTCTCTCCTTCTTCTCCCTCTCTCCTCCTTCTCTCTTCTTTTCCCCTCTTTCCCCCCTTTAATCGATTTTAAAACCCCCCAGTTTTTTTGGGGGGAGGGTTTTTCTTTGTTGTATGTGTATACATTGAATTTTTTTGTTGTTGTTGTTGATTTGAATGTGCGAGGTCCCCAAAAACCCCCCCCCCCCTTCCCACCCGACCCCTGTCTCATCCGTCACAGCTTTATTGGCTCTGGCCATAAGTGAACTTTTTGTTTCATTTCTTGTCTGAATTATTTTCTGATCAAAATAGTAAACAGAGGCGAAGCTTTCCGCATTAAGATAATTATGTAAATATGTAGCCAACAGCCTTTATTTTGAATAGGGGCATGAGGGGGTGGGGTGGGGGTGGGGGCTGGGGTTGGGGTAGGGGTGTAGGATAGCCTAGTGGTTAGAGCGTTGCTCTCGGGGTTTGACGACCTGGGATTGAGCTACCCCCACCAATTCTGTTAATGTTTCTTTTATTTTTGGAGGGAGGGAATAGATTTATCTATTTATTTATTCTTTTATATCGAGGATAATGGAATAAGCACTTATGTGCTTTTTTCTTACATCCAGTCCCCGTGTGTATGCGGTTTTGTAAATTTTGTCATCTTTTTCCACCGGCACACAATGGCCTATTCTTCTGAAAAGCGGAACAGGATTTAACGTGTGCGCAAGATGTTCTGCATGGGTTCGAACACGGGGTCTCGGTTTATAGTCTCATCCGAAGGACTTTAGAGATGGAGAGCGAGAGAAAGAGAGTTAATGTTCTGATTTTGAGCATTTCTGTGATTAACTTTCGTTTTCCTAACTCCGCTTGCCTCCCTTTACTTGAATTTCTTCCCACATTTTTTTCCCCTTTTCCTTTCAATTTCCTGAGCACCTGCTTAGTGTGTGCTTTTGGTTGAGAGAAAGGTTCTGAAATTGGATGGAGAATAGTTCGTTAATTTTCATTGTCTGCAAAGAGAAACGGGGTGTTGTGTTTGTGTTGTGTTGTGTTTGTCGTGTGTGTGTGTGTGTATGTGTGTGTGTGTGTGTGTGTGTGTGTGTGTGTGTGTGTGTGTGTGTGTGTGTGTGCGTGTGTGTATGTTGTGTGTCGTGTGTGTGTGTGTGTGTGTGTCGTGTGTGTGTGTATGTTGTGTGTGTGTGTTTCGTGTGTGTTGTGTGTGTCGTGTGTGTGTGTGTGTTGTGTGTGTTTGTATTCTATGTGTGTTTCTGTGGGGAGGTGGGGTGGGGGAGGGGGGTGATTTTCCTAATAATGATGAGGCAGCGAAAATGATGCAACCTTAGTCTTAATCCCTAATAATATTTTTTTAAACACTACAAGAATAAACAAATTATGAATTATTATTGATTAATCATAGTCCACTGCTGTACCAAACAAGCTGTATTAAAACAGGTTTGTTTGGGATTTTTTTTTTGGGGGGGAGGGTAATCTCAAATGTGGTGTTTTGTTCTTAAAATAAAATTCATAAAACAAATTAAGAGTAAGATTCATGTTCATGTGACAGCAACAAGTCTTCATGTAACAGTAGCATGACTGCGTCATAAACAACGTCATGACTGATTGTGTACCCCAAGACACAAAAGCAGCAGTGAACTTTTGAAGGAAAAAATCAGTAACAAGGATGTGAGTACAGTAGCATTAACCTGAAACAAGAGGAAAGTAGCATTAACCTGGAAAAAGAGGAAAGGAGTATTAACCTGGAAAAAGAGGAAAGTAGCATTAACCTGGAAAATTTGGAAAGTAGCAATAACCTGAAAAAATAGGAAAGTAGCATCAACCTGGAAAAAGAGGAAAGTAGCAATAACCTGGAAAAAGAGGAAAGTAGCATTAACCTGAAAAAAGGAAAATGTCGTTAAGCTTAAAAAGAGGAAAGTAGCAGTAACCTGGAAAAAAAGAGGAAAGTAGCAGTAACTTGAAAAAGAAGGAAAGTAGCAGTAACCTGAAAAAGAGGAAAGTAGCAATAACCTGAAAAAGAGGAAAGTAGCAATAACCTGAAAAAGAGGAAAGGAGCATTAACCTAAACAAGAGGAAAGGGGCATTAACCTAAACAAGAGGAAAGTAGCATTAACCTGAAAAAAGAGGAAAGGGGCATTAACCTGGAGAAATAGGAAAGTAGCAGTAACCTGGAAAAAGAGGAAAGTAGCAATAACCTGGAAAAAGAGGAAAGGGGCATTAACCTGAACAAGAGGAAAGTATTAACCTGGAAAAAGAGGAAAGTATTAACCTTGAAAAAGAGGAAAGTAGCATTAACCTGAAAAAGAGGAAAGTAGCATTAACCTGAAAAAGAAGAAAGTAGCATTAACCTGGAAAAAGAGGAAAGAAGCATTAACCTGGAAAAAAGAAGAAAGTAGCAATTACGTGAAAAGGAACAAAAACAAAACACTTCTGTTAGAAAACACATTGGGACCAATATCAGTCAAGATTCGGTATCAACGTTCCATACCTTTTATTATAATTATCTTCGGCCTTCTCTTCGGTCACTCAGACTAAAAAGTATTGAAGCAACATCACTCGAAAACAAAACCACAAAGGCTGTTAACGCACTGGTTTTTTTGTTTTTTTTATTCCTCTGACAACTATGGTAGTGATACGAAAACACTGGTGGGATGGGCCAAGGATGCATCTTTTCTGCAGTGTTATTTCCCTATGTGGCATTTTTAGGGGGTTTTTTTTTTTACTTGAAGAATTCTTTTACTTTTTAACACTTTTTTTGTTTTTTTGTTTGAAAACTGGGGATGAAAAAATCAAGCAAGTGGCTGGCATCCTCAAAATAGCCGGTTTTTTTTCTTTAAGGAATTAAAATACCCTTTGGGATTTTGTCATTTAATTTTTTTTTTTCCCAAGTTTGATATTTGAAAAATATTGGGGGGGTGTTGGGTTTGAAATTTAAGCGAAAGTTTCTGGAGCCACGGAAACTATGGGGGTGACACCCTGGGGGGACTTCCCGAGGCCGTAGGGCTTTAAAAAAACAAAGAAAGGAAAGGAAAAGTTATTCATCACATCATCATCACATCTCATCATCATCATCATCACCTCATCATTCAACCCTCACCCAAAACCCTCACCCACCCTCACCCTCATCATCATCTCACCACACCTCACCCCCACCACCACATCATCACATCCACTCATCACCATACCCTCACCTCTATCATCATCATCACATCATATCTTCATCATCACCCACCATCATCACACCACATCAATCATCACCATCACCAAACCCCCACCACCACCCTCACAATTTCCCCCCCCATCAACCCCCATCATCATCACCATCATCCACTCAAACATCTCATCGACCCCCACTGTGTCAGTCCACTGGGAAGTCGTAGAAAGCTTTCCCTTCACGGTCATATTTACATTCTCCCTGACGCTGCGGGGATGCTGTATAATAAAAAGAAGTGTCAAAGCCCCAGTGAAGCCGCGCAGGCTGACAGCTTCCAAGAGGACGCAGAAAACGTGGCTGTCTCCCCTCCCGACCCAGGGGACGTGTAGCGTATGACCGGAGGGGCCCCCCCCTAGAAAGAAAGGAGGGAAAGGGAGAGAAAGGGAAAAGGGATGGGCGCTGTCTGAAAGGGAGCGTGACATAGTATCATGACATAAGTGGGAAAGAAACCCCAGATTTGGGCAGTTCTTTAAACGTGGCATGGTCAGATTCTCTTTGGCTTAGTGGGTGGAAAAGGGTGTCGGGTCTCCGATGTTCACGGTCCTCTTGCTGTAGATTGCAGTGTTGGAATCCGGGTGGCGGTCTGGCAGGGTAGTTACAGGCAGGAACTGCTAGGATTTCTACGCTGGGGGCAACAACAGCAAAGTGAGAGGCTGTATGACCAGTGGCTTTCTTTCCCACTCATGGAATTCCACTTTACAGCTTAGTCTTTAGTGATCGACTATGACTCTCTGACTAGGAGGCTTGACTCGCACAGTTCTTAGTATGTGCTGCAGCCCTGGGGGCTGGTTGGCCTTTGGAGAGCATCTCCAACGCTGACTGTCCTTATGCCCACTTGGCCGAGAGAGCGGGGATGTACTGTGGGCAAGGCGTCTCCACTATAATCAAATTTCTGCCCAATTTCCGAAACAGCAGCTGCCACCTCTGCTGTTTTGGAGGTCATCGTCGAACACGACGGACAAACATACAAGTAAGACCGGGCTGACCTGCCAGCTATCTTCACTGCAACCTTCTGTGCACGAAAAGTGCGTGTAGACGAGCAAGTAGTATACGAGTTAGAAATAACCGTACCGTGCCAGCATTTGGATGGAGGTGTTGTTGTGGGAGGAGGTAGGAAGCACGATGTCGATCCTGGATTGCCAAAGCTGTGTGTATGTCCTCAGCAAAGGCTGTATCTGCGTTGTCCACTCCAGTCCCCTGGATATTGTTGCGTGAGATGAAGGCTTTAATACCCAGTTTGTTTGGTTGTTTGTTTTGTTTTATTCTTTTATATCGAGGATAATGGAATAAGCACTCATGTGTTTTTTTACATCTAGTCCCAGTGTGTATGCGGATTTGTCAATTCTGTCATCTGTTCCCACCGGCACACAATGGCCTGCTCTTACGAAAAGCGGAACAGGATTTAACGTATGCGCAAGATATTCTGCGTGCGTTCGCACACGGGGCCTCGGTTTATAGTCTCATCCGAAGTTTACAAATGCAATGAAGCATAAAGGGGGGGTGTGTGTGGGGGGGGGGGGGGGGGGAAGGGGCGAGGGTGGAGTAAGCGAGTAGCCTAGTGGTTAGAACTTTGATCTCGTGATCTTGCGGCCCGGGTTCCAATCACCACCTAGGCTCCTGTTCAAGGGGATTTTTCCCCCCTGGAGTTAACAACAGTTCCGACTCCCCCCCCCCCTTACCCCCCCCCCCCCCCAGAAAGTCCTTCGGGTGAGACTGTAAATTGAGGTCGCGTGTGTGAACGTACACACGTGAAAACCTGTTCTGCCTTTCGGAAGAGTACGCCATTGCGTGCTGGGAAGAAGGGATGACAGAAGTGTAGGGATGTGTACGCGTCGGTGTCGCGTGTTTTAGGGAAGTCCATCGTCCTCAAAGGCGGAATGCGGCTACCTTGAGGGTGGGCAGAAAGAAAAACAGCTGCATTCACGAAGCCTCGCCATTGCTAGGAGAGGCTGAACGTCTTGATCCGGTCAGTGACCAGGAGAAGCACTTTAGGACACTACACTATGCTTCTTGTTCCCAGACCAAAGTTGGCCTTGCGAATGGCTTTTTTGTCATCTCCTATCGATTTCTCTCTCTCTCTTCTCTCTTCTCCTCCTTCCATTTCTCTCATTTTCTCTCTCTCTCTCTTCTCTCTCTCTCTCTCTCTCTCTCTCTCTCTCTCTCTCTCCCCTCTCCTCTTTTCTCTTCTCTCTTTCTTCTCTCTCTCTCTCTCTCTTCTTTCTTTTCTTTCTTCTTTCTCTCTCTCTCCTCTCTCTCTCTCTCTCTCTCTCTCCTCTCCTCTCTCTTCTCTCTCTCTCTCTCTCTCTCTCTCTCTCTTTCCTTCTATCTTTTTTTTATTTCTTCTCTTTTTTCTCTTGCCTCCTCTCTCTCTATTCTCCCTCTCTCCTTCTCCCTCTAACTCTCTTCCCTCCTTCCCTCCCTCCCTCCCCCTCTCTCTCAATTCAATTAATTCAATTCTTTAATTGTCCTCTGTTTAAAGGAAATTTGCTCATGCATACACACCACACCATACAACACCACACCATACACCCACTCCACTCCACTCCACATCCACTCACTAAAAATACCCATACCCGATCCCCCCACCCAACCCAACCCCACACCTCTCCCTCTTACCCATCCCTCACCCCCCCTCACCCCCTCATCCCCCTTATCTGCATAATCTAGTACTATCAATTCACTGTGTGATCGAATCCTGCATGTGAGCGCATAATAATTCTAAAGTAGTATTCTCACGTCCCTCGCCCAACCCCCACCCCCACCCCTTTTTCTTTTGTTTCTTTGTTTAGCCCATACATAGCATTAAATGGGTATTGTGAGCGCTCATAGTAACCTTATACATATTTCTGTAGCGGTTTTTTTTGTGTTTTGGTGGGGTTTGTTTTTTGGGGTTTTTTTCCCTTGACCTATCCTTGAACTCAAATCCTATGGTACCCTCTTGTCCACCTGCTTTTTGGGGTGGGGGTAGGGGTGGGGATGGAGGAGGTGGGGGAGGGGGGTGATAGTTGAGGTACTTTTGGCTTTTTTTTGTGTTTTTTTTTGGTTTTGGGTTGTTGTTTTTTTCTAATCGCATCAATCTCTGGTCACCTACTTTTTGAGGTGGGGGTGGGGGGGTGAAGAGGTGGAGGTGCTAGTAGGGGGATTTTTTTTTTTGGGGGGGGGTGGGGGGTGGGGGTGGGGTTTCTTTTCAATCGCATCAACCTAAAAGTCCTTCGGGTGAAACTATAAGCCGAGGCCCCGTGTGCGAACGCACGCAGAACATCTTGCGCACACGGTATATCCCGTTCCGCTTTTCAGAAGAGTAGGCCATTGTGTGCCGGTTGGGAAGGGATGACAAAATTGACAAAACTGCAGACATACGGGGACGGGATGTAACAAAAAACACCACACGAGAGCTTATTCCATTATCCTTGAAATAAATAAATAAATAAATAAATAAATAAAATGAATAAATTAAGAAACCCTCTATCACCTGTTGTTGAGGTGGTGGGGGGTGGGGTGGGATGGGAGGGAGGGGTGGAGGGGAAGCTTGTTGGGGGTATTTTTGTGGGTTTTTGGACTTTGTTGTTTTTGGTTGGTTTTTGTTGTGTTGTGGTGTGTGTGTGTGTGTGTGTGTGTGTGTGTGTGTGTGGCGTGCCTGTGTGTGTGTGTGTGTGTGTGTGTTGTGGTTGTGTGTGTGTGGTGTGTGGTGTGGGTTCCTAATCGCATCAAGAGTTGCCGTGACAGAGACGGGTGGGAAAGAGCTTGGCGAAATGTGGCGCCAAGTCCTGCAAGTTGCCTTGAAATGGCCCGTAAATCGTTGTGTCTTCTTTAAGGCAGAAGAAAAATCCTCGCTAATGTCTCTTAGCGTCTGTCTGCGGTGTGTGTTGTGTTTTGTGTGTTGTGTGTTGTGTGTTGTGTTGTGTGTGTGTGTTTTGTGTGTGTTGTTTGTGTTGTGTGTAGTGTGTGGTTGTAGTGTATGTGTGTGTGTGTGTGTGTGTGTGCGAGCGTTTATGTGTAAGTCCTTTCGTAACGTACCTGTGTGTGTGTGTGTGCGTGTGATTCAGATTCAGATTCAGATTCAGATTCAGAATATTTTATTGCCATTTAAATCATGTAGACTTATTTGACACAACAAAAACATCAACTATAATTATTATCTATTTTGGCTAAAAGTGATGTACACTAAAAACATGTTGTATTTTACTTCTCTTTTTCTCTCTTTTCAAAACACTCATACACATATCTGATGATATCTGCTTGATATATATCAACTGTGATTATGTCACTTAATTTATGTACACAGTTTTTGCGTTCTTTGTCTTTCGTTTTGATTTTTAATAACAAATTATTTCTGAGTTCATCATATAAAATGCATTCATCAAGTAAATGAAATTCATCTTCAATTTTGTTACAGTGTCTACATTTTCTGTCCTCTCTGGATATATTTTGGTGTCTCCCTTTCTCTATCATTAAATTGTGACAGCTTGTGCGAAATTTACAATATGTCTTCTTATGAGTTTTGTTTTCATAGTTTACTACGTATGGTTCCAATCTGTATTCTTTGGTAGCAAAATCATAAAATTTTAGTTTTGCAAACTCTTTCTTTTGGTAGATCCAAAATGTTTTATACATGTCCTCAAGTTTTCTTCTAACAGCATAACTCAACCGATGATTATTAAGAGTGCTTTGGTTCTTCCAGACATGTTTGAATCCAATTGTGTACAGAATATTTTTCACTGTGTTTATCCATTTATCGTATGTATTATTTTGATACAAATAATCGTATACTATTCTAATATAAGAGTCTGGTTTTGATTCTGTCATATGAATCCAAAAGGATATTATCTGGCATATGATTTTAAGGGTCAGTGGAAATCTCCCTAATTCACCCAAAGTGGGTAGTACTAATGCTTTTTATGAACTCCTATCATTTGTTTACAAAATTTTACATGGAAATTCTCATACAAAAACTGATTGGATAAGCATGCCTTGAACAGTTTATCAATATGAAACTCTGTCTCCCCATTAAAACAAAAAGGAAACCAAACTTCTGCTCCATAGGTTAAAACAGGGGTTATCAGTGAGTCGAATAAACGCATTATTATAGTAGTCTTTAAATTTTGTCCATGAATTGCTCTTTTAAAAGGCGTATATTGCTTGTTTGCTTTGTTTTACTAAATGTTCTTGTGTGCTTGAAATTTCCCGTTCCGATGAAAACGACACCTAGATTATTTATAAGTTCTACTGTTTCAATTACATGCTCTCCACATTTAAAATGAATTGGAATTTTAGGAGGTGATCTCGTAAAGACTATTACCTTTGTTTTTGTTTTGTTTATCTTT
>CM054140.1:51010065-51012565 GCA_028751875.1 Rapana venosa | reverse complement strand
GGCTGCTCTCCTCGGGGAGAGCGCGTCGCCACACTTCTTTTCTTTTCCTGTCTGCAACCGTATTTGTTTCCTTATCAGATTGGCTTTTTTTTCCCTACAGAATTATGCCAGGGACAACTCTCTTGTTGCCGTGGGTTCTTTTACGTGCGCTAAATAACTACGTGTAACACGCGGGACCTGGATTTAGTATCTCATCCGAAAGACTATCACCCAGACAACCACTCAGTGGTCTTATGGATGTGGGGGGGGGGAGGGGGGGGGGGGGGGAAGTTTGGGCCTCAAACGGGGATCAAACCATCGGACATTTAGACCACCGATCCACCGATCGGGGTACGGAATAACCTGGGGGTTAGCGTGATGCGCTCGTGATCTGCTGACCCGTGTTCGATTCTTGTTCAAGAGCACTTTTCCTCTTGAGTTAACATCAGTGCCGACTCCACTCTCCCAAAAGAGTCTTTCGGATGAGACTATAAACTGAGGTCCCGTGTGCGAACGCACGCAGAACATCTTGCGCACACGTTAAAACCCGTTCCGCTTTTCCGGAAGAGTAGGCCATTGTGTGCCAGTGGAAACGGATGACAAACTTACACAACTACATACACACAGGGACAGGATTTTTTTTTTAAAAGAAAGCACCTGAGTGCTTATTCCATTATCCTCGAAATAAAATAATAAAATAAAATATAAGAAAAATTAAGCTTTTTTCAGGAATGTAGGTCATAGCAGGGCTTGGCTAACATCAACAAGTGATTTAAGGTTTTGGTCTGGGTCGTTATAAAAAAATAAATTCACCGGAACAGCTTCTACACAATGATCTGTCTTCGTTAATGTCATTATGACTTATCTAAGTTTGTGTGCATTGAATGAAGTCAAGTCAAAGTCACATGTCAACAATGCTTGAAGTATCCTATGAAGTAACTGAAGCACTGAAGGCACATCATTAATTTGGTAGGCATTAATGGAATCTAATACACAAGAAAAAGGAAGAAAAGTTATTGTGACTCTTAGTCGTTAAAACATGCCAGGATAACTTCGGATCAGAATTACACACAAACGCATGCGTGCGTGCGTGCGTGCGCGCGCACACGCGCACACAGACAACACACACACATCCACCTCTACCACCACCACCACCACATCAACAACACAACGCAGCGCACTCAATACCACCACCACCACCGCCGTCGCCCTTGCCGCCGCAACCACCACCATCACCACCACCACCACCACCACATCAGCAACAACAACAACAACAGCAGCAGCAACAACAACAACAACGACAACACCTCACACATCCTTACAAAGTTTATGGTGTTGATACTGCTCGAATATATGTTTGTCCGTCGTGTTCGACGATGAGCTTGTGTTCGAAGATGACCTCCAAAACAGCTGCTGTTTCTAGAATGAGGCAGACATTTTTTTTTTTATCATAATGGAGATGCCTTGCCCACGGTACATCCCCACTCTCTCGGCCAAGTGGGCGTAAGGACAGTCAGCGTTGGAGATGTTCTCCAAAGGCCAACCAGCCCCCAGGGCTGCAGCACATAAGGACTGTGCGAGTCAAGCCTCCTAGTCAGAGAGTCATAGTCGATCACTAAAGACTAAGCTCTCAAGTGGAATTCCATGAGTGGGAAAGCCAATGGTCATACAGCCTCTCACTTTGCTGTTGCTCCCTAGCGTCAATGGTTTCATCAAGAACTGGGATAAAGCCCAGGCGCTGAAGGCACACTGCTCAAATAACTGCTAATAACGCTAGTGATGGTTACCACCACTGATGCTGCTTCTACTGCTGCTGCTACTGCTGCTTCTACTACTGCTGCTGCTTCTACTACTACTACTACTACTACTACTACTACTACTACTACTACTACTACTACTACTACCACTTCTACTGCTACTACTGCTACTACTACTGCTGCTACTACTACTACTACTACCACTACCACTACTACTACTACTACTACCACTACTACTTCCACTACCACTACTACTACTACTACTCCTCCTACTCCTCCTACTCCTACCACTCCTCCTACTATTACTACTACTCCTACTCCTACTACTCCCACTACTACTAACTCCTACTCCTCATCCTCCTACTAACTCCTACTCCTACTCCTCATCCTCCTACTCCTACTACTCCTACTCCTCCTCCTACTCCTCCTCCTCCTACTCCCCTCCTACTCCTCCTACTCCTACCACTCCCCCTACTATTACTACTACTCCTACTCCTCATCCTCCTACTAAATCCTACTCCTACTCCTCATCCTCCTACCTCTACTACTCCCCACTCCTCCTCCTACTCCTCTCCTCCCCTACTCCTCCTCCTACCCTCCTACTCCTCCTCCTACTCCTCCTACAAATCCTCCTCCTCCCCCCTCCTCCCCCTCCTACTCCTCCCCTACTCCCCCCCCTCCTACTCCTACTCCTCCTCCTACTCCTCCTCCCCTACTCCCCTCCTACTCCTCCTCCTCCAAACCCCCCCTCCTACCCTCCTCCT
>CM054140.1:50985154-51009565 GCA_028751875.1 Rapana venosa | reverse complement strand
CCCCCCCGATAAAAATTCCCCTTTTCCTAAACTCCCCAAAAATTTTTAAGGGGGGGGGGGGGGGGAAAAAAAAAAAAAAAGGGGGGGGGGGGGGGGGGGGGGGGGGGGGAAATGGGGAAAAAAAGGGGGGCCCAAACCCGGGAAACCCCCCCAAAGGGGCCCAAAAGGGGGGGGGAAAATAAAAGGGGGGGGGGAAAAAGGGGGGGGGAAGGGGGGAGAGGGGGGGGGGGGGGGGGGGGGGGGGGGGGGGGGGGAAACAAGTGCGGGGGAGGAAGAGTGGTTGGGGGTTTGGGGGGTTGCCCCGGGGGTGGGGGGGCCCAACCCCCAGCCCGGGGGGGGCCCCCCCCCCCCCCCCCCCCACCCCCCCCCCGCCCCCCCCCCCCCCCCCCCCCCCCCCCCCCCCCCCCCACCCCCCCCCACCCCCCCCCCACCCCCACCCCCCCGAGACTAACCTGGCCCCGCATCGGCCACCCACGCGGCGGAAAACCCGAGGCCGGACCCCCCACCCAACCCAAGAAGCGGGGGGGGGGGGGAGGAAGCCCCCGCCCCCCCAGAGGGAGGGATTCACGTCCGCGGGCAGGATCGCCTAGTGGTTAGAGCTTGCGCTCGTGATCTGCCCCCGTTCGGGTTTGAGTCGACTTCGAACCACTCCGAGATGCCCCGTTCAGGAAATTTCCCCCCCCCCCCCCCCCCCTGGAGTTAACATCAGTACTGACTACGCTTCCTTGAAGGAGACTATCAGTACAAACCGAGGCCTCGTGTGCGAACGCACGCAAAACGTCTTGCGCACACGTTAAAACCCGTTCCGCCTTTCGGAAGAGTAGACCATTCGTGCTGGTAAGAACGGATGGTCAACAAATATTTTTCAAAAATTCTGCATGCACACTGATGTCGTGTTTGTTTTATACATCATCCCCGAAGTCGGAATGCGGCTACCTTAATGGTGGGCCAAATTCGGGTCGCCTAGAAATATTGCCCGTGAGGAACCTAGGCGCTCAAACCGAGGGACAAAAATAAATTTAAAAAAACCGAATGTATATAAGGACACATACACTTTTTTATTTTACTTTTTAAAATTATTTTCTACCACTTTAAGTTACGGTTGATTTCTCTGCGTGAAATTCGGACAATATATACCAACAACAAGCTTAAAGCTGACATTGTGCTCAGAAGACACCATTCGTATAACGACTTACGGACAGAATACATATATTATCATCTTCTAGATAATATCGTCTCCAAGATGATATCGTCTTCAAAAACACGCTCAGTGATTCTATCTTCTTTTTTTTTAATCTAGTTCGCGTGAATTTCGCAATCTTGACTGCGTCTTTTACTCTATCTTTTCGTCACAGTTACTTTTGGTCATGTTTTCGTCCGTGTGGATCTAAAGCAATGTGCTCGGAATTTTACAAGTATCTTCCAGTTACTCTCTGACCAGGTTCGTGCAGTTGTACGTCTTAGTCCAGTTAGCGACAAGAAGCCAGTTAAAGACATCGCGCATTTAATAATAATAATAATAATAATAATAATAATGATAATAATAATAATAATATATGGAATTTATATAGCGCTGAATCTTGTAAAAAAAACAAACAAATCGAAGCGCTGTCACTCAATCTTACAGGATTCAACTCTCTAAACATAATGAACAACAATTTAAACCATAGCGCGGCACGTATGCACGATGCAGCACACAAGCCCCACCCAACACACACAACAACAAAACCCCCCAAAAAAGAAAAAATTTAAAACTTTTTTCCCCCAAAAAACGGCCCCCCCAAAAAACCCACCCAACGCTTTTTCCCAAACCCCCAAACCCCCCCCCCCCCCCCCAAACCCCCCCCCCCCCCAAAAAAAAAATTTTTAACCCCCCCCAAAAAAAACCCCCCCCTTTTTTCCCCCCCTTTTTTTTTTTTAAAAAACGTAAAAACGCTTATTGGGGTATTACAACAAACCTTGCAATCCAAAACCCCCCATTTAAAACCTTCCCCAAAAAAAAATTTTTAACCCTTTTAAAACCCGTTCAAAAAATTTTTCAAAAATTTTTTGGGGGTTTTCCCCCTTTTTAATTTTAATGGGAAAATTGCGCAAATTTTTTTTCCCGGGAATCCCCAAAAGGGGAAAAATTTTCAAAAAAAAACCCAACCCTTTTTTTACTTTTATTTTTTTGGGTTTGGGGAAAATTTTTTTAAAACCAATTTAAAAAAAAATTTAAATTTATTTAAAAAAATTTGGAAAATTGGCGTTTTAAAAAAAAAAAAATTTTTAAAAAAAATATTCAAAAACCCAATATACCTTTTTTAAAGGGGAGTTTTTCCGTTTTCCCAAACCCCCACAAAATTTTTCATTTTCCCAGGCTAAAAAGGGTGGAATTTAAGATTGTTCATTGAAAAGGTTGGGTGATTTTGCCATTTTAAAGGATAATTAAAATAATTTTAAAAATAATAAAAAAAAAAGGAAATTTATATTTGGGAAATTTTATGCCGAATTTGTAAAAAAAAAACACCGAAGGGTTGTTCAAAAATTTCCAAAACCAAAAATAAGGATAAAAACCCGGGGGTATGGCATGGCCCAAAAACCAGAAAAAAACACAAAGACAAAAAAAAATAAAAAAAAAAACTGCTAATTTGGGGGGGCTCCTATTTTAAAAAGTGTGTTGGGAGGGTTTTACAAGGGGCTTTTGGAGAAAAAGGGACTTTCCAGGGGGAAACCCCCCCCAAAGGGTTTTAGGGTTTGAAGCAACCTCCCTTAGAAGATGGTTAAACCAAAACATTAAATAAACCTTTGCATTTTTTTTTCTTTTTTGTAAACAACCCCACCACAAACCTCCTCTTTTCCAAATTCCTCCCCCCCTCCTTTTTTCCCCCATCGTTCTTCCGGTTTTGTTATTTTTTATTGTTGAATGTGTTTGTTAATTAAATTTTGCCTTTGGCGTTTTTTGTTTTTTTTTGATTGGAAGACCCCCCCCCTTTTTGGAAAAGAATTAAGCTTTAATGGCTGGCACATTTATTTAAACCTTAATTTCTTTTATTAAATTTCTTCTAATAAAACCCCCCCCTTTTTCTATTCAACCTTTATTTTTGTGAAGGGGGTTTGCTTTTTTATTTGATTAAAAAATATTACTTGTCCGTTGTTTATTTAATTTTAAAACTTAATTTCCGATTTTAATTAAAAATTATAAATTTAAACGGCTTTGGTTTAAAGACAAGGAAAAAACCTTTTTTCAAAACCCCCCCAAATAAACCCCCTTTTAACATTTTATTTTTATAACCCATCAAACCCAACCGAAAAAATAACCAACCGATAAAATTGCATTATCCCCCAAAAAAAAACCCCACCCTTTTAATTTCCACCCAAAATTTTAAAAACCCTGACCAACCCCATAGATTATTACAAAAAAACCAAATTAGGAAAATTTTACAAAACAAAAAAAAACCCAAAAAAAAAAAAAAAAAACCCCCCCCCCCAAAAACCCCCCCCCCCACCAAAACCCAAGAAAAAAAAGAAAAAAAAAAAGAAAAAAAAGGAAGGAAAAGGGGAATCAGGGTTCTGTAAATTAAAAAAAAAAAGAAAAAAAAGTTTACAAAACGAAGAAAAAAAAAGAAAAAAAAAAAAGCCCCCCTTTTTTCAAAAACAAAACAAAGAAGGGGGGAAAGAGAGGAAGAGAGAGAGGAAGAGAGAGAAGAGAGAGAGAGAGAGAGAGGAGAGAGAGAGAGAGAGGAGAGAGAAGAGGGAGGGGGGGAAAGGAAAAGGGGGGGAGAGAGAGAGAGGGAGGGAGGAGAGAGGGGAGAGAGAGAAGGAGAAAAAGGAGGAAAGAGAGAGAGGATTTGGGGAAAGGAAGAGGAGAGAGAGAGAGAGAAAAAAGGAGGGAAGAGAGAGAGAAAAAGAGAGAGAAGAGAAGAGAGAAGAAAAAAGAAGGAAAAAAGACAAAAAAAGAGGTAAAAACCAAAACCCCGAAATTCCTACAACACCCCAAAACCCCCAAAATTTTTCCCCCCCCAACCCCCCCCCCCCCCCCCTCCCCCCCCCCCCCAACACCCCCCCCCAAATTTTTTGGGCCACTAAAACACAGAGGAATTTGGGACGCCTACTTTGGAATGGGGATTGTTTTTTTTTAGGGCGCTTTTTTAAAGTTGGTTTTTTTTTTTTTTGGGTTGTTGTAGGTGTTTGGGTTTTTTGTGTGGGGGGTTTGGGTTGGTTGGTTAGGGGTTTTTTGGGTGGTTTCTTTTCCCGGGAAATTAGTCTTCCTTCCAATTTGTAAGTGCTTTTGGTTTCCCTATAAGGGGATTACTTGGAAAACTAAAAAATTCATTTTAATTATTTTTAATGGGGTTGGAATCAAAAAATTCTCTACCCCAAAGGTTTTGTAATGTTTTCCCCCTCCCCCACCAACAGCCAAGGGCTACGAAAAGGGGAAAGGTTAACGGGTAAAAAGGGGTGGCCCCCGGGGGCTCGGTTTGTCCTCGAAGGCCTTTTACTTCCGATTTTTTGTTCGGGGAAAGGAAGGGGAGGAGGAAAAACCCCAGTTTTTTTTAAGGAGCCTCGACCCATCCCCCCTTCCTTCATACATCGGTATGCATGAATTTGGTTTTCTTTTTTTTTTTTTTCCTTTTTAGTTTTTCCCCCCATAAGCATGCAATGGCGTACTTTTTCCGTGGATTTTGTGGGGGGACGGGGTAGGGTTCGAGCACTCTTTCCCCCAGCCAAGTTAAGCAGCGTCGGCGTGTTACCTTTGGGATGGTGACCCTTTGCGCGCCTTGGCTTCAGTACAGTTCCCCCAGTTCACCCAGCTGTAAATGGGTACCTGCCCTCTTTAGGGTTAGGGAAGGTAAAGCAGCGAGGGAGAGGAGATGGGCGCCGCCCTCAATATGCTGGCCCTAGAGAAGTGAGGTCTCTGACGCCTCGCTCCCCTACGACCTTATAGGTTATGAGACTCCTTTACCTTTTTTTTTTACACAAGATGTTCTGCACGCGTTTGTATAGGGAACGCTATGTTTACAGTCTCATCCGAAGGGCTTTCGGAGAAGCGGAATGGGTACGGATGTTAAACCATTGACAGCGGATCCTAGGGATCGAGACCAGGAGGCAAGAGTAGGCGTGGCTATTAAGGGAAAAGAAAGGGTACACATCGCAGGGGGACGGGATAGCCTAGTGGTTAGAACATTGCGCTGGCAATCTGACAACCCGGGTTCGATTCCCGTTCAAGGGGATATTTTCCCCTGGAGTTAACATCAGTGCAGACTCCACTCTCCCCCAAAAGTCCTTCGGATGAGACTATAAACCGAGGCCCCGTTTTGGGGAACGCACGCAGACATCTTTAGCCACGTTAAATCCCTGTTCCGCTTTTCGTAAGAGTAGGCCATTGTGTGCCGGTGGGAACAGATGACAGATTTACAAAACCGCATACACACGGGGACGGGTGTAAAAAAGCACATAAGTGCTTTTTCCATTATCCTCGTATAAAAAATAGATAAATAAATAAATAGCTTTTTGGGACTTTTCCTTCTGTTTTCCTAAATTACTCTTGTATTCATACTGCACGCACTAAGGCATCTTACACAAAACAAAAAAGTGAAAGACTACCCTTTTGACTCAAAACTCGAGTGATTTTGCACACAATTTGGCAGGGTTGAATTTTTAAAAAGAAAAACATTTCCCGCAAACACTGTACCCCTTTATTCCTTTGAGTCTGCTAGCTTCCTAACCACAATATTATGCTTGCTTGGGGCCAACACTGTAGGAACCATTAAGCAATCCTCATTAATTTTTATGATCATTCCAACTTTCATGACTACCCGGTATTGCTCTATGTCCTGAACACCCCAAAACAAGTACGCAGTTTCATTTTTACTTACTTAACAAAAAAATCTGTTGAAGGTCACTAAAAGATTTTCCCCACCAACACTCACTCTTATAGGATACCACACGATCCACAAGCTAATGTTTAAGTGTGACCAAAGAAAGCTGCTCCTAATTCTGCTTGTCCAGATTATGTGACTTCAGCTGCACTTCTGCTCCTCCAGTTCAAATTCTACTTTCTTAAGAAACGCCTGCAGCTACATTTTATTTTCCCCCCATAAAAGATCATACAGTAAAAACAATTTTTTTGTGGATTTTAATCTCTAAGAAATACCAGCCTTGCACTTTTTTCCCGTCAGTGAGAGAAATCTGTTCAATTCTTCCTCCCGTCTTCAAAAACGTTCGGGTTTTTACTGGCACAGCCCTCACCCGATTTAAAGCATACCTTACTGACCGATTTTTAGACAGTTGCAAATAAACAAGAATCAATCAATACCTGCCAAACTGGAATGCGGGTCCCACAGGATCAGTTCTAGGCCTTGTTCTGTTCACTCTTTATACTGCCCCACTGTCACATATAATAAAAAAGTCATCAAATCAACCATCATTTTTACGCAGATGACTCTCAGATTCAAAGCATGTTACTCCTGAAAATTGCCTTCTCTCCTGGCAAATATGGCCCACTGCTTTGAAGACATTTAAAACTGGATGACACAGAACAAATTACAGCTAAATGCAGATAAAACCGAAGCCATGCTCGTAGGGACCAAACAAACTCTCTTCCATTACAACAGCTTCAATAGAACCGGCAATGCATCAGTCCTCTATCCATGCTGTGAAGTATCTAGGTGTTGTTATCGACAACCCTCTTATGCAAAATTTATCCCCAGACCTTCAATCGGGTACTATCAGTTTCGGCGTATTAAAATGCAAAACGAAAGTACCTGTCCACGAATGCAAAAGCCAAAATTGTCACTTCCCCATTCTTTCACGTCTTGACAAAGCAATTCTCTTTTGTCTGTCTGCCAGATCTCTTCCACTCCCTTCAACGTAAAACAAAACCCCCGCAGCTCGACTAGTTCTCAGAAAGAAAAATTCAAGCACATTACCCCCCTTTTGCGTTTCCCTCCCCTGGCTGCCTGTGCCACAGAGAGTAGATACAAAATCCGACCCTCTGTTACAAATGTCTCACAAAACTGTACTCCTACTTCTGTGAAGTCTTACCTGTACATTCCTTCACGTTCCCCCCGCTCTGCTGCAAAAACTGTGCTACGGGAATACCTTGATTCAAACCCAAACTACCATTGGCCGCCTCCTTTCTCTATTTCGGTCCATCTCCCGGAATGAGTCCCTCTCTCTTTTCGCCAGAAGCCTAGCTATGACACTTTTAAATCCAGCCTCAAGACATATTTATTTCAAACCTAAGATTTCCCCTCCTTTTCAATATCAGAAACTATACCACCCTTCATTAACCCATGTCCTATCACCCCTGCTAAAGTATATGACCTGTGTGATGTGTGTGTGTGTTTGGGGTTTTTGTTGTTGTTTTTTGTTTGTTTGTTTGTTTGTTTTTTTTTAAAAAAACATTGACTATTGCAATTTTATTCATAGATTTTGGTCTTCAGCGTACCATGTTGTAATATTGTTTAAAAAATTGTTTATTTGTCATTGGTTGTGTGACTGTAAGATTAGGTTGAAAGCATGCGCTTTGATTTGTCTTTGCAAGATATGCGCTATATAAGTTCCATTTATTATTATTATTATTATTACTATTAATATTTATTATTATTATTATTATTATTATTATTTTACAGCCTTATTTCCTTAACTGTTGCAGTTCGTTCGACAAGCCAGACACGATCATCTGTGTTGTGCAGGAAGAACGTTTTTCAGCCTTTGGCGCCTTTACACCAGGGGGAAAAATCTCGTCGAAGGGGTGTATGTATTTGGGTTGCGGTGTGGGGTGGAACCCTGGGCCTGTCAGACAGGTAGCATCAAGGGACTGCTTAGTCTGCCGTTTTTCATCAGTCTGGGGAGTGTCTGTTATGTGGAATCATCTGTCAGCTTTTCTGGGTGAAAAATTACCAGAGTATGTGGTAGGGCATGTATGTGTGTGGGTGGTGTGTGGGGGAGGGCGGTATTTTATGGGGAAAATGTACCCTCTTTGTCCTGTCTGTATGTCTGTGCAAACCTTTGTCTATTTTTTTTTCTGTCTGTCTGTGTGTCTGTCTGCCTGTCTTGTCTTTTTTCTGTCTTTCTGTCTGTCTTGTCTCTGCCTCTCTCTGAAATCTATTTGCTTTTTGTTCCTCTCTCTCTCTTTCTGTTTCCTTCTCCCTTTTGTCTTTTTCTCTCTGTCTCTCTCTGTCTGTCTATCTGTCTGTCTGTCTGCCTTTTCTCTCTTCTCTTCTCTTGTCTCTGTATCTGACTGTCATTTCTGTCTCTCTCCTCTGTCTCTCTTCTGTCTCCTCTTCTCTTCTCTTCATTTCCCCCCTGTCTCTCTCTCTCTTTATTTCTCTCTCCCTTCCCTCCCAGATAATGTTTTAAACCCCATGTATTTTTAGAGTGATGTGCACACGCTAGCCCCATGCAGTGTCAAGACTGATTCATCTTGGAATAATCGGAGCAGGTTGCCGTTCATTCCCTTGGGAGGCCTCACCTCAGCCCCCTTCCATATCAGTGGAGGGCCCTGGGGGGTTTTGGGCTTGGTTCATTCCTACCACTAAAGAAAGGTAAAGGGAAACCTATAAAAATCGTAGGGGAGCGAGCCGTCAGAGCCCTCAACTTCTAAAGGGGGCCAGCATATTAAGGGCGGCGCCCATCTCCTCTCCCTCGCTGTTTTACCTTCCCTCTGACCCTAAAGGGGCAGGTACCATTTTACAGCTGGGTGAACTGGGGGAACTGTACTGAAGCCAAGGCGCGTTAACGGTCACCCACCCAAAACTGGTAACCACGCTCGACCGCTTAATGGCTGGGGGAAAGCGAGTGTTCCAACCACGGGGCTATCCCTCCCCTGTCTTACCACAACCCCCCCCCCCCCCCCCCAAAAAAAAAAAAAAGAGAAATAAAATGGCCGAAGAAGTTTTTTTATGTCATTTCCCAGCCGGTTCCCGCCTACAAAATCTGAATTGAGAAGGTCAGTGGTATGGTTTTCTCTTTTAATCTTTTTGGCCTTAAAGTTTCGGGTCTTTGCAATCGATTGAATCGGGGGAAATGACTAGTAGCGGATTTAAGGAGGATTTGTAGGGGAAAAAATCTCTTGCGTCAACTTACGTGTAATGTACTACTAGAGTTTTAAATGGAAGCTGTAAGTAGAGAGGGGAGGGGGGTGGATAAGAGAGGTTCTTTTTTGTTGTTGTTTTGCTGGTTTGCTCGCTTCTTCTTTGTTGTTCTTGTTGTTGGAATTTTGGTGTGGGTTGGGGTTTTTTTTTACGTTCCTTGGTTAAATCCTACATGTCGAATTACCCGTGTTACAGAAAGGCAATGGTGTCTACGCTACACTATGTCATGGAATCACTAAAATGCCAAGCATGCACTCTAGGCTTCGCCAGCCCCTCGTGCGGGTTGTGCAGCTAGCTATACAACATTCGGAAAACAAAATATTGGCAGCGGGTGTGTTTGACGGATAGGGAAGGCTTCACAGGTATGGAGGATTTCTTGGGGAGAGAAAACGTCAATTCCATAATGGGGAAATAGCAAAACGTAATCCGCCCATACGCGTGGGTGCGCACGATTAGCAAACACAAAAGGCGCGTGCGTGCGTGCGGTGCCCCACACACAACACATCACACACACACATACACACAAAAAAAGAAACAGGAAGAGGCTGGCTATCCCAGCACAATTGTTCACTTCTGGATATTGAAAAATTCTTTGAAATCATATGGCTTTCAAAGATCTTATACTTGAAAAAATTTCTCCCTGATTCAGACTGAATTTAAATACTTTCGATCAAAATTTTACACAAAAATATACAGTGTTAATGCGGCGACAAAATTCAGCTATTCATATTTTGTACTAATGTCAGGGCTAAAAAAATTTCCCTACCAGCCTTTCAAGATAACTCTCTGAACGAGGTTCCAACCAAATCCAAAAACTTATTATGCTCCAGCCCCCGCTCCTTTTGGTGTTAAATGAACTATCTAAAGTTAAATGTAAAAAAGAATAAGGGAATGGAAAATTGATTTTTTCGCAAGAACCAAGAACTGGTACCGGATCCTTACATGAAGGGCACGAGTAGAAAAAGTGCATGAATATAAAAAACCTAGGTACCGATCACTGATGACCAACTTCTGTGCCCCAATAATAGTAAAGTAAAGGTGTCCATAAAACCCATGTGGTCGTAGGAGGAGGCATCACAGACCTCAGCTTCTCCAGGTCCAGCATATTGAGGCGGCGCCCATCTCTTTTCCCCCCCGCTGCTTTACCTTCCCCGACCCTAAAGAGGGCAGGTAACCCCTTTACAGTTGGGTGAACTGGGGAACTGTACTGAAACCAAGGCGCGCAAACGGGCACCCCTCCAAGTGGTAACCACGCTCGACGCGCTTAACATTGGTTGGGGAAAAAACGAGTGCTCCGACCATGAGCTATCCCTTCCCCGTACTCCCAATACAGATCCCATAAATTGTCAAAGCCACTCTCGTAAACTTTTTCTTCTTCTTTTCCTAACACACAAAAGCTCCCTCTAATACTCTTCAGACAAAATGTTAAACTTCTCCCCCCCACCCCCCATCCCAACACCTCGAGCGGTGATCTGCGTGCTAGTCTTTCAGATGAGACAATGAAACCCAGGGCCAGTAGTGCGCAAACGCGCGCGTAAAAGAATCCCGGCAACGAGAGAGTTGTCCCTGGCAAAAAAAAATCCATTAGAAAGAAAACCGCTCTGATAGGGAAAACCAAATTAACACATAATTATGCAGTCAAGAAAATAAAACTTTCAAACCTTTCGTCCAGGAAGATTCTGTCTTTCTTTTTTCTCCCCTAATACACACTGTTGGTACCATCTACACACCCGTTCATGAAACAGTAAAGTGGAGATGGGATAGAGAAGAGGAGGTATGGCTGGGGGGAAGGGATGGTGGTGGGGGATGGGGATTGATCTGGGGGGGGAGGGGGGGAGGAGTTTACTGATGCAAGAGGGGGACAAAGACAATAGTAAGCAGGGGAGGGGGGAGGGAGAAAGAGGGGGGTGGGGTGGGAGGGGGGATTATGATGTGTCAGATGTCCTATTTGAGAGACAAAATCCCCTTTGTTATTGACAAATGTTTAGACAACCGGGGTGTCGATTTCAAAAGAAAGGAAACTAAGTGATGGGAAATCTAAGAAATTGAGACGAGAGAGAGGGGGAAAGGAGGAAAGAGAGAGAGAGAGAGAGAGAGAGGAGAGAGGGGAGAAAACAGAAGACAGACAGACAGACAGACAGACAGAAAAAGACAGGACAGAGAAGAGGGAGACAGAAGACAGAAGAGAGAACAGAGAAAAAAAAAGAGACAGAGGAGAGAAAAAGAGAGAGAGAGAGAGAGAGACAGAAGCAGACAGAAAAAGACAAGACGCAAAAAACAAGACAGAGAAGAGAGGAAGGAAGGGAGAGAGAGAGACAGAGAAGAGATAGATACACAGAGAGAGAGTGACAGAGAGACAGACAGAAGTAAACAGAAGACAGACAGAACAGAGACACAAGACAGTCAAGACAAAACAAGAGAGAAACTCAAAATCAAAAATTTAATGTATCTCCGCTTAGATAATACATGGTTGGCGAGAAAATTTCAATGCCACGAGTGGGCAGAGAAGAGAGGAGAGAGAGGAGGGAGAAGAGAAGAGAGAGAGGGGAGAGAGAAGGGGAGGGGAGAGAGCACACAGGGGAGAGACAGAGACAGAGAGACAGACAGACTTGTAAAGAAGAAAGTGTATTTCAAAAGGATCATAGATAATCATAAACGATGGGTTTGCAAAGCCAGCCCTCGGAGTTAAGAACAAAGTTAGCTTCTAGCGAATCTCTTGCATGTGCGCGTGCGTGCGTGTGTATATGTGTGTGAGAGAGAGATATACAAGACAGACAGACAGTCAGACAGAGAGAAGAGAGACAGACATACAGCGTGGAGAGGGAGACAAAGAGAAAAGAGAGAGAGAGAGGGGAGAGAGATAGAGAGAGAGAGACAGACAGACAGACAGACAGACCGGAAAGAAGAGAAAGAGAGAGAGGAGGAGGACAGACAGACAGAAAAGAAGAGCGTGGCAGAGCGCGAGAGAGAAAAAAAGAGAGAGAAAGAAGAGAGAGCACAAGACAGACAAACAACAGCCAGACAGACAACGGACAGACACAGAAACCAACAGACACACGGACAGACAACAACACACCACCACACACCACCCCATCCCTTTTCCACCACCACATACCCACACCACACAACATACACACGCCAAACACACACCTATAAAACCCCTAACCCCAAACCCAAACCTTTACCCCCCAAACACTCAAAACCCCAACCCCCTTTCCTACAGCACCACCCCCCCCAACCCCCACAAAACACGCACACATGCGCGCGCCGCACATGCACACAACACCCAACACACACCTACCCATCCCCCCCACAACACAAAACAATGCACCCTTCCATCCCCCCACCCTATTACCCCACCCCACACCACCACCCACCAATTCCCCTCCCCCAGCCACCACCACCACCCCTCCATCCCCCCACACACACATAAACCCCTCCATTCCACCACCCATTCCCCCACACCCCACCTCCCAAACCCCACCTCGCCACCCACCCTCCACCCACCCCACTACACCACATACACTACAAACACAAACACACTACACACTAACCACACACACTAACCACACACACTACACACCACACTACACTACACCCACAACTACACCACACACACACTACACACAAACCCCCCACCACAATAACAACAAACCCCACACACACTACACAACAATACACATACCAAACCCCACACACACTACACACCACACTACACTACACACACTTTCCTCACTCACCCAAGAAGCAATGGGGAAGACGACGCTGTACAGGAGGATGAAGGTGGCCCGCCCCTGCCGGGCTGTTGAAAAGGTTCTGGAAGATGTCGGCCTGGACCCTCGTGCCAAATTTCCATCCATGCCACTTGCCATTGCCACTGCCATTGCCATTGCCATTGCCACCGCCGTTCGCCGTCACCCCTGCCAATGCCAATGCCAAGCAGCGAGGGAGCCACCGTCCCGCGTCAGGTCGCCTCGTCTGTTCAGGTGTGGTCAACCTCTGGGGTTGTCGGTATTGTCGTTGTTGTTGTTGCTGCTGCTGTCATCATTGGGCAACGGTAGCAGCACAACAGCAGCAGCAGCAGCAAGGGCGTTGCCAATGGATGATGGTTGAGGGGCTGTTTGGGATTTTTTTGTTTTCTGAAGAGAGAGGGGATCGAGAGATCTGTGAACAAAAAAAGGAGTGAGGGAAAAGTTTTAAAAAAAATTAAAAGTTGCAGAATCATTCTTTTAAAAGGGGGTGGGTGGAGGTTGTTGGGTGTGGGGGGAGAAGGAGGGAGGAAGGGAGGGAGGGAGAGAGAGAGAGAGAGAGAGAGAGAAAAGAGAGAGAGAGAGAGAGAGAGAGAGAGACTAGACGGGGAGAAGGGAGAGGGAGAGAGACAAACAGACAAACGGCAGAGACAGAGTAAGTGAGAAAAGAAAAGAAGAAGGAGGAGGAGGAGAAAGAGGAGAAGGGGGAGGAGGAGAGGCGAGGAGAGAAAAGGAGGAGGGAGGAGGAAAAGAAAGATAGAAAGATAGAAAGAAAAGAGTGTGAGAGAAAGAGACAGACAGACAAACAGACAGACAGACAGACAACAGACAGACTTTTCAGACAACGGACGGAGGACAAACACAGAGATAGAGAGCAACAAAAGGTCAGATTTATGCATGCGTAAACAAAAAATCGGTCATACCCCCCACAACCCCACCCACACCCAAACCCCACAAAAAGTCGGTCACGTCACAGCCCGCACCACCACCACCCCTCACAACCCCCCCCCCCCCCCACAACAATCAACTCCCCCAAAGAAAAACCAAACCCCAAACAATCCGAGCTAAAATTAATGAATATTAAATCAAGTTCACCGACTCTGAGAAATAGGATTACAACTTTCAACATCACACTTAGATAACAAACTGTGTCAGATCTAAAAAACAAAACGAACAACAAAAACCCTGACACACACAAAAATACTAGGATCAAGCGACCTCTTTTCGAATTAAACAAGCAAGAAACTGTGATTTACTGACACACACATACATACACACACGCACACACGCACGCACGCGCGCGCCACTAACCACACGCACGCACACACACACAAACACACATACACGCATACACACCACATACACACACATCGCATCGCACGTGCTGTAGAAATCCACGTCAGTCATTGCTGTCACTGTTATTGTCTCACTGTCTAAAGTGCCAAACTGTCATCTCTTTTCACGCACTAGACCTTGGCTCGGGCCAAATAAGCATTGCCGAGTTATTATATTGGTAGTAAGCTATGTGCCCAGGCTCCCATACAATAAAAGCGTGTAGGCCTAAGGCCAACGGGCCTGACCTTGTCATGAGTTTCATGTTGTTCACAGCCCCACATGTGTGTGTGTCCGTCGTGTTCCACGATGACCTCCAAAACAGCAGAGGAGCTAGCTCCTGTTTCGGAAATTGGGCAGAAATTTGATTACAGTGGAAATGCCTTGCACACAGCACCCCCCACCCCCCACCCCCCACTCTCTCGGCATAAGGACAGTCAGCGTTGGAGATGTTCTCCAAAAGCCAACTAGCCCCAGGGGTGCAGCAGCACATAATGACTGTGCAAGTCAATGCATCTTAGCAGAGAGTAATATCGTCACTAAAGACTAATCTCTAATGGAATCATAAGGTTGAAAAGCACATGATATACCAATACAATCTCATTTGCTGTTGGCCCCAGCGTCAATGGATTATCAGGACTGTGACAAAGGCCAAAGGGAGCTGAAGGCCATCGACCATGGCAAGGCCATGTCACATCTACAATCTTTAGCAAAACTAATAATTACACCAAGCTTAAAAATCTGAGCATGTAATCCTTCAAAAGACAACGCAGTCAACTGAAAAAAAAATTGAAAAATTACGAAGGTAACAAAATCTTATAATTTTTCTGCTAAAAGGGCCCAAGAAAACCAGGCTGTGCTGAGGATGAGCATCGTCATGCAAATGACAAGCACAGAAAGAAGCAAACATTTTCCGCATCCTACTGGTAAAGAAACGGGAAGAAGAAGAATTGGAAGAAAGAAAAGAATTTGAGAAAAAGAATTGAAGAAGAATTGGAAAAGAAGAAGAATTTGAAGAAGAAGAATTGAAGAAGAAAAATTGGAAGAAGAAGAATTTGAAAAAGAATTGAGAAGAAGAAGAATTTGGAAGAAGAAGAATTTGAAGAAAAGGAATTTGAAGAGGAAGAAGTTGAAGAAGAAGAAGAAGAAGAAGAAGAAAAGAAGAAGAAGAAGAAGAAGAAGAAGAAGAAGAAGAAGAAAAGAAGAAAGAAGAAGAATTGAGAAGAAAAAAAAGAATTGCAAAGAAGAAGAAGAAGAATGCGAAGAAGAAATGCGAAGAAGAATTGCGAAGAATGCGAAGAAGAAGAAAAGAAGAATGCGAAGAAGAAGAAATTGCGAAAAAAGAAGAAGATGAAAAGAAGAATGCGAAGAAGAAGAATGCGAAGAAAAAGGAAGATCGAAGAAGAAGAATGCGAAGAAGAATGCGAAGAAGAATGCGAAGAAGAATGCGAAGAAGAAGAATGCGAAGAAGAAGAAGAATGCGAAGAATAAGAAGAAGAATGCGAAGAAGAAGAAGAATGCGAAGAAGAAGGAAAAGTAAGAAGAAGAAGAAGAAGAAGAAGAAGAATGCGAAGAATGCGAAGAAGAATGCGAAGAATGCGAAGAAGAATGAAGAATGCGAAGAAGAAGAATAGCGAAGAAGAAGAATTGCGAATAGAAGAATGCGAAGAAGAAGAAGAAGAAGAAGAAGAGAAGAAGAAGAAGAAGAATTGCGAAGAAGGGGAAGATTACGAAGAAGAAGAAGAATTGCGAAGAAGAAGAATTGCGAGAAGAAGAAAAATTGCGAAAGAAGAACTGCGAAGAAGAATTGCCAAGAATTGCGAAGAAGAAAAAGAAGAATTGCGAAGAAGAATTGCAAAGAAGAAGAAGAAGAAGAATGCGAAGAATGCAAAGAAAGAATGCGAAGAAAAGCGAAGAAGAATGCGAAGAAAGAATGCGAAGAAGAAGAAGAAGAAGAAGAAGAAGAAGAAGAAGAAGAAGAAGAAGAAGAAAGAAGAAGAAGAAGAAGAATTGCGAAGAAGAGGAAGAATTACGAAGAAGAAGAAGAATTGCGAAGAAGAAGAATTGCGAAGAAGAAGAATTGCGAAGAAGAAGAATTGCGAAGAAGAATAGACAAGAATTGCGAAGAAGAAAAGAAGAATTGCGAAGAAGAATTGCAAAGAAGAAGAATTGCAAAGAAGAAGTGCGAAGAAGAAAATTGCGAAGAAGAAGAAGAAGAAGAAGAAGAAGAAGAAGAAGAAGAAGAAGAAGAAGAAGAAGAAAAGAAGAAGAAGAAGAAGAATTGCAAAGAAGAAGAAGAAGAAGAAAGAAGAAGAAGAAGAAGATATGATGATGATGATGATATGAGATGATGATATGAATGAGATGATGATGAAGAAGAAGAAGAAGAAGAAGAAAAGAAGAAGAAGAAGAAGAAGAAGAAGAAGAAGAAGAAGAAGAAGAAGAAGGAGAAGAAGAAGAAGAAGAAGAAGAAGAAGAAGAAGTAAAAAAAAAAAAAGAAAATGATGATGATGATGATGATGATGATGATGATGATATTTTCATGACGAGTTAAAAAAAAAATCCTCAGAAGCTGGAGTATGGGTGGCCTACTTTATGGCGAGGAGCTTGAAAAGAGTCATTCACGCCAACTTCCTAGCCAGTGTGTATTTAACAGTCTCATGGTTATTTGCAGGCGAGATGGGTGAGACGAGAGAAGAAAGAAAGAAAGAAAGACAGAAAGACAGAAAGACTTCAGACCTCATACTTTTACTGTACATCGGCCTGACCACAATACAAACAGAGTGATGGTATACGGAGTGGGGAGAGAGAGAGAGAGAGAGAGAGAGAGATGAGAGAGAGAGAGATGAGAGAGAGAGAGAGAGAGAGAGAAGATTTATACATTTATTTATTTATTCTTTTTTATCAAGGATAATGGAAAAAAGCACTCATGTGCTTTTTAAACCAGTCCCCTTGTTATGCGGTTTTGTAAATTTTGTCATCTGTTTCGAGAGAGAAGAGAGAGACAGAGACAGAGACAGAGAGAGAGAGGGGAGAACAAGAGAGACAGAGAGACAGACAGACAGACAGATGCAGACAGAAAGAACAGACAGACATACAAGACAGACAGACAGAGAGAGATAGAGGAGAGACAGAGAGAGAGACAGACAGAGGCAGACAGAAGACAAACATACATGAGACAGACAACACAGAGAGAGAAACAGGAAACATGGAGAGCAGAGGGAGACAGACAGACAGAGGCAGACAGAAAGACAGACAACATACAGAGACAGACACACAGACAGACAGAGAGAGAAAGAGAAAGAGAGAGAGAGAGAGAGAGAGAGAGAAGAGAGAGAGAGAGAGAGAGAGAGAAACAGGGAAACAGGGAGAGCAGAGAGAGACAGACAGACAGAGGCAGACAGAAAGACAGACAGACATACAGAGACAGACACAGACAGAGAGAGAAAAAGAGAAACAGGGAGAGACAGAGAGAGACAGACAGACAGAGGCAGACAGAAAGACAGACAGACATACAGAGACAGACACAGGCAGACAGAGAGGAGAGAGAGATAGAAAGAGAGATAGATAGACAGACAGACATACAGACAGACAGACAGAGACAGACACAGACACAGATAGACAGACAGAGAAAGAAAGAGAGACAGACAACAGATAGAAAGACAGACATACATACATACAGAGACAGACACAGACAGAGAAAGAGAGAGGGAGAGAGAGAAAGAAAGAGAAAGAGAGAAAGAGAGCGAGACAGACAGACAGAGACAGACAGACAGAAACAGACACAGACAGACAGAGAGAAAGTGCCTACTTTATTGCTATTCTGAAAATGATTCTTAGGGTATTAACTAAACGGTGGAACGCCTAACACCATCAGCAGCAACTCACTACGGCCAAACGTGAAATAAGACTGGCAAAAGAGTTTGATAGTTCTTCGCTAGATTTTGTTTGGTTGGTTTTTTTCTTTCGGTTTTTTTTGGGTTTTTTTGTTGTGTGTGGGGTTGTTTTTTTTTCATTCCTCGGCTAGAGCTCCGAGGTTCACCAATGGTGAGATTTTTTTGGGCGTATACGACCGTTTTTGCCTACCATTTAGGCAACCGTACTCCGACTGCGAGAATGATGTGTAAACTTAACATCTGTGTGCATGTGTGTTTAAAAAAAATTGTCATCCATTCTTACACAAACACACACGCAAACTCATGCACACACACACGCGTACGCGCGCACACACACATACACACACACGCATGCGTACGCACACGCACGCGTACGCACACACACACAAACTCATGCACACACACACGCGCGCAAACACACACTCACATGCACATAATGAGTGTAGGTCCAATATTGTGCAACATTTCGTCCAAGTTATGCTTTATATATATATATATATTTTTTTTTTATATATTGTATAATATATATTATGTATATATTATATATATATATATATATATATATATATATATATATATATATATATATATAATATATATATATATATATATATATATATATATATATATGTTCTTATCTGCACATAGTTTTCCTACACTGATTTTTATCGTCAACATGTTTCTTTTGTCTGTCTGTCTGTCCGCCTGTCTGTCTGTCTGCGTGCGTGTGTGTGTGTCTATCTATCTGTCTGTCTGTTTGTCTGTCTGTCTGTCTGTCTGTCTGTCTCTCTCTCTCTCATCTCTCTCCTCTCTCTCTCCTCTCTCTCCCCAGTATATATTTTCTGTTTGTGTTGTCATCTCCTCAATAAATATATACTTGTTTGTATTGTGGCTCAAGGCCGAGGTAAAATAAATGCGAATCTGCTCTGTCTCTCCTGTCCCGCCGTCTTTTCTGCCCTGCCCTGTCTGCTGTCTGCGTCTGTCTGTCTGCTTCTCTCTCTCTCTCCTTCTCTCCCCTCTTCTCCCCCTCCTCTCCTCTCTCTCTCTCTCCCCCCCCCCCCTTGTGTCTTTTCTCTGTACCCCCCTCTTTTTCCGTCTCTTCTGTCTCTGTCTTCTCTGTTCTGCCCCCACCCCCCCCCCCTCCCCCTCTCTCTCTTCTCTTTCCCTCTTTTTTCCCCACCCCGAAATCTATGTCAAAGAGATTTTTAAAAGTGACCCCCGAATCATTTCCAGCCTCCCAAAACACCCACCAGCGCTTTACGGTTTTGGAGACACATGTGCTGTTTCCCCTCATCTTAACGAACAAAGAGGTGGGGAAAGAAAGGGGAAAACCCAAAAAAAAAAACCCCAAAAAAACCTCCCACAACCCCCCCCAAAACAACAAACCAACAACAACAAAACAACAACAATCAAAAACAAAAGAAAAATATATCCACACCATCCCCAAAAAAAGTCCAAAAATAAAAAAACAAAAAACAAACAGAAAAAATACCCAAACTACTAACCAAACCAAAACAACATAAACCCAAACAAACAAACAAAAAAAAAAAATATATATATAAAAATCCCCAAAAAAAAAGAAAAAAAAACTCTCCGCTGTCAACATATCCGAGCTGTTTTTAGGCTCTTTTTCTTCTTCTTTTTTTGATGTATGACAAATTTGATGATAAAGGATGAAACCCGAATTTTTATTTTTGGTTTTTTTTTTGGTTTTTTTTGGGGGTTTGTTGGTTGGTTTTTTTTTGGGGGTTTTTGGTGTGGTGGTTGTTTTGGTGGTTTTGTGTGTGTGGGGTTTGTGTTTGGGGTGTGTGTGTGTTTTGGGTGTGGGGGGTTGGTGTGTTTTGTGTGTGTTGTGTGTGTGTGTGGGTGTGTTGTTGTTTTTTGTTGTCTTCAATTTAACGTCTGTTCACTTTATGATTTAGAAAAGGATGTGAAAATTAGGATGAGTGAGGGGGGAATGTACGAGAAAAACTGATTAGGAAACATGTTGTTGGTATTTTCATGCAATTAAAGGGGAGGGGGGGTTTTCTTAAACATGAAAAAAACTTTAAATTCAACAAATTTTTAAACATGAAACTCTAAAAAAAAACTACAACAAATACTCAATGGGCTGGCAATAAAAATTTTAACAAGGAAAAGGGGCTAATTTCGATTTTTAAAAACAGTTTCCCAAGACCTCCAAATGGGGGAAAAAAAAGGTTTTACAATTGAACACTCAAATATGATGTGAGGTTGCAATATTTTCCCCCAGAGGCACCTCCATTTTTACAAAAATTTTGTTTTATAAAGCTTTAATTTTAATCTAAAATTTATAGTGCTTTAACCTTCTTGTGTTGCAATACTTAAATGTTTTGAGAAGGAGTCTGTAAATGAAAAAAGGCCTTTAGTCACAATTTTTTAAAGACGTTCCTTGAATTGATCGTTTCCCTCCATTTTACTCCAGACGTCGTTCTAATAAACTGACCCCTCCTGTAGAGAAAGGGACATGCATTTCTATTGTTTCAAAATAAAGTCTTCCCCCTTTTTTGCGCTCTGCACCCCACTCATTTGAAAAAACCCCAAACGTGCGGGGGTACCCAAAAAAAAGGAAAAGGGGAATACTTTTTTAAAATTTTAAAAGGTGTATGCAATTTAATTTCAAAAATGATTTGGATATTTTCCCGGGAAATTTTGGGGGTTTGATAGCATACAGTCCCGACTTAGAATCTACACAAAGAAAGATGGAATGAGGAAATGCAAAATCAAGAAAAAAGTTAAGAGCCATAAGAATTGCAATAAGTTCAGCTGTAAATTTTGAATGATGTTTCCAGAATTTTTATTTCTCTGTTTTTAGAGCTGGATGACGAATGCGAACCACTTCTTTTTTTTTAAAACTGACCCTCGTTATATTTTTAATTTGTCATTTATATTTTTTTTCAATATGTGTTTGGGATATTGCCCCATGATTTTTTGGGTTTTCGTTCTTTTTTTCATTAGTACTTCTATACAAAATATGCTTTTTTTATTTCCCCCGAAGGGCATGGCAAAGCTTCTTTTTGCAAATTCTAATTTTAATGATTTATCCGACTTTTTGAAAAGGTCTGATACAAAGTACCCAAAAGGCGTTAAACCGAAATAGTCTAGCCCCTTTTAATAATTTGTTTTGCTTGAGTTTTTTTCCTAGAAACAAAGTTTTCATTTGTTTTGCTGCGTAAAACTTTTTTGGCACTTTTAAAATTTTTGGTATTCGGTAGGGGAAGTTCCCCAATTTTGTTATAAGTTCCTTGGTGGAGGTGTGAATGGTACACCAGTGCAAGTTTATATGCTTTACAGTCTCACTTTTGGGGTTTTTTTCAGTAAATAATTGGGAGCACTAAAAAAAATTCTTTTTCCTAAGAAGCTGGACCGTATAAGTGACGTAGCAAGCTTTCAGAGTGTATATCTTGTCCCCAAGACTGTAGTAACCATTTTAAGAAAAATTTTTACATTTTCTAGCTTTTTTTAAAATGTATCCAATATACATTCCAAGTAATTTTTTATGTAAGTAATATGCCAAAAATTTGACAGTATTTGTGTATGAATTAGCTCCCCTCCAATCTTAAACGTGAGTGTACTGGTCACTGCCATTGTTAAAAAAACATAATGTGCTTTTTTTTTTTGTTGAAAAAGTCAGACCTTTTTTAAAAAAAAATTTTTATAAATTTCTAACTCTTTTTGATAATTTTTTCTGGTAAATAATCATCCTCTTTGTTGTACGCCGCTTCATAGGACATTATCCACATACATTATCATCGCATATTGACAGGGTGATATTTTTAGACATTTTGTGGGGAATCGTATAAATATATTAAAAGAAAAAAGGGCTATAACAGAACCCTGTGGGAAACCCATATGGATGACCCGGTGTGAATATGTATTCCCCACCTTTACTTTATACTTCTTTACATAAAAAGCTTTTTTATATAATAATAACATCCAGATAATCCTTTGTTTTTAATTTTTCAGAAAATTTTGCATGCCAGACTTTACTAGGCTTTTTTTTGACATCAAAAATGTTGCAGTAGGTTTTTCTTTTTGAAACTGTTTTTGATGTTTTGTTAGTTTTTAAATAGATTATCAATTCAGATCTGCCTTTTTTAAAGCCCGCTTGATTGATTGGAACTACCTTTTTTTTCTGACAATAATCACAATCCTTTTTAGAAATTCGCTCCATTTGCTTACCTGGTTAAGTCACGCATGGGTCTTTAATGTTTTGTCATTTTTTGGGTTTCCTTGCTTATGAAAGGGAACAAGAGGGGTGCTTCCAGTTGACTGGCATAACCTTTCATCCAACACTTTGGAAAAGTTTATGTAATGAAAAATAAAATTTTTTTGGGGAAATGTTTTAAACATATCATTGGTTTGGCATCTAATCCAACAAATTTTTTATTAGGGAAAAGAATGAAAACATCTTTTACTTCTTGATTGTTTTTTGGGCATTTATGTATTCGGTGTTTTTAAAAGTGGGTCTTCATATTTTTTTTGTTTCTTTAGATTTTCTTACTTCTGCTTTTTGTGGAGACCTTCAATACGCATGGGTTTGAAAAATACTGCAAAAACCTCAGCCTTTTCTGCATTGGGTGGAAATTTGTTGTTTTTTACTTAAACGGACAAGGGTAAAGTCACACCTTTCCTCATTTCATGAAATTTTTTCCACACTATTTTTTGATCTGTAGACTTAATGTCACTGGAACAAAAAGACGACCCAAAATTGTCTTTTTTGCCTGAGCTTGACCATGTTGCTATAATTTTTGCCCCGTTTTGTTTTTCGTGTTTTCTGTGTTTGTTTTTTACTACATTTTTTTAAAAATTAAATGCTTTTTGGCACTGCTTTTCCCCCGCAAGCAGGGGTCCACCAAACATTCCCGAACATTTTTTTTGGGATGAGACGATAAAACCCGGGTTTTGGTGTAAACCGGTTTAGCGCATGTAAAAGAACCCGGGGAAAACGAGACGTTTGGAAAAATTCGAAAACAAAAGCCCCCCTGGATAGGAAAACAAATGATTATACTGCAGTCAGAACAAAAATACTTTAAAAAAAATTTAACCCAAATGGAAACAAAATACACACTCGTTTTTCAAGCCCAAAAACTCCCCCCCCTTTGTAAAAGGGTAATTTTTTAAAAATTAAACTTTTTTTTTTGGGATTTTTTTTTTTTTAAAAAAAAACCCTTTAATAGCAAAAAATGTTTTTTTTTTTTTTTTTCATTCAACGTTTTTAAATAAAATCTCAAAATTTCTTGATTAAAGGTACAGGATAAAAAAATTCCTCACAAAAATTGCCGATTTCAAACAAAGTATTTTTATCCCTTAGAAAAATATGAAACATAAGAGAGAGAAAAGAAAAAGAGAAGAAAAGGGAAAGAGAAGGAGAAAAAGAGAAAGAGAAAGGGGGAAAAAGGGGGGGGGGGCTCTACTCAAACTTTTTAATTCTCCCTTACCAAAAAACACTTTGGGGAACTACGTTTTTACTTATTTTTTCGTATAGGGTGCGCTCTCCTCGTTCTCTCCTTCGGCTTCCTCTTCTTTTTTTCTTCCTTCTTTCTCCTTTTCTTTCCCTCTCCTCTCTTCCCCTCTTTCCCCCCTCCTCTCCTCTCTCCCCCCCTCTCCCTTTTTCCCCTTTTTCTTTCTATAATCTGCATTTTTTTTTTTTTTTTTAAAAGAGATAAATCGTACATGAGGAACTAAAATGCCTTTTTAAAAAAAAAAAAAGGGATGGCAAAACCCGCCGACATTTTTATACTTAATGGATTGTGAGGGATGTCATGTACGGTTTTGGTTTTGTTCGGTTTAGTTAAGCCCCGGGGGTTTGGGTCTCTGATTTAGGGTTTGGGCCATCAAGCTCCCATCATGACCATGCCCCAATTACAAAATATGCTAGGGGATAAAAAATAATTTTGGTGTCTATTTTTTCCCAACAAAACAAACCTTCTGTGGTGTGTGTGTGTGTGGGGTTGTGTGTGTGTGTGTTTGGGGTGGTGTGTGTGTGTGTGTGTGTGTGTGTGTGGGGTGTGTGTGTGTGATGTGGGTGTTGTTTTAAATTTTAACGTCTGTCACTGTCAGCAAATTAGATGTCAATCAAGAAAGAAAAATTTTTTATTTCCAGAGGGCCCAATCAAAATTTTATTTCCGAGGGTACTTTGAAAAAGCAATGCATTTGCTTTTTTTTCATAACCCATCTATCCAAAACAAATTTCTTAATGTTTATACAAATACTACATTGTTGCTCATTTCCTTTAAAATTTAAACCAGAAAAAAAGGGAAATCGAAAAAAGGAAAACATTGAAATACAAATTACCACATAACATATAAAGAAAAAACATACTCATAAAAATA
>CM054140.1:50915437-50984654 GCA_028751875.1 Rapana venosa | reverse complement strand
TGTTTTGTGTTTTTTTTACGGTTTGTGTATTTAAATTTTTGAGTGTATGTGTGGTATGTGTATGTATTTTATGATATGGCATTTTAAATTTTGGTATGTGTTTTTGTATTTATGTTACACTACTGTGTAGTGTAAATGTTGTATGCTTTTGTGTGTATGGTATTTTGGTTATGTGTTGGTGTATGTGTGTGTGTGTTATTTTATATGTGTGTATATGTATGTGTAAATGTTTTAAATTTGTGTTGTGTATGTGTTTGTGCATGAGTATGTGGATGTGGATGTGTATATGTGTGTATAGGTATGTGTATGTGTGGTATGTGTATGGGGATGTGTGTATTGTGGATGGGGATGTGTATGTGTGTTTTGTGTATGTTATGTTTGTGTGTGTATGTGTATGTGTATGTGTATTGTGTGTGTGTGTATGTGTTGGTTAAGGGTATGTGTATTTGTTTATGTGTGTGTATATGTGTTATGTGTTGTGTTGTGTGTGTATGTGTATGTGTTGTGTGGTGTGTTGTGTATTTGTGTGTATGTTTTATGGTTATGTGTAAATGTGTGTATGTGTATGTGTGTTTTATGTGTATGTGTGCGTATGTGTTGTGTATGTTGGTGTGTATGGTATTTGTTGTGTGGGGTATGTGTATGTGTATGTGTGTGGAAATGTATGTGTGTGTATGTGTACGTGTATGTGTATTTTAAATGTATGTGTTGTGTATGTGTTGTGTATGTATGTGTATGTGTATGTGTATGTTAATGTTTGGTATGTGTAGTGTGTATGTGTATTTGTACACACAAATTTTTGTGTATGCGTTTGTGTGTATGTGGTATGGTGTATTGTGTATGTGTATGTGTGTGTATTGTGTGTATATGTGTGTATTGTATGTGATTGTGTTATGTGTATGTGTATGTGTGTGATGTGTATGTGTTTGTGTGTGTATGTGTATGTTGGTGTATGTCTATGTGTTGTTTTATGTGGGGTTGTGTGTGTATGTGTAGTGTATTTTGTTTTGTATGTGTATGTGTGTGTATGTCTTTTGTGTATGTGTATGTGTATGTGTATGCATATATGTATTTGTATTTATGTGTATGTATGTTTTGTTATGGGTATGTGTGTGTATGTGTGTTTGTGTATGTGTGTGTATGTGTATGTGTATGTGAAATGGTTATGTGTTTGTATGTGTAATTTTGTATATATATATGTATTTTTGTATTTTTTATGTGTATGGGGTTGTATTTTTTATTGTAGTGTGTGGGAAAGTTATTGTATTTCTATGGGTTTTATTTTGTATGTGTATGTTTATGTGGTGTATGGAAAAATGTTTTATGTGTGGTTTGTTTTTGTGTATGTGGGGTTGGAAATTTTGTGTTTAATTTATTTTTATTGTATGGTATAGAAATGTTTGTTATGGGCGGGTTATGTGGGGTTTTGTGTATTTTTTAATTTTTTTGTTTTTTGGGTATGTGGGTTTTAGGGTGTGTTACATATGTGTTTTTGTATGTGTTTGTGTGGGGATGTGTGGTTTATTGTTTTTAATGAAATAATTTTTTAGTGTTTTTGTTTGGGTTTCTTTTTTTTAAACCGCCCTTCCCAAAAAAAAAATTTTTAATATCAGACGTTTTTTTGTGTGGGGTTTTGGGTTTTTGTGTGTTTTTGTTTTGGTGGGTGGGGTTGTGGGGGTGTGTGTTGTTGTTTTGTGTGGGTTTTTTGTGGGTTTTGTTGTTGGGGTTGTTGTGTGCTGTGCGTGCATTTTGGGGATTTTTGTCATGAAAAAAGGGGTTTTTATACGCCCCGTTTTATGTATTGTGTGCAGGGAACGAGTGTGTGCTTTTTGTGTTTGTGGGGTGCTTTTTTGCGTTTTTCGTGGTTTTGTGGTGGGGCTTGTTTTTGTAAGTGTTGTGTAAAGTGTGTGTTTTTTTAAATGAATGGGGTTTTGGTTAAATTGAGGGGGAAATTGTGGGGGTGTTTTTGGTGTGTGTGTGTTTTTGTGTGTGTGTTGTGTTTTTGTTGTGTGTGTGTGTTTAGGGGTGTTTTTTTGTGGTTGTTTTTGGTGGTGCTTGCGTGCGGAGTGTACTTTGAAAAAAAAATATTCAGGGGAAATAAAAGTTTTGTTGTTTTTTCCGTAGTGGGGGGGTTTTGAGTGAATGGGGCGGCCGCGCGGCGGGGGCTTTTTTTTTGGGGGGCCGGTGGGGGGAACAGGGGGGGGGCTTTTTTTTTTTAATGGGGGGGGGTTTTTTTCCTTTGGGGGCGTTTTTTGGGGGGTTGTGTTGTGTGTGGTTTTTTGTGGGGGTGTGGGGGGGGGGTTTGTTTTTTTTTGGGTTTGTTTTGGGGTTGGGTTTGGTTTTTTTCCCTTAAAAACCCCCCCCCCCCCTTCCCCCAAAAACCCCCCCCCCAACCCCCCCCCCCCCTTTGGGCCCCCCCCCCCAACTTCCCCCCCCCCACCCCCCCCCCCCCGCCAAAAAAAAAAAAAAAACCTTTAGGGGAAAAAAAAAATTCAAGAAAATTTTTCAAATCCAACCAGTCATGGATAACAAATAAACAAGAACAACTCGGGAAAACTAAAATAGGTCCTATAACAAAGAAAAAAGTTTGGACTTTGGGAACGTAGTATTTGCACAAAGTTTGGGGTAAAAAAACAAAGGGGGGTTTAAAAAGAGGTTTTTTTAAAAAACATTTTATTTAAATAATTTAAACGTTTAAAAAAAGATGATCAATCACAGGAAGATACCGAACCCGGGTGTGTAGCAAACATTCAAAAATTTTTTCAAAAAAAGGGAAAATCCCTTGTTTAAAGGGGCTTTTTGCGTTTCGGTTTTTCTAAAAGGGGGGGGTTTTTTAATGTCATAGAAAAAATTTCTTTAATTTAGGGCAACCAGTAAGTAAAAACCCCGGCCCCTAATTTTTTTTCCACACAAACAATTAAGTTCTTGCAGTTTTTGGGGCGAAGAGCATTTAAAAAAGGGGAAACTAAAGCCAAGTTGAATTTTTTTCTGGGGGAAACAGAATAGGTGGCTTTGGGAAAAGGGAAAAAATTTGGGTTTTTTTACATTTTGTTTATATTTAGGGAATTTTGAGTTTTAGTAAAAATTTTGAAATTTTGCCATTTTTTAATGGCCCCCAAATTTTTAGGAAGTAAGCTTTTTTAAAATGCATAAACCCCCTCGCGTCTTAAAAAAAAATAGTGACTATAAGTGATCCCTTCCCCCCATTGCGTGCCTTTCCCCGTTTGCCAGCTCTTCGACCCATTCGTTAGCCCTAATCCCACAGTGGGAAGGAAAACCCCGCAAAAAGTAACACTTTATGCCCTTTTAACCCCAGTAAATGAACAGGGAAAGTTTGATTTCAAATGATCATTTTACTCAATTTTTTGATTTAAGGAAAAATTTAAAGCCAAAAATACGATTTTTGAAAAAAAAAAAACAAAAACAATATTCTAAAACTTTGTGAAGGGAATGGACCAAAATGTTTTTAGACCATCCCTTTTTTTGCAAAGAGCTCTGCAGGGAAAAAAGGGAAAAGCCACTTTTTTTTTAAAAGATAATTTTTTTAATTTTTATGGGGGGTATAACGAAAAGGGTTTCACCCCACCTGTTTTGTTATCAAATTTTTGAAACCCTCTGTGTTTTAAAATTTTTAATTTTTTTGAAAAGCGAGGGTCAAATGCAAACCAAATAAAAACTTTCAAGTATTTTTGGTTTAAACGCTTTTTTATTGTTTTTTTTGACACTTTCAAATATTGGGCTTATTTTATTTCCCTTCGGGGGGTTTTGCTGAAAAAGACGGGGCTAAAAAGCAAGGAAAAGTTTTCATCCCAAATTTTTAAAATCTTTTTAAGATAACCAGGTGTACGCTTTAGATGGGTTTCGATTCAATTTTTACCTAGCTCGTTTAAACAAAAATGGATGGTTTCCCACCTTAAGCAAAATTCCCTTTTTTTGGGAAAAATTTTTGTTTGAATAACATTCAAAATAAACTTTGCAGCACAGAATTCTCTATGTTTCGTCAAAAAGGTTTCACACCGTTTCCTTGTAAGAAACCTAAAATTTGATGCTGAAAAGGAAAAACCCCAAAAGATAAATTTTTGGGGCTTTTACTATCTAATTTCTTTGGGAAAATTTTTAAAAATAAACGTGGGGCCCTGAAAAACACCTTTGTCCTTTTTTAAAATTTGACGCACTAAAGAAGTAGCAAAAGATATAAGGATTTTTTTACTTCCCCCCAAGGTTTTTTAAACCAAAATTTTTTAGAAAATTTAAAAATTTTTCTTGCTTTATTCATTTTTGCTGATAGATTATCCAAAGAAAATTTTTTAGGAGTCAAAAACCCCCAAAAATTTAACATTTGGGTTATAATTTTTCACGTCATCTATAGAAAAAAAAGGAAGTTTCCCCAGGTCATAACCTGAATAAAAAATCATATTGGGTTTTTTTCCGCGAAAAGCTAACCCCATTTTTGTATAAAGAGTGATTTTATTAGTTCAGATGATAAAGTTTCTTAATATTAACAGTTCAAAGGGAGTCTTTCTTTTTTAATCACCCTTCATCCACGCAAAGTCTCCGCATACTGAACTAAAACGAATTTTTTTGACAACATTTTTGGGAAAATCACATTATATATTAAAAAATATAGGAGCAATTCAAAAAACTTGTGGAAAACCCCATATCCAAAGTTTTTATTTGAATCAAAAACCCCCTTTTCTGGCCTGAATAGATCTATTGAAAAAAAATTTTTGAAATTAAAATAAACCCCCAAAAATTCCCAACAGTTTTAATTTATGTAAAGTCGACTGTCCCCAAATTCTCTATCTTTTTTTACGTAAAAAAAAGTTGCAAGAAATTTTACGTCGGGCAAACTGTTTTTTTGCTTGTGTTGGATTTTTACAGATTTTCAATCCGATCGCCTTTTCCGAATCCAGCTTGATTCAAGGAATGATTTATGTTTTTTCACAAAGGAATAGCCGTTTAAAATAATTCTTTCCATGGTTTGCATTATGGTTAAGAGCAATGGGTTTAAACTGATTTCATCGGTTCAGGCTTTCCTTTTTATTAACGGGGTACAATGTAGACTGTTTAAATAATGTATGAAATGTGTATGTGTGTCTTGTGTTGTATTGATGCGTGTTTATTTTTGGTGCTTGTGTTGTCTATGTTTGTGATGTGTATGTGTGTTTTTTGTTTTGTTTTTTTTAATGTCTTTTCACTACATGGTGTTTTAGGACACACCCGCATTTCCCAAAAAAAAAAACCCCCCCCCCCCCCCCTCCTTTTTCCCCCTCTCCTCTCCTCTCTTTCTCTCTCTCTCTTTTCTCTTCCTTCTCTCCCCTTTCTCCCCTCCCCCTCTCCCTTTTTATCCCCAAAAGACCCAATAACAAATATATAAAAATATATAAATATATATATATAAAAATTTATGAATGTAAATATAAAAAATTAATATAATTATATTTTTTTTTTTTTTTTTCGTTTTTACTAAAATTTTTCCCTCACTTTTTAAATTCTAATATAAAAAACCTTCTTGTAGGGGCATATTTTTTGAATATCTAAACCTCCCCTTTTTTACATGTCAAAAAGTTTTTGGGAAATCAAACAACAAATGGGGGAAAAGAAAGGGAAAATAGAAAAAAAACATTTTACATTTTTTTGAATTTTATATTCCATGATTTAATCTCTTTTAAAGATTAGAATTTAATTTTCCCGTGGGAAGGGAAATGGATAATGTTTTTTCTATAATTTTTGAATGTATGAATTTCTTAAACTTAAAATTTCATAAGCGAAATGCAAGATTGAATCAACACTTCATACTGTTTTCAGAGGCACCTTGTTTTCCCAAAGAATCAACCACTCATTCGAATAAATTCAAAATGAGGGGGGATCCAGCAAAATTATGCTGATGCCTCTGCTTGCAATAAAATTTATCAGGAATTTTATCTCAAATAAAATATCATTCCTTTTTTTACCACCCCATGATTTTAAATGCATAAAATCCTTTGAGTCAACGCAAAAAATTTGGCAAACACAATACGTATCAGAAAAAAAATTCAAACCAAAGAATTGCAAATAATTCAGAAGTAAAAATAAAAAAATGTTGCCTAAATAAAAGATTTTTGAATTTTTTAAAGTGGGAAATCACTTTGCAGCCCCCATTTGCTGTTTCAAATACAGATCCGTCTAAAAACATTTTTAAGTGATTAAAAAATTTATTTTTAAGTGATTTTTTACATCAACGGTGAGAAGATTTTGATCTTCATTTTCTTTATTTCCGGGTAGTCAAGTCAAATTTAGCTGAAATATTTTCCCCAAGGATTAATTGGGGAACAATGGGTTAAAATTAATTGTTGTATACGATGTCATTTTTTTTTCAAAAATGTTCTGTATAATTTTTAAATTGGCTGCAGAAAGAATATTGCGTCCCCGTTTGGGAAAATCGTGTCTTGATTAAAAATATTTCCTCTTTTTGTTTTTGGAAAAAAGGATACTACGAACCACATATTTTGAACTGCCAGTTTCGTGATAAAAAGGGAATAGTAAATGAGCTTCTTTATAAGTTAGTGATTTGCGGGCCCGGCCCCAAAAAGCATTTTTAGCTTTATGTCTAGATTTGTAATTTTTTAAGTAGAAAATCGGCAGAAAAAAAAAATTCTTGGATATTAATTTTGAACGTCCCAAAGGACAGAGCCAGATGTTCAGAGTCGTAGTGTCTTGACTCCAGCCTGAGAACTTATTACTTTAGGAAATTAAGTTTTTCCCATTCATTTACATTTTGGTTGATTTGCATCTTCCAATTCAATTTTTAGTTAAAATAAAATAAGAATTGACATCTTTTTTGTATTTTTAAACCCTTTCCTTTTAATTTCAGTTTTGGTAAATTTTTAAAGCGTTGCACCGTTAATTTTAAAAGCACAGACACTTTTTTTGCTATAATTTAATCGTTTTCTTTATTTAAAAATACAGAATTTTTCTAATTTTTTCCGTATATTTTTAAAAATAATTATCACTCTTTTTTCGTTTTTTTTTAAAGACTATTTACCCCCAAAAGCAAAAATTTATCGCATTTCTGAAAACTTAGTATAGGTGACAAAGAGAAAGGGGACATGTACAAGAAAAAAAAAACAAAAATAGGTGCAATACCGGTCCCCGTGGTATACCCAATCGATGCTTTTAAAATGAGTACAGAACCTAATTAGTGCAAATTGATTATCGACAAAAATTTTGCAGATATTATATAAAATGCCATTTAATACCAAAGTATTTTAAATTTTGAGCAATTTTCATGACAAACCTTTTTATAGGGTTTCTTTCATCAAAAAAGTGGCCAAAAAAACTTTTTCGTTTGGAAATTTCTTTTTTTAAATTTTATGTGCAGTTTAATAAGTGGCAGAAGTACATTTTTCCCCTTTCGAAAACCCGCCCGATTTGTTGGGTCACATTATTTTTTTACAAAAAGAAATAAACGCTTTTGTATAAAATTTTTTCCCTTATTTTCCCCCATGGAATAAAGAAATTTGGCCCGTGCTATCTACGATGACCGCAGTTTTTTCCTTTTTCAGGATTGGGATCAAACGACTGCTCCAGATTTTAGGAAGAGCGCCTTTACCAAAAGTTTTGGAAAAAATGAAAAGGAGCCTTTTCCTTTTTAAAGCATATGACCAACATTGTAAAAATACCTCAGCACCAAAAGCCCTCTTGTTATGGTAAATTCTAAAGTTTCACTAAAATTATCATATTGAATGGGGGCATTTTAAAAAATCACATTATAAGTGACTTTGTTTAATTTATTTGCTTTTTCTAAATTTGATTTTGATTTTATTCTTAATGAGAACTTTACTGAAAAATTGAAAAAAAAGCTTCTGCTTTTTCAAAAGCTTGGAAAATTTTTTTTTCAAATTTTATTGGATTTTTGGAAGCTGAAATCCATTTTTCTTTTCACTAATTCTTCCCAAAATTTTTGTAAAACCTTGGGTTTGATACTTATTTATACAAATTCTGTCCTACTTGTTTTTGCCTGAGCAATTATTCTTTTTCATTGAGTTTTTGATATTTATACAAATAAAGTTTTTTTCTTTGTTTTTAACCCAAATTTTTAATCGTTCTTTTTTAGGTTTACGCATCCCCAAGGGTTTTTGTCCCCCACATTGCCCGATGCTTTCCTTCTTTTTGCTTTTGTGTTTGGAATAGAAAAAACCCGGATGTATGGGTTTGCCCAAAATTGGGGAATAAAAACGATTAACACCCCCTTCGATCGTTTTTAATATAGTAGCCTGAAAGGGAAAATTGAAAAGAATCCAGCAGCCAATTATATCGAAATTTAGGAATTTTATCCCAATATTGTTAGGTCTGATATTTAAAAATCCTCAAAGACAAAATAAAAGGGCAATGTCACTTCCAAAACAATCTCTTCAACATTCCAATGCAATTTATAGCTAAACCTGGGGAAAATTAATGTTTAAAACAAGCCTTGGTTTATGATAGAAAATCAGGAATTCTGGTTAATCCCATCTTCAATAATAAAACTTTGAAACCCCAATATTTTTCTACCAAAAGGGTTTTGGGATAGTAGGCACCCCCAAAAACCAAAAAAAAAGGGAGAGAATTGAAATCGCCAAATAATCCATTTATGTTTTGTGAAGTTTTGGGGTTTTTTTAACCCGTCGTGTTTTCATTTTTTTGGGCCTTGAGTAATTACAGAGACTATATTTTAAAATTCTTTTGTTAAATTTTACTGTCACCCCTACTGATATATATTTCTGTATGTTGATAAAAGGGGAAAACACAAGTTTTTTATACCTTTAAACCCGCCCGACTATATGGGGATTTTACTTTAAATTTTGTATCACAGTCACAGTGGGGGTAAAAATAATTTGTTTTAAATTTTGGCATTTTTTGCTTTATCCATTCAGGGGTTGAAGTGAATTTGTAATTATCATAGTTAAAAAATGTGTAAAACCCAACAAGTTGGTGGGTATGCTGCGAGCATTCCAAGCAAATTTTACACCCCTAGAACGTTTTAATGACATGACCCCTTTTTTTGGGTTTTTTTTCTCTCCCTGGTATAGAATTTTAATACCAATGTTTCTGTCAAAGTGTAGGTTGGGGTATTGATTGTATTTTGTGGTATTTTTGTGTATGTGTGTTATGTGTATGTGTATGTATGTTTGGGAGTGAATGGTATGTGTATGTGTTTTTGTGTTGTGTATTGGTGTTGTGTGTGTATGTGTAGTGATGTTGTATGTATATGGTAAGTTGTATGTGTATTGTAAATGGTGTTTTTGTATGGTTAGTTTTTGTATGTGCATTGTATGGGATGTGGATTTTATTGTGTGTGTTAAAAGGGATGTGTTTTGGGTGTTTGTACGTGTGTAATGTGGGTGTGGGTGTGTAAAATTGGGTATGTGGATGTGTATGTGTATGTGTGTTTGGATGTGTTTTATTTGTAGTTGTTTTATTGTGTGTGGTTTTCTATAGGTACGGTATGTGTATGTTATATGTGTTGTTTTGTGTAGTTTTTGGGATGTGTGTGTATGTGTATGTGTAGTGTATCTATGTGTTCGGGTTTTTATGTGTTTGTGTGTTATTTTGTGTGTATTGTAGTTATGTGGTGTATTTTATGGGGGTTTTTGTTTGTGTAGTGTATTTGTATGTGTGTGTATGTGTGTGGTATGTGTTGTGTATTGAGTATGTGAATGTGGTATGTTTTGTTATGGTGTTTACGTATGTGTATGCATGTGTCTTTGAAAGTGTGATGTTTATGTGTATGTTTTTTTTTGATGTGTATGTGTAGGGGGTGTGTGAAAGTTTACCGTATATTATTTGATGGTTTGTATGTGTTTTGTGTTGTGTATGTATTGTATGTGTAGGGGTATGGTGTGTTGTGTATGTGTATGTATGTTTAAATGTTGTGTATGTGTATGTGTGTGTATTGTGTGTATGTGTATGTGAATGTGTCTGTGTATGTGTATCAATGTGTGAATGTGTATGTGTATTTGTGTGTATGTGCATGTTTATGTGTATGTGTATGGTGTGTATGTGTAATGTGTTGTATGAGTATGTGTGTGTAGTCTTGTGTATGAGCATGTATATATTATGTGTATTTATGTTGCGATGTATGGTGTGTATGTGTATGATGTGTGTAAGTTAATGTGATGTGGTATGGTGTAGTGTGTGTCTGTAGTGGGTATGTTATGTGTATGTGTATGTTTATTGTGTTATAAGTGTATTGAGTTGTATGTGTTGTGTATGTGAGTGTATTGTTATGTGTATGTGTGTGTATAAGTATGTGTAAATGTATGTGTGTGTATGTGTCTGTGTGCGTAAGTGATGGGTATGAGTATGTTGTGTTTGTGTATGTGTATGTTATTAGCATGTGTGTGTAAGTGGTGTGCATATTGTTAGTTTTTGTGTAGTGAGTGTATTTGTATGTGTTAAGTGTATTTATGTGAATGTGATTTTGTATGTGTGTATGTGTATATGTATATGTGGTGTAATGTGTATGTGTATGTGTGTAGTATGTGGTATGGTAGTGTATTTTTGTGTGTGTGTGTGTTATTGCGGTGTGCGTATAATTGTAGTGGTATTTGTATATGTGTGTGTATATGTGTAGGTTGTTGTTGACTTTCAATTTTACGTCTGTTCACTTTTAAGTGATATTTAGACGGGGAAAAAACAACAACAAAAACAAACAAACAAAAAACCCCAAAAAACGGGTGGAGGTGGATTGTGTATATTAAAAAAGAAATAATAATAAAATAATATAAAAAAAACTTGAAAAGGAAACTTGGCAATGCAACAAGAATCGATTACCAAGCATACAAACAAACAAAAAGTCATTAACGTTAATGTACTATAACAAATTTCCTATGGGACTGTGACACAGACCTTCACAATTTCAAATGCAGTTTTTAACGATTGCGAATATGCTGGTGAGGGAGATCATTCAGAAAATGGGGCATAAAGGATTAACCCACTCTGGCAGTCAAAAGTATATGAGTATTAGAGTATTCTCACACACAGGCATTTAACCATTTTGCTGAATTTGGTTCTCAATGCATTTAGTTTCATTCTATAGAATAACGTATTAATTTCTCCTTGACGTAAAAACCCTTGTACTCACTTCTGAATGGTTCACCACTGTTAAAATTCGGTATTAATTGCAGTTCTAGTTAAAAAGTTCTCATTTTTTGCTGATTACTGTCAGTGACCTTTTCCATGCTTTTTGTTCTAGTAAGCTAACCCTTCTTGTAAGGATATAGGCACATGCAATCATTGCATCCAGTCCATTTTGCACCCTTTTTGGCAGCTCTATCCGCCCACTCCATTTGGAAAAGAAACCAGTGTGTGAAGGCACCCAACAAAAATATTCACACTTATGCCCTTTAAGGTAGGAGATGTATGACATGCTTAATCTCTAATAAGATTTTCGAAGTTTTCTTGAAACTGGATTTTAAAGCAATACAATACCGAATTTAGAATCAACGCAAACAGATTTTGGAAATATACCAACGGCAAATCAAGAAATACAAATAAGACCCCCTTAGTAATTGCTACAAGTTCGCTGTTAATATCGAGTGATATCTACCAACCAAAATATGATTTTTCAATTTTTAAAGCTGGTATAACACAAGCAGAACTGTTTCTTGATATCTTAGACGTGATCCGACTGAATAAAATTGTAAATGGTCAAAATATTTATATGGATGTGGGGATCGGACATCAGAAACCATTATATTCAAATTGTCAATTCTGTTTACATTAGACACTCCAATATCAAAGTGTGCTTTTTTCATCTCCCATGATGGCACAGGAAAGATTTGCTTCTCGTGTGTCCATGCGTGTTGATTGACTCAGAGTTTTGTACCAGCTCAGACACATAAGTACTTATGGGCATTAAAAGAGGATATATAATTCGCTCTTTAGGAAAGTAAAAATTCTGATTTACTTCTATTTCTTCTGAAATAAAGTTTTCTGTCGTTTAGGTTTTCTTAGCAAAATATTTAGCACATGCCAGTTGACGGTAATCATCTTAAAGGCAAAATGCCGACCTTCCGTTTGATATGTTCCCCAGGGCTGAAGAGTGATAAGGCACACAAGAGCAAGCCTGTATGCTTTCAGTCTATACTTGTAACTTTTTAAATAAATTACTAGGAGCCACTGAAATTAGACCCTCTTGACCCATACGATAATTTTGAACGAATAAAGTTGTACAAAATATTTAAGATTTAATGTGTCTTGGCCCCGAACTGTTTACTTACCATTTCAAAAGTTTAATCCTTTCTTTGCCTTAGGTTAAATACACTTCATAGTGCATTACAAGTTAGCTTAGAAGTGAGAAAACACCCAAGAACTTTACGGTGTCTTTATAACTCAATCCATTTGTCCCAATGCTAAATGCAGGTAGTCAATCAGGATACTGCCATTGTTAAAAGCACAGTGTACGTTTTTTTCTGTGGATAAAGTAATCCATTTCGAGCATATAATTATCGATGTTTTTAAGCTGGTTCTGTAACCTTTATTTAAATGTAGTATTAACGCTCTTTTTGGTGTGTTTCGTTTCATAGAACATTCATCCACATACATATATCATCTGCATATTGGCAACTAAGACACTTTCCTGTGACAATTTCAAGTAGATCAAGCAGCATACATTAAAAAGAGAGCGAATTACAGAACCTTGGGGAATCCCATAAAGCAGAGATCTAAACTAGAATATGATTTAGCTATTCTAACCTGTTATACTTCTATTATCAAAAACTTTTAATATAGTTTATAAAATGCCCAGAAAAACCAATCCTTTAGTTTACACAGCAACTAGCAGCCAAACTAGATCAAACGCCCTTTTTATATCAAAAAATGTTGCAAGAACGTTTCTTTCTTTCTTGCAAACTGATTTTTTATATGCGTTGATAGCTTAACCAAGTTATCAATGGAGATCTGTTCTTTCGAAAACCCGCTGATTGACCGGGATTATTTATTTTATCACAGAAGTACACAGCCCTTTAGAATCCTTCGAAAGTGCTTGCCAGTGTGTGAGGTCAAAGCAATTGGGCTGTAGCTATTTTTGTCTGTTGTGTTTTCCCTGTTTATGAATAGGAATGACAATAGATTGTTCCATCCACTGGCATAACACCTTTCAATTCCATAATTTAATTGAACAGTTTATGCAGTAGAAAAATAAAGTTTGCTGGTAATGTTTAAAGCATGTCATTAGAAACTGCATCTAGCCCGACAGATTTTCTTAGTAGAAAGAGACATAAAGCATCTCTAACTCATCCACTGAAATGGAGCATATACATGAACTGTTGTCGAGAGATTGGGGTCATTATACTCCTGTTTTATTATCCTCTTCTGGTTCTATAGTTCCCTACACTTAAGGACAGTCCTTCAAGACGCATCGATTTGAAAACATATTCTGCAAAACGCCTCTGCCTTTTCAAAATTTGATGGAATTCTTTGTTTCCAGACTCCACTGGACAAGTGTAAACTAACACCTTTTTCATTTCATGAAATCTTCCCCAAACCTTTTTAAGTCCTTATGATTTGAAATATCGGTGGTACAAAAAAGAAGTCCAAACGTCTCTTAGCCAGGAGCTACAATCAAGGTTACAATGAAATTTTAGCCTCCTTTCTGTTTAACTATTATTTTCTGATTGTTTTATCTTTTAGATAAATTTTATACATTGAGCGTTTATTTTAACTGATTCCTCACAACGCCGGTGATATGTTTATGTGTATGTGTATGTTGTGTGTAATGTGTAGGTATGGTGTGTGTTTATGTGTATGTGTGTGTATTGTATGGTATGTGTAAATGAGGTTGTATGTGTATATGTTTTTATGTGTATGTGGTGCGTATGTGCATTGTATGTGTATGTAGTGTGTATTGTATTTGTATGTGTTGTAATGTTATTTTATGTTGTGGAAATGTAGTGTTGTGTATGATTCTGTATTGTATGTTAATGTTTGTGTATGTGTATTTGTATGTGTATGGTGTGTATGTGTATGGTATGGATGTGTATGTGATGGTATGTTAATGTTGTGTAGTGGTAGGTGTGTAGTGTACGGTACACATACATGTGTTAGTGTAAATGTGTGAGCGTTTGTGTGTATTGTATGTGTAAGTGTGTATATGTTATGTAAATGTGTGTAGTGTGTGTGTTATGTGTGTATATGTGTGTAAATGTGGTATGGTGTAAATGTTGTATATGTGTATGTGTGTGAGGTTATGTGTTTTGTGCATGATATGTAGATGTGGATGTGTATATAGTGTGTATAGGTATGTGTATGCGTATGTAATGTGTATGTGGAGTGTGTTATGTGGATGGGGATGTGTATGTTGTAGTTATGAGTATGTGGTGGATGTGTATTGTATGTGTGTGTATGTGTATGTGTATGTGTATGTGTATTTGTTGTGTGTGTGTGTGTGGTTGTGTGTAGATGTGCGTATATGTAGTTTATTTGTATATGTGTGTGTAATGTGTATGTGTATGTGTGTGTATTGTGTATGTGTAGTGTGTGTGTGTGTATGTGTATGTGTGTGTATGTGTATGGGTATTGTAAATGTGTGTATGAGTATGTGTGTTTTTATGTGTATGTATGCATATGTGTATGTGTATGTATGTGTGTATGGTATTTTAATGTGTGTATGTTAGGTGGAGTGGAAAAGTATGTGTGTTTATGTGTAACGTGTATGTGTATGTTAATGTTTGTATGTGGTATGTGTATGTGGTGTATGTGTAGAATATGTATATGTGTATGTGTATGTTAAGGTTTGTGGTATGTGTTAGGTGTGTATGTGTAGTGACACATACATGTGTATGTTAAATGTGGTGTATGCGTTTCTGGATAGTGTATGTGTGTATGTTATGTGTATGTTATGTGTGTGTGTGTATATGTGTAGATGTGTATATTGTAAATGTGTAGTGTGTATGTGTATGTGTATTGTGTGTATGTGTATGTGGTTTGTGTGTGTATGAGTGTATATGTGTTATGGTCTAGTGTATGTGTAATGTGTATGTGTATGCAATATGATTGTATTTATTGTATGAGTGTGTATTGTATGGGTATGTGTTGTATGTGTATGTGTATGTGTAATGTGTGTGTGATGTGCGTGTAGTGTATGGAGTAGGTTTATGTAATATGTAAGTGTATTTATGTGGATGTGTATGTGTGTGTAATGTGTATGTTATGTGTAAGTGTGGGTATGTTATGTGGTGTGTGAGTGTGTTATGTGGTGTACTTCTGTATGTGTATGTGTATTTTGATGTGTGTGTATGTGTATGTGTATGTGTGTGTATGTGTATTGTATTGTGTATGTGTATGTGTGTGTATGTTATGTGTGTGTATGTGTATGGTGGTGTGTTAGGTGTATGTGTGGTATGTGTATGTGTATGTGTATGTTTAAGTGTGTGTATGTGTAGTGTGTGTATGTGTATGTGTATGTGTATGGGATAATGTGTGTATGTGTATTTGTATGTGTTATGTGTTTATGTGTATGTGTATGTGTCTGTGTGTGTATGTGTGTGCGTATGTGTATGTGTATGTGATATCCAGTTTTAACGTATTTTTCACATTAGTGATTTTAGACGGAAAAAAGTAATCAAACAAGAGAACGCAAACAATAATAGAAAAGTGTCCAGATAACGGTACTTAATAAAACTAACAATAACATACTTACAAAAACTGAATACGGACTTCTTATCAATCCTAATACAATTCCCAACAGTAACAATGGTTCAGACAAAATCTGACCCAGTGACAAACTTGGTAAAAGCAGGTAAAATGCTTTTAAATGTCCAAAATTTCAAAATAACAGACTATTGGTAATATTCTCCCCACAAACACAGTTTACATCTTCACGTATTTTGTCCTGAAAGCATTTAGTTTATTCTGTACATAAGTGATAACATATTTCTACGATTATACCAACCACAAACTTTGTTAGAAATGAAAGCATGCCAAAAATCTCAATATTGCTTGTACAGCCATTATAAAGACAAAGCCATTATAAAGACAATAGCTTTATGTGTATGTTATGTGTATGTGTATGTGTTATGTGTATGTGTATGTGTTATGTGTGGGTATATGTATGTGCATGTGTGTGTATGTATATGTGTATGTGTGTGTATATGTATGTGTAGGTATGTGTATGTGCATGTGTATGTGGATGTGGATGTGTATATGTGTTATAGGTATGTGTGTGTATGTGTATGTGTGTATATGTGGATGTGGATGTGTATGTGTGTATGTATATGTGTTTGGGGTATGTGTGTGTATGTGTATGTGTATGGTATTTGTATGTGTGTGTATGTGTGTGCGTATGTGATGTGTATGTGTATATGTGTGTGTATGTGTATGTGGATGTGAATGTGTGTGTATGTGTATGTTATTTTTGTGTATGTGATGTGCATGTCTATAGGATGGGATGTGTATGTGTGGGGCATGTGTATATGTATGTGTGTGTTGTTATGGGTATGTGTTTTGTGTGTATATGTGGATGTGGATGTATGTGTATGTGTATGTGTGTGTATGTGTATTGTATGTGTATGTGTATGTGTGTGTTTATGTGTATGTGTATGTGTATGTGTATGTGTCTGTGTGTGTATGTGTATGTTTTGTGTATGTGTGTGTGTATGTGTTGTGTGTGTATGTGTATGTGTATGTGTGTATGTGTATGTGTATGTTTTTGTGTATGTGTATGTATGTTTTATGTGTATGTGTTATGTGTATGAGTATGAGTGTGTATGTGTATGTGTATGTGAATGTGTGTATGTGTGTGCGTATGTGTAAGTGTATGTGTATGTGTGTGTATGTGTATGTGTATGTGTGTGTTATGTGTATGTGTGTGTATGTATATGTGTATGTGTGTGTATGTGTATGTGTATGTGTATGTGTGTGTATGTGTATGTGTGTGTGCATGTGTATGTGGTTTGTGTATGTGTATATATGTGGTATAGGTATGTGTATGTGTGTGTATGTGTATGTGTATGTGTGTGTTATGTGTATGTGTTTGTGTGTTATGTGTATGTGTAGTGTGTATGTGTATGTGTATGTGTGTGTATGTTGTGTATGTGTGTGTATGTGTATGTGTATGTGTATTTGTTGTGTGTGTATGTGTGTGCGTATGTGTATGTGTATATGTGTGTGTATATGTGTATGTGTATGTGTTTGTATGTGTATGTGTGCTTTATGTGTGTGTGTTTTGCGTATGTTTTTGTGTATGTGCTGTGTATGTATGTGTATGTGTAGTGTATGAGTGGGGTATGTGGTATGTGTATGTTGTATGTGTGTGCGTATGTGTATGTGTATGTGTGTATGTGTATGTGTATGTGTAATGTGTGTATGTGTATGTGTATGTGTGAAATATGAATAGTGTAATGTGTGTGTATGTGTTATGTGTAAATGTGTTATGTGTATGTGTGTGTATGTGTATGTGCATGAGTATGTGCATGTGGATGTGTATTGTGTATAGTATGTGTATGTTGTGTGTATGTGTTGTGAAATGTGTGTATATGTGGGTGTGGATGTGTATGTGTGTGTGTGTATGTGTATGTGTATATGTGTGTGTGTATGTGTATGTGTGTATATGTGGATGTGGATGGTATGTGTGTATGTGTATGTTTTTTGTGTATGTGTGTGTATTTGTATGTGTATGTGTATTTGTATGTGTGTGTATGTGTTTTGCGTAGTGTATGTGTATGTTTTATGTGTGTGGTATGTGGATGTGAAGTGTTTTGTATGTGTATGTGTATTTTTGTGTATGTGTATGTGAAAGTGTATATGGATGTGGTTGTGTTAAATGTGTGGGGCATGTGTATGTGTATGTGTTGTTGTATCTGGGTATGTGTATGTGGATGTATATTTGATGTGGATGTGTGTTATGTGTATGTGTATGTGTGTGTATGTGTATAGTATGTGTATGTGTGTGTTTATGTGTATGTGTATGTGTCTGTGGGGTGTATGTGTATGTGTATGTGTTGTGTAGTGTGTGTGTATGTGTATGTGTGTGTATGTGTATGTGTATGTGTGTATGTGTAGTGTATGTTTTTGTGTATGTATATGTGTATGTATGTGTATGTGTATGTTGGTATGAGTGTGTATGTGTATGTGTTTGTGAATGTGTGTATGTGTGTGCGTTTTGTTAAGTGTATGTGTATTGGTGTTGTTATGTGTATGTGTGTTTATGTGTATGTGTATGTGTGGGTATGTGTATGTGTATGTGTGTGTATGTATATGTGTATGTGTGTGTATGTGTATGTGTAATTGTGTATATGTGTTTGTGTGTGTATGTGTATGTGTATGTGCATGTGTATGTGGATGTGTATGTGTATATATCTGTGTATGGGTATGTGTATGTGTGTGTATGTGTATGTGTATGTATGTGTATGTGTATGTGTATGTGTTGTGTGTGTTTGTATGGGGTATGGGGTGTATGTGTATGTGTGTGTATGTGTATGTGTGTGTATGTGTGTGCGTTTTGTGTATGTGTAGTGTATATGTTGTAATGTGTATGTGTATGTGTGCGAATGTGTATGTGTTTTGTATATGTGTGTGTATATGTGTATGTGTATGTATGTGTTTTGTGTATGTGCATGTGTATGTGTATGTGTATGTGCATTGTGTGTGTATGTGTATGTGTATCTATGTGTAGGTGTATGTGTATGTGTATGTGTAGTGTGTGTATGTGTGTGTATGTGTGTGTATGTGTATTGTGTGTATGTGTATATGATTTTGTATGGGGTTGTTTGTGTATGTGTATGTGTGGTAGTGTATGTGTAGTGTGTGTATGTGTATGTGTATGTGTGTGGAAATGTTGTGTGTGTATGTGTACGTGTATGTGTATGTTAATGTTTGTGTTATGTGGTATGTGTATGTGTATGTGTGTGTAGTGTGTATGTGTGTGTATGTGTTTTGGTGTGTGTATGTGTATGTGTATGTATGTGTAATTGTGTAAATTTTGTGTATGTGTAGTTTATGTGTGTGTATGTGTATGTGCATGTGCATGTGGATGTGGATGTGTATATGTGTGGTATGTGTATGTATAGGGTGTGTGTTTTGTGTATGTGAATGTGTGGTGTATATGTGTATGTGTTGTGTATGTGTGTGTTTGTGTATTGTGTATGTGTATGTGTGTGTTGTGTATGTGTGTTGGGTAAGTATGTGTATGTGTATGTGTGTGTTGTGTGCGTTTGTGCGTGTTCTGTTTTGGGGGATGTGCGTGCCACAGTTGCACGCGCGCGTGTGTGTATGTGTTTTTTAAATTCAATTTCATGAAAACGGAAAAAGTAGAGATCACAGGGGAAGGGTGGTCAAAGGGACTGAGTGTCGGTCAGACACACACACGCGCGCACGCGCACACGCACGCACACACACGCAGACACACACAAACACACACGGGCATGCGTGCGCGAGTTTGTAAGAAACTCTAACACACATACGCACACGCACACACAAACACACACACATGGGAGGGAGGGAGGGGGGAGAGAGAGAGAGAGAGAAGAGAGAGAGAGAGGAGAGAGAGAGAGAGAGAGAGAGAGAGAGAGAGAGAGAGAGAGAGAGAGAGGAGAGAGAGAGAGATTGACAAATTCTTTTATTTCGAGGATAATGAATAAGCACTCATGTTCTTTTTCACATCGTCTCCGCCCTTAGGGATATGTATGATGATAAAATAAAAATAAGTCCAATACTAATACACTCACACAGTAAACGAAAAAAAAAACCACTCCCAAAAAACCATATAACCACTGAATTTTTTTTAAAGCAACAGCAAATAATAAAAGGAAGCAAAACAGAACAAACAACAAAACACACACAAAAACCAAAAAGAGAGCTAGAGAGAGAGGACACCTTTTTTCTTACATAATCTATGAAGTCCCCATTAATTTTTCGCGGTATAGTTCTTCAGCTCATGTGTATTCTTTGTAGATAAGTTTTAATCCATGAAATAAACCTAGCTATTAAATAACCCCAATGCTCATTTACCTGAACCCAATTTTATATGAACAGAACCCTCTCCTTTTCTTCATTATTCTCCTTCCTTACAACAAAAAAATTCCCAGCGATTAGATTTACGTGGCACTAGAAATACATGGTCAACAGAGAGATTAGATAAATAGGGAAGTTTACCATTATTTCATTTCAAGAGAGTTTCGATTTTAATATGAAAATTCTCTCTCTCTCTCTCTCTCCTCTCTCTCTCTCTCTCTCTCTCTCTCTTCTCCTCTCTCCCCTCTCTCTCTCTCTCTCTCTCACTCACTCACTCACTCACTCTGCTCTCTGTTTGTCTGTGTCTCTGTTCTCTCTCTCTCTCTCTCTCTCTCTCTCTCTCTCTCTCTCTCTCTCTCTCTTCTCTTCTCTCTCTCTCTCTCCCGCTCTCTACAGCAACTCGGTAGGGGGAGTACGTCTGCACTGAACAGAGCAAGACGTGTTTGGAACTACCTGTTTAGAAAGCGTACGTCGGATAGTGACCAACCCAGACTCTGAAACTTTGCAAGTGAGTGACTAAGGGACCATCCCAGCTGCACCATTACTTTTCAGGGCGACATGTGGTTGTTTTGCTGGTGTATACATGACCTTCATGGTACTTTCTGCTGAATGGAAGACCTAGTTAAGATATCCAACATTGAAGCCAAAAAACCCATACCAGACAACCCCGGGGGAAATATTTTTCGCAACTGTTTTTGCAATTGGGGATGTTAACAAAACCCCCACCTCCAAACCCCAAGCACAGCAGACCCACTGACCAGCACCATTGGGGCCACAGCAGGTCAAGGGGCGACCGAGGCGATGAAAGAAATAAGAAACCCAACAATGAACTGACGAGAAACTGAACACCTGGCGAAAACACGATTTAAAAATCATTAAAGCCACAATACAATTGTATACGTTTCCCCAAAGAGAAGAGAAAGATACCCAGAGAGTGGGGAAACAGCTGGGGGATCTATCACTGACAACTTACTTACTGGGATTTAAACTTGCGGGGTTCCCCGACTTATCCCAAAGGGAAAACTCCCCCCCCCCTACTTGAAAGGGCATTTTCCCAAGGACAAGTTTAAAATGCCCAGGCAAAAGGCAAACTAAGGGAAAGGAGTGTTTTTTTGGAAGACTTTAGGGACAAGAAATCCGAAAGAAACTGTCCCCCCCCACCTAAACCGCCAAAGCTCAAAAAAAAAGGGGAACAATGGGTACGACCATTTTCTAAACGGGGGCAAAATTTTTGCTCTTTGTCTGAGTGACCCCCCTTGTGAACGGGGCCCATAATATATATATTTTTTTTAAAAGGAGAAAAGTTTAAATAACACAGAAAACAGGAAATTTTGTTTTACGTTTTTGTTTGTAGTTAGGTGGATAAAAAAGAGTTTGGCGTTTGATAAAATTTTATTATGTGCTCTTTGTAACCCCCTTCAAATACCCCATTTTTAAATAAATTCGTTATCGTTACTCGTGCCACTCAATTCCTTTGGGGCAACGATGTTCTTGTCCTTAAAAAATTTTTTCATTTAAGACAAACCCTGTCCTCCAATATATTCAGTTTTGTACCTGTGGTCTTCTTCCATTATGTGGATTGCACCTTTGCTGCTGGTTATCTTCTAACCCTGAGTTCTAGTGATGTATTTGTGAAAAGGTAACATAGTTTGTTTTCATTTTGTCATACCAACATCCATTCGCCCGTCATAGTCGACTGCACACAGATAGTTGAAATGCTATTCCTTGCTCAGCTGTTCCTTTGTTCCTTTGTGACTGAGTCAGCCACGCTCACTTGTTGTACCGATGTGGGGTCTCGCCAGCCGCCTAGGTGTCTGTGTGAAGTGCTCTCAAGTTCTGCGCTCGCCGGCTGTCTAGGCTACCTAATCACGAAGTGATGTGTGTGTGTATGTGTGTAGGCCTTCATGGCAGTGTGCTCCTAGTGTCACCACTAGGCCTATCTGTGTTGACAGCTTTTGATGGCTTTGCTCTACCCCCCCCCCCCCCCCCCCTCTCTTCTCCTTCAGGTCCAGCCTTTTACCCATTTATTTCACATAGTATTGTTTGAAACTTTCTCCATGGACAGGTATTTACTGAAGTGTACCCTATATTCAAAGATATGATCTGTGGGACTAGGGCCATGAGTTCAAGTCAAGTCAAAATGATCTGTATTGAGGGTAAAAGATTAAGTTTATACAACTTTTTTCATCCTGCCCTTAAAAAAAAAAAAAAAATCAAGAAAATTGACATACAAAAGCAATCAAAATACAATGTTAATACATGTTGAAGACAACAATCTAGGGAGAATTTTTTAATAAAAACCCCGACTAAAAAAAACATGATAAAGCTAATCAAGACAGTATAACATAACCCAAAGTATACAAAAAAATGAAGAAAATTAAAGAAAAAAAAAAACAAAAGCAAAAAAAAACAAAAAAAAACAAGAATCACAAACAAATAAAGAAAAACCAAGACAATAAATAAGTAAGTCATACAACAAATGAAAAAAATACAAATAAAAAGGGGTAGGAAAACAAAAGGTAGCCCTGATGTAAAAACCTCGAGTATAAAAGTGGCTTACATTTTGCCCATCGATTTTTCTTCAGGTTTCTGAAGTTTTTTTCAAAGGGTGTTTTTAAAAGAGATAGGTGATTTTTCCCATGGGTCGGTAGTAGAAAAGTTCTTTTTATGTTTGGTTCCGAAACCCCAAAAACCCCCTGTGCATGTGGGGGGGAAAACCCCCAATAGAAAAAACCAAAACATATGGGACTTGGAGAGGGTTGGGCCCCATAAGGAATACCCAACCCCACAAAAAAACAAAAAGAAAAATGCAAACCCAAAAAAAGAACCGGATCGTCGGGGCCGGGTTACCAAAAAACCCGCGCTTTATTTAAAACCCCCAGGGGGGAATGAAAGTCAGCTACTGGATTTAAAAACATTACAAAATCCCCCTAAGAACAAATCCCCATTCGTAAGGGGAACGCCCGACACTCTACCAGTGGGAAAAATCAAAGAATGGTTTGAGTTAGCGCTAAAATGGGAATTATTGGTAGGGAAGTGAGATGGAAGGGTTTTTGGTGAGCTTGATAAAGAAGGCAAAAGTTTGGTACGGGGCCAAGAAAAATCCCCAAACAGGTATTTTTTGTCAGAAGGAAGTATGGGGTGCATTATCAGTGAACGGTTTCCCAGGATTATCACCACGGGTGTCGGCCACCCCAAGAACTACCATATACAAATCTATGCCCCATCATCTGACATGCAGATGAAGAAGTGAAGAATTTTTTAAAGATTTTAAAGGGGCCCCATTATGAAAATACCAAAAAGGCTTTAAATCCCCAAAGGGGTTTTAAAAACCCCAAAGTAGGTCTATCTTAAACCATTGGGCCGGAACAGGGGCGTTTGAACTGGGGAGACCAACGACGGGGGATAGTCTGCTGGGTTTGCCGCACCCACAACTCCCATTGCCAATACCCTCTACCCCCAAAGGGCAGTAAAGGAGGACAACCTGGATGCGCCAAAGGGGCAAATCCAAAACCCAAATAGATTTTATTTAACCCAGGCGCTTCAACCCAGCATAAACGAGCCAGCAAAAACCCCTACCCTGGGCTGCATGGGCAGCGACCACGCCTTTGGCTGTGGTTTTAAAAATAAAGCGAAAAAAAAAAAAAAGGGCCTGAAACCCCCAGTTCAAATTTGAGTGGACAAAAAAAGACCCAGAATTTTTCGAGGAGATTTTCAACTAATTGGGGGCGTTTTTGCGGGCATTAACCCTCCTGGACAATGATCAATGCCCCTCCCCAACAACTTTAATAAGTCAGCCCGAGAAAACAGGGAAGGTACCGGTTCAGGAATAAACCCCAGCCTGGACTCCCAATATATCTTGGCCCTCTGCGATACAAGAAGGAAATGAAAAAAACCCAGGTTTCCCAACCCCTAAAAAAAACCCCGGGAGGCCCAACAATTCTTGAAGAAGTCAATGTTAAAGGCAGAGAGAAGTGGATATATAATGTGATGAGATCAAAAAAAAGCATGAAAGTGGGCAACAGAAAAAAGGGCTACGAACCCTGAAAAACTCACAAAACCATTCAAACCAAATATCAGTCTTTGAAGACAGCCCCGGAAACCTCCTCACGAAAGTCAGCTGTTTGAACGGTGGTCTGAAATTGAAAGAATGTACAACTACCAATAAACGAAAGAGATAATAAAGAAAAAGCGAACATAAGAGCCCCTCGCCATTACATAGGGGAAAGAATGGAAGAAGCCATCCGCAGTTACCAGTAGGAAAGCCCCCGGGCAGACAATATACCAGCAGAGTGCTCAAGCATGGTGGCGAAACAGTATCAATATGTTAAGCTATCCCCCGAATTTTTGGGAGACAAAACAGTGGCCAACGAATGGCCCAAAATCACTAAAATAACCCCTGCCAAGAAGAGGAATTTTTCGCGAAGCCCCAAAAATTAGAAAATCAGCCCATCACCCCCAGCAAGTATGTCAAAATTATTTGAATCGATCAAGAAGGAGGCAAAGAACACCTTCAGAGGACAAATGGGTTTAGGGCGGCAGGGGGCACAAACGAACGTTTTTTAAAGCCCCTCCTGATGGAAAAACATCTTAATCAGAGAACCCGTTCCAAACTTCATCGGGCTTCAAAAAGGCTTTTTCCAGAATATGGGGACGAGGCCCATGGCAGGTCCTCAGAAGTTTTGGATTTAGAAGGACTATGCAAAACCTTCAAGCACATAAACCCGCAAAAAAGTGCAGCCTTTGAACAATCAGGTCGGAGACTACTTCAAAACACAGTTGGGGGCCCACAAGGATGTTTATCTCCAGTCCTCTTTAATCTGTTTTTGGAAAAAAAAATTTGAGAGAGACCCCCATGACTTCCCTTTTACCATCTCCATTGGCGGGAGACCCCCCTCAAAATTGGGTTTGCGATGACATTGACCCCATGGGCGGGAATAACACAGACTGCAAAAAAAATTACGACCCCAACTTTAGAACAGAGCTGGACAAGGGATGGAGGGAGCTGGAGAAAAATAAAGTAATTTGAAAAGCAGAGCAAGCCCCGCTAAAAATTTTAAAGAACGGCCAAAATGGAGGAGGTAGACGTTTTAAAATACCTTGGGGTCACTCACAAAGGGGGGCATCCCACGAAAAAATCAAAAACGAAAGCCCTGGCAAACTTCCCTGACAAAATACCACCCAAGGAAAAATGAGAGATCTTTCCCAAAAAACTAAAGCCCTACAAAGCCTAATTCAGACTTCCCGCTGTAGGAAGTGAAACTGGACATTGACTTTTGAAACAGCAAAGCGAATCAGTCATTCAAAAAAAAATGCAAAGAAACTACGGGCTATCCGGGGGGGAACGAAGACCAATGTTTGTCAAGAGTAAATAAACGGCTGGAGGGACAGGAACCCCTTCTCCATCGTCAAAAAAAAAAGCTGACATGGTTTGGCCACGTCACCGCCAAACACTCGCCCCAAAAAAAGTCTGCAGGGGAACCTCGAAGGGGGAGAAGGAGGGGAAGCGAACAAGCATGGATGGACAACACAGAGAATGGACCCGGATAATGACTCGGCCCATATGGAAAAGGGCCCGGGACCGGGGAAAGGATGGAGGGGTTACCCCGGATCGTCTTTCGGTCCCCCCACGACCCCAAGGGCAGGGTTTTATGAGAGATGATGATAGATTTTCCACCTGTTCTTCGAATAAGAAGGGTGAAATTTTGGGGGCCCTTGGCAAAAACATTACAGAAGCTTGTTTTATTTAAAAGGGAAATTTTTTCCTTTTTTTGGGGGGTTTTGTTTAATATATTGTACAAATAGAAATTTTGAAATGAGACTGTCTTTGATGGAAGAATTCTAATTTTTTTGTAGTTGTTGGTTTGGTTCAAAATGTATTAGAATTCAAAGGATTATTTGATAGTCTTTTATGTAAAGAGGGTTTTTCAGTTTGAAAGCAAGGAAGAAATTAGCAGTGATATGAAATTTGAAGATTGAGGGGAATGCTGAAGCCTGAATGAAAAAGTGATTAAATCATGACTTGTTAAAAAATGGGGAAAAGGGACGGGGGGTCTTATGGCTCAAAACCAGGATGGCGTTGCCTGCAGTTGGACAAGAAGGAAATCTTGGACAATGATTAGGCCCGGTATGCACAGGAAATGAACTGTTCCCAGATTGAGCTAATCTGAATTGTTGATGTGCTTTTGCGTGATCGTTTTAAAAATTTTGTCATTGTTATGTCATAAATTTATAATTTACACCCCCCTTCTCCGTTTGTGAATGAGCTAATTGCTTGACAATGAAATTTTTGTCATTTCCCCTCTCTTATCTCTCTTCCCCCACCAACACCAACGGCCGGGGTGCGCGACGCGGTATGCTTTGACCAACACGACAATTTGAAAGGGTGCGTTGGGCAGGTAAAGTCTAAAATTTTGTATGAAAGGGGGACAAAAAGTAAATACAGCAACAAAAGTGGAATGAATGATTTTTAAAGGGGACTTTTTGGTTTCTTTTTAAACGTTTTTCTTTCTTTTTTTGTTGCTTTAAAGGTTTGAATCAGTATCTCAATAGAATTCCCCAATTTTTTAAAGGGGTGACGACCCTCAAATCACACATCTACAAAACTTTATCCATGCCATCCCAGTTCTCCGTCTTTTGCCTCCTCCTCCCAGGCCGAATGGAGGTGAAACTGCTCTTCTTACACCTTCACCTATATCCTGTAGTCTTATAGATCGTTGAGCACTACTGAAGATTTTGCAACCAGCTTCCTGCACTCCCCGCGGTCCTCAGCTCTCCATAGCAACTCGTTTCACACTCAAGGCCAGTCCACTTTCTGATGTTGTCTTCCGTTCGTTTTCTCTGTCTACCCCTTCATGTCCCTCCTTGTGCTGGTCCATGTAGGACAATCTTGGCCAGTCCAAATGTTCATGTGACGTGCCCGTACCACTTCAATTTGCGATTTTTCACTGAAGCCAGGTGTGCTTCATATGCTCCGATTGCTTTTTTTTTCACTTCTGGTGTTCACTTCTTCATTAGCAATGTGATCTCTGAATGAGATACACAGAAATTTGCGAAAGCATCTCACCTCCATTGTCTACATCCCTCTTTCAATATCTACTCTTATGGCTCACCTTTTACATGCGTACAAAAATAAAGACATGACCAGGGAACACATCAGTCTGATTTTGAAGCTGATGGCGATGTTCTTGTTGCTCCAGAGAGCTTGCAGTTTGGTCATTAAAGCTGTGGCCTGGGCTATCTGTGAGAGAATTTCAATTTTTAATCGTTTATCCGATACTATAGCTCCCAGACAGTCAAAGCTATAGGCGGTCTCAATTTTCTTGCCGTCTACAATAATGTCAGTGCTGATGCCACTGACACTATTTGTCATCACGCGCGCGTGCGCACAAACACACACATACGCACACACACACACACATCACACACCCACACACACACACACACACACACACACACACACACACACAACACACACACACACACTAAACCGCGTTCCGCTTTTTCCAAGAATAAACCATGGTGTGCCGGTGGAAACCGATGACAACATTTTGAAAACTACATACACACGGATCTGGTTGTAAAAAAGGGTCATACGTGCTTATTCCATTATCCAGGGAAAAAAGAATAAAAGAATGAAATAAAAAATAAACACACACATGCACACGCACACACGGAGAGGTATTTTCACTGATGTTTTTCCTGTCTTTCTTAAAGCGTGTGTCCTTAATTTTTTTCTAACATGTCAAACAGTCTCACATGGCATAATGGATGTCTGGTACAGCGTGAAATGTAACGTATGATTTGACCTGCAATATCATGAGCACTCTGTTGATAATAATACTAATAAAAGAAAAGAAGATTTTATATAATAGTGATAGCAATGAACCTGATGGAGTAGTGAAAATTGTCACTTTTTATGTTATGGTTTTGGAACCTAAAAAAGCAGAGAACGTGTTGAATAAAGGTGTTTGTAATTTCATCCATTCTTCTGTGTAGTGACCAAGACTCTCTCTCTCTCTCTCTCTCTCTCTCTCTCTCTCTCTCTCTCTCTCTCACTCTCTCACACACACAAACACACACACACACACACACACACACTACACTACACACACACACACACACACAAACACACACACACACACACACACACACACACACACACACACACACACACACACACACACTGAGATCAACAGATGTCTTTGCGGCTTTGTACATTTTTGTTTGGAGTTAATTCACATTTTTCAATAATACACACTGCTCTACCCGTAACTAGACAAGGATTAGGGACGCCTATAAAATAATGTGGTGGATTGAATCAATAACAACCTGACAGTAACAAGAAATCCCATCAGAGGTAAAACGGATCAAGAAGCTTCCAGCTGTCAGTCCTAGATCAATGGAGGGAAAGATGCAATGAAAAGAAAGAATGGATACAATTCACTTAACTAATGAAGGGAATTGTGGTGGAAAACAACAAAGGACGGGATGAAGCATGTATTACTTCAAAAGAAGGAGGTGTGGAAGATGGTTACAGGGCTGGCCAGAGAAGGACAAAAAAGATTATAATGGGAGCAATGTGAGAGCTATCAACAGAGCAAAACTCTGCAGTAATAGGAAGCGAATGTCACTGATCAAGGTTCTGCTGACTGTTCAATTTGGGTGTGAGCAAGGTTGTGCTAGCTGATTTTTTGGATTTTTTTTATTAACCATTTATTCATTATTTAGTTTATTTCAAGGATGATGAAATAAACAATCATGTGCTTTTTTAACACCCATTCCCCGTGTGCATGCAGTTTTCTGTTCCCATCAGCACAAATAGCTTACTTTTCCAAAAGGTGTGGGTAAGACGTTTTGTGTGCGGACGGGGCCTCAGTCTATAGTCTTATCCGAATGACTTACCAGTTTGGGGGTTCCTCGTTGACCTTACTAAACCCATTGCGTGACTTTCTTTTTCAGTTACAGCCTCATCCAGCTTCTTAATAAAATGATATCTTAATCAAATGATATTCATAAAGATTTGATTTTGGCATTGCTGTATGGTGTGCGGGCGTCGTGCGGCGCGCGGTTTGGTAAAGTCAAAGTCAAGTCAAGTCAAAAACCTTTAACATCCCATGAAGGGTTTACAATACTGACAAAAGTTGTAGCACAAAAATTTCTAAAAAGTCAAAAAAAAGTTTTTTTCATATTGGTTAAACTTTCCCAAAATGACTTCAAATAAAAATGTCCGAACACACCCCCAAACACACGGCGCATGTGCACACACATACACAACTACACGCACACACACCAACACACACACACCACACACACACACACCAATTGTGAACACAATGTTTAAAAAAAAAAAAAAAACCATTGCTAGAAGACAAAAAAAATTATTTACGTACGCACTACGCAAACTACACACGTGCACGTGTGTGAAAAAAACCCCGCCCCCCCACACCATACCAAAAGTATAAATTCAATGTTTAAAGACCATTGATTAAAGACAGATTTATTTTCAAAAACCACACCCCAAACCACACCCCACACACACACCACCCCCAAACACACACAAACACACACACCACCACGCCCAAAAACACACACCACACACACACACCCCACACAATTTATATGATACACTCATACAAATGACAAAACCCAAAAGTTTTTCAAAGAAACGAAAAAATCTAGGCATTCAAATCTTTGGCAAATTCAGATGTGATAATTGGCCTTTGCACCAATGGCAGCGGGGTGCCTCTTTTTGAGTGTTGTTTTTGTGCATTTTCTTCTTTTGCAATACAAATTTTTTATCTACGTTTTTGTGATTCCCCCGTGTATTGACTGGTCGAGGGTTTTTTCCTTTTAGTTTTTACTTTTCGAATTATTTTAATTTAAAATTTTTATTTTCTGAAAAATTTTTTTAAGGTTAAATGACTGAAATATTTGTGTTCAACTGACATTGCTGGCCCTTGAAACCCCATTTAACTGTACCCTGCTGCCGTTGAAAATTGCACGTGAAACACGAACTAGATCTCCCCCCCCAAAACTTCCCAGTTTTCCCTCCTTCCCCGATATGACATAACCCGAAGACATGGAGCTTTGCTTCACTTTGGTTTTTTAAACATACCATCGACTTAAACAACAATTTCAACCCTTAGGATCAACCACTGAAAAAACTAGACAGACCCGTGCCGGCAGCATCATACCTGTGGCCCCTACATCCTCTTCTCTCATTTCGACGTCCAAATTACCCCATTAAACAAGGACAACACTGTTTCGCTTCCTCTGATCCCCCTGCTTCTTCCTGTTTTAATTACTTTGATAAAAACGTGTTCTGATAATGTGTTCAGGTGTGATGAACTGTAAACCCAAAAACTTCCCTGTTTTTCCCCAGCTTTCACCTGACCTCAACCAACTTTTTTTTGCTCTTCCACTCTCCACTTTTTCCCATCGCCTCATCTTTTTCCACTGACAGTTTCCTACTTCACCACGGTTTCTAACCTTCTCCCTCCTTCTAACACCCTTCAATGTGCTTGTTCAACGTGAAATCGTCTGCCCAGAAGGTAATGCTGATCACATTTCTGATTTCTCTTGAAAAAACATTGTCAAATTTTTACGAAACCTGGTTAAAACCACACGGTCGAACCGAAAACAAACAACTAACCCCAATGATTATAACCTTTCTTTCCCCAACTCCCAGGAGTGGCAGCCATCGTTCAAAAAGATACACTCGAATGCTTTTCTTTCTTTTACCCTTCCTTTCTCCCCTGAATTTTTTTGAAGCCCGTAAACTGAACTTCCCCACACCTAGTCTTTTTATTTTCGCTGTCTTTACCATCCACCCCAATCCGTAAGAATAATCTGACTTTTCCTTTTTCACCAAGGGGTTTCAGTCACTCGGACATACAGCCTCTCCCCCAAAAACCTCATTTCGGGACTTTAACTTCCATTTTGATAACAGCTTCTGATGTCAAACGTCTTTCTTTTTCTTTTTCAGACCAGTTCTTTGCTGGTAAACGAAGCAAAACCAGATAGGATTTTTTTAGCGACTAATCCCAATGTTTCCCAAGATCAGATCACACTGTTTTCTATACTGTGAACTATTTTCTGATAAATTCGCTGTTTTTTTTCTCAAAAACATTGCAAAACATACAGAAAGAAAAAAATATGTCACCCCCTCGCAACCTCAAGGCCCTTTATATTCAAACTTTCTCTTCACAAGCGCGAACGCCTTACAAAACCTCCGCAACAAAAACCCCTCAAACCTACAATGATGTTCCAGCCAAATTTTGTGAGCATGCATCCCCATGACCTCTCCTGTTGAAGGCATGTCCCATCGAACACCCTAAATCCTGGTCGCAAAACGAAAACACGGCAACTAGGCGGCAGTGACGAAAATCAAAAAAAGGAAAAATTAAAAAGCAGCCTTTCAAACAGTAAACAAATAAATCTTTAGTTCTTTCAAAAAAAAAACAAAGTTTACCTTTACGGCCCCGCTCAAAACAGGAAAAAACCCGATCTTTAGTTTGCGGCTGGCACTTTCACGCGGAAACCTAAATACCTCTGGGTGCTTCTAGGCCTTTTCGCGGTCGGGGTCCAAGTCCGCGTCCGCGTCCAGCACACTTCCTTTTTGCGTTATTGCGACTGGGGGAAATTTTTTTTGGGAAAGGGTAAATTTTTAAACGCTGGGATGTCCTACTTTATTTTTACAGTACTCATACTTTAGTGACAAAACTTTAATACCCCTTTTCTTTTTTGTGGTGACGGTTTTACAGTAATTTGGTTTAACTGTTTTTTAAACATTTTTTTTAAAACCCTGGGTTTCCCAAAAAAGGGAAAGGCTAGTGTTAGTGTGTTTTCTGTGTGTGTGTGGTTGTGTGTTTGTGTGTTGGTGTGTGTGTTGTGTGTGGTTTTTGTGTGTGTGTGTGTGTGGTGTGTGGTGTGTAAGTAAGTAAATAAGTAATCTTCAACAAAACCCCAAAAAAAGATTAATAGAGGGGAGAGAGAGGGGGGGGGGGGGAGAAGAGAGGGGGGGGGGTAGTTACTTTTGGGTGGTGTGTGGGTGAGGGGTGTGTGTGTGTGTGTGGGTTTGGGGGGTGTGTTGTGTTTTGTGTGTGTGTGTGTTGTGCGTCCCCCATGATGCTGGGTGTGAGTTATTGTGGGGTGTGTGTGCGGGGATGGTGTGCGTGCGTGCGTGGGCGCGCGCGTGTTTCGTTTGCGGGTGGTGTGTGTCGCGACACGTGTGTGCGTGCGTTTTATGCGTTATGCCCCGGGATGCTTTTTTTTTGGTTGGTTGTGTGTGTGTGTTTGGGGTGTGTGTGTGTGGGTGTGTGTGTGTGTTTTGTGTTTGTGTGATCGGCCCCAGCACCCACATGTGCCCGGTCTTTCCGGCTGTGTGTCGTTTTAATTGTTTTTTATCTCAAGCCCCATGTTCCGTGCGCTTTCTTGTTTTTAAAATTGGTGGTGTGCCACCGCGCAGTATGAGTGTGCGTGCGCGGTTTTGTTGGTATAGGGTATGCGACATGTATTTATCCATTTTTTGTGTGTGTATGTTTGTCTGCTTTGGTGATTTTGTGTGTGCATTGGGGCTCAAAGTTGTGTGGTTTATTTATTTTGCTTATTCTTTTATTCAAGGATAAAGGAAAAAAGCATCATGTGCTTTTTAAAAAAATCTAGTTCCCCCGGGATATGCAGTTTTGTACATTTTGTCATCCGTTTTGTGGTTTGTTTTCTTTGCTTTTTTTTGGGGGGGGGTTTTCTTGATGTCAAAGTTAGGCCTGTGTCATTTGGTGTTTTTTTACACAACACAGGACGATAAGTGATAAAATTTGATCACAACAATTTCTTAACAGGATCACAAAATGCTTTTTGAATAGTATCAGAAACATCAGTGAAATAAAAACCTGAGCCATTTGTGAGGTATCTTGGCTTGATGACAGTATAGGATACTGACCAGACATTTGTTTTCTACTGTGTTCTCGGGGTTATAATTATGAGCTGTACTGGAATTGGTTCATGAACAAACCTTCAGCTGTAGCAAGGATACCTAAAAGCTGATGAAACAGTAGACTGTGTACGTGCTGTAACGCCTGACCAGCAGGAGTGTTTATAGAGAAGTCAGATAGCTGACACTAATGACTGCGGCAGACTCTCTCCCCACAATCTCCATCACCCTGCCTCTCACGGCGCTGGCCGCGCGCGGTAGCCGGTAGCCGCTACGGTGTGTTTATTTATGGCCTCGTTCTGCCAACAGGATGAATGTAACAGCCCCCCAAAAAGGTTAGTCTGCATGCAGACATATTCAATGTTTTCTCTATGTTCATTGTTTATAGAATATAAGTATATGCTTTTTTAGAGAGAGAGTTAGAAATGTCTGGTTTTTTGTGATTGTGTTTCTTCCTGCACCTCTCCTGTTTATCTTCATGTCTGTTTGAACTGCTGTCACATCAACCAGTATGAAAGAAAGTACATGGAGTTTGGAGTCAAAAGAAAGCTCGTTTAAAGCTCATTTTAAAGAGTGCTTTGCTTGTCGTTTTTAAACAATTCACTGTGCAAGAGGATGTGTGAAAGACACAAGTGCAATTTACGGCTGAACACGGCTACAGCTGCAAGCGGCTAGTGCTGCCTTTCTTTTTGCCCTGTTTATTTATATCCACGCCCTGCCAGCTGCCAGTCATGAACTTTGGCTGGGAAACTAAACGGAGGGAATGAGAAGCAGTGTTCTCAAGTTATTGATGCCACGTCTATGAAATCTCTCTTTTCCCTCACATCTACTCTTCTTGGATCTGTGAAGGCAAGCCCTCTGCCTTCCATCCACAACCACTCTGAATTTCCTTCTATATTTTCTGCATTCTTTTCTGAAAAAGTCCATAACATTCGCTCCAAACTGGATCAGACTCCTTTCCAGCCTGTACTTCCGGATCCCCAATTCTCTGGCACTCCTCTCCTGTTCTTTCATCTGACAAGTGAGAAAGAAATCATGACAATTCTGAAAGAAATTACTATAAAATCATGTGATCTTGATTCCATACCTGCTTCTCTTTTCACACAGTGCCTACCACAACAATCTTCTACCTGAGTTTCAGTCTGCCTTTCGCGTCAACCACAGCACCGAAACCACCCTAGCACACTTTTTAAACACGCTTCTACTCAATTCTGACTCAGGGAAAATCTCCCTTCTCACTCTACTCTACTTATCAGCAGCCTTCGATACTATAGACCACTCAATTCTTCTCTCCCGTCTTAAAAAAAAACGTTCGGTGTTACTGGCACATCCCTCACCTGGTTTAATTCATACCCTACTGACCGATTCCAGACAGTTGCAGTAAACAAGATTTAATCAATACCTGCCAAACTGGAATGCGGAGTCCCACAGGGATCAGTTCTAGGACCTGTTCTTTTCACTCTTTACACTGCCCCACTGTCACATATAATAAACCATCATCAAATCAACCGTCATTTTTACGCAGATGACTCTACGATTCAAAGCAGTGTTACTCCTGAAAATCTGTCTTCTCTCCTGACAAATATGGCCCACTGCTTTGAAGATATTCAAAACTGGATGACACAGAACAAATTGCAGCTAAATGCAGATAAAACCGAAGCCATGCTCGTAAACACAAACTCTCTTCCATTACAACAGCTTCAATAGAACTCGGCAATACACCAGTCCCTCTATCCACTGCTGTGAAGTATCTAGGTGTTGTTATCGACAACACACTCTCTATGCAAAAATTCATCACCCAGACCTGTCAGTCATGCTACTATCAATTACGGCGTACAGAGTGTCTGTGTGTGCTTTTGAAAAACATTTGACTATTGAAATTTTATTTCATAGATTTCGTCTGCAGCGCATCATGTTTGTAGTATCTGTTTGTTTAAACTATTGATTATTTATCATTGGTTGCATGGCTGTGTAAGATTAGGTTGAATGCATGCGCTTTGATTTGTCTTTGCAAGATATAGCGCTATAGTTCCATTTATTATTACTATTATTATTAATTCAAATGCTTACTGGCAAAAAAAGAATTTCTCTTTATGTTTGTATTGCTGATGGGACACTGAAAATGGTGTTCCGAAGGCAAAAACTGAAATTCTAGAAACAAAGCATGGGAGGGATTGGCCAAAATGGCAGTCGCTTTGCGTACAAGCTGCTGATTGCAGAACGACATGAGATCTCTTTGTTCTTCTCCAATTATTTTTGAGCAGACACTTACAATTATCTGCAGGCCATTCTTGTTTTTAACACTAAGGTTATTATACTAATAAAGGAAAGCAAAACTCAGAACACTCTGTATGTAAGACTTGTAAAACAAGGAAAGAATCTTTTTGTCTACAAAAATTAGTTCAGTTTCCTTAGAAAAAACACACTTGTTGTCCCTTTTGACAATAGCGATAGGCAGATCTTTAGTTTTAGAAACATTTAGCTCTAGATAGGCTTCATCACACCAGTCTAAGAACTAGGTGAGTGCAGGACCTTGGTCTAAGACTGATCTGGATAAGAGAGATAACAGAGCACTGTCATCTGCAAACTTTTCCAGAAAGGAATTTCCATAGTTGCTTCTGCAATCATCTGTTTATAGAATGTACAGGAGTGGGGAGAGGACGCAACCTGTGGAGAACCAGTGAAGGTAAATCTAACCAAAGAAGATATTTTGTTGGCAAAAAACACGCTGTGGTCTGTTAGTGAAAAATTTCATCAGCCAATGAACAAGTTGATTGTATACGTTAAATTTTGAAATTATTTTGTTAACCAGAACGTCAGGCTGCATTGTATTGAAAGCTGAACTAAAGTCCGGGAATGATATTCTGGCATGAGAGTCAGGTGTTTCCAAGTGGCTATACAACTAGTTCAAAATGAATAGTTTGGCATCTTCGACACCCCTTCAAGGCCTGTACGCAAATTGTAGTGGGTCAAGGTCTTTCTCTGTAGCGGAAAGAATGAGAGATTTTATTATCTTTTCTAGCGTTTTCACCACAACAGATGTGAGAGCTACAGGTCTAAAATCTTTAGGCGGAGAAGGATTGGGTTTCTTTGGAAGAGGTATTACAATGTTAGTTTTCCAAATAACTGGAATCTGACAAGTATTCAGTGAGTCCTTGAACAGGTGTTGAAGGATACTGGCAAGCTCAGTAGCGGCAAATTTCAGGGTTCTTCCACATATACCATCTGGTCCGGGAGATTTGTTAATATTTATTGCCTTTAAGTGCTTACAGATAACTTCATCAACAATGACACTATTCTGAAAAACTAGGGATTACTTCAGGTCATTTATTTCATCTGCGAAATCATGCTTTTCAAAGCAGGTAAAAAATGCGTTTAAATGGTATGGTAAGTTGTTATCCCATACCCCTTGCAAACTGATCTTTGTGTGTACGTGTGTGTGTGTGTGTGTGTGTGTGTGTGTGTGTGTGTGTGTGTGTGTGTGTGTGTGTGTACGTGTGCATTGGGATGCGAATTGCTTTTGCATAATCTCATAAGTCTGCTTATATATTTGTTTTTGTATAGTTTACTATTGCTGTTGCTTTCCCATAAAAGTACAATGAATTTAACGCTTCTTTCTGTTTGCCAAAATGATACTATTTACATGGTTTGTTCTCCTTTATACTATGGAGGTTTTTGTTTTATTTTGGTTTGGGTTTTTTATGGAGGGGGGATTATCCATTGTCCCCTTTACCCTTGTTGTTGTTGCTGCTTTTATTTTGCTCTTGGTTTCTTTGCTATTTTTTCGGTTGTTTCTGTGTTTTTGCTTGCTCTGTTTTGCTTTCTTTATTACTTGTTGTTGCTTCTTTCGCTCTCTCTCTCTTTGGTGATTTTTATTTTTGGAAGGGGGGGTGGGGGGTGTAGATATTTTTACCTGTTTACTGTGCAAGTGTATATATGTATGTGTTAGTATTATATATATCCCTAAAGGAAGGGAGTGGATGTAAAAAAGCACATGGTGTTCATTATCTTCGAAATAAAAGAATTTGTCATTGTCATTGTCTTATTATGCAGTAACACATTCACAAAAACGGAGAGGGAAGGGGGAAACACAGTTACAGAAAGAAACACAGAGAGAAAGTGAGAAACTGGCAGACAGCCATTGAACAGTGGAGAGAGGGAGAGGTGGGAGAGGGGCTATTACATCTTTACAGACTATAACAGCCCAATTTCTGTAGATATTATTACAATAATAGAAATCTAGGTAAAACCTCTTTTACTTCAGCAGAGTGGCGCTGCCCTTGACATGACACGGTCTCCGGGGAGAGCAGCCCGAATTTCACGCAGAGAAATCTCAATATTCAACAATTTACAATTTACCAGAAATAAAAATTATAATTCAAGTAATTCAAAGTGTAAATGTTGTTGAAGAAAACTTTTCTGACCATTCAATGTACTGTGGAGTCACAAACACGTAGATATTAAACTTGTTACGCTGGATGGAGGGGAAAAAAGCACAAAAACACTCAAACACAGAGACACACCCTGCATAGCCTATCCATCGCAAAGGCCAATCACTCCTTTATATGCACCTGCTACAGTCCCATAGCACAAGTTTAGGGTCTTATTTCTGCCTGTGGGGCAGGTCACTATTTTCATGATTCTTCAGCGTTTTACTGGGTGAACAGTTGTTGAAATCACCCAGGATGAATTAAGGATCATCAGGGCATATGGAGTCTAACACACATGCAGGTGATTTAGAATATGTTCAGATGCTCTGGTCACATTAGCTTTAGGATGAATATGGACTAGGGTAAAAAATAGTTGTGGGAATTCCCACGGTAGGTAGTAGGGTCAGAGTGATATCCATAACAGTTCTACAGTCCACACACAAAGAGGCTCGAATGGTCATGTCCTTACACCATTTCTCGTTGATGTAGAAACAGAGGCCGCCACCCTGTTCTTTCCCTGTCGCATTTGTCTTTGTCAAGAGAATAGGCTGTCCAAAGTTATTTAAAGATAGCTCACTGCTGGGTACATCATCTGCTAGCCAGGTTTCTGTCAAAGCAGCAGGCCAGTGTTTTGAACTCATGCATATGATTAACATTTGCCTAAAGCTCATCTGTCTTTGGTCAAGGGATTGGACGTTGATCAGTATGACTGTTGGTAGAGATTTTACGATTTTTTGAATTTTTTTGTGTGACGGTGCCAAGAGGCAACGATAGAGGCACGGTAGGGAAAGAGTGGAACACACAGTTCTCAGCAACAGCAATTCATAGCAACATGTGTGTACAGCAACCAGGCAAAAGAAGACTCAGTGGAAGACAGCAGCTTTAGTTGTCACCTCTTTATTCAGCCATCCAGTGCATCTACTTCTGTGTGGGTGGATGGTCTCTCTAGCCACCCTAACCACCCCTCTATATATACACGCCATGCTGACTGCAAAGACAGCACCACCGCACTGCAAGTGTTTCAGCTGATTTGGCCCAAGATGGAGGAGATTTTGTGTTTTATCATGCAGCTTCAGTGGTGATTATCTTGCTGTCGCGTAACAAAACTAGACATATTATATATCAACATAAACTAGAAAATACAAAAATCATTTAGCTGCAAACTATTGGCAATTAAAGCCTCCAACTAGATACACTTTTAAAACTTCAACAAAACTAAATACTTTTTATGACTAGAAAAAGAAGGATATGCACCACAGTTTGTATACATATACATATTATTAACCACAGATGTCCATGAGAGGAGATATTCGTAATTAACCAGTGGTGCGAAAACAAATTTTCTGGTCTACTGCACACAAGCAAGCTTCTTAAAGCTGTTCTATGATTGAAAGTATAACTATCTCAAATACTACAAATTATCCATACTAACATCTTTCAATCTTATATTCATTCATAATGAAACCCAAAACATACCATAGATTTATATTTCTATGTCTGCATTTGGTAAAATTTAGTTGGATAATTCAAACCTGTTCACAGCAAGGAATGGCAGTTAAACTAACTACTATGAACGATTGCATTTCAGGGAGATAACTCGGGCCGTACTATTGAATGACTCAAAGAATCATTAAGACATTTCATGTAGACAACATTAAAAACAACATAAACAAGTAGATAAAATACAAATTAAATTAATAATGAGTTACATCAGAATATTGAAAAATAAACATATTTAGATAATATACTAAATATAAAAATACAAATATGTTATAAACATAATAATGAGTTGTGCAGAACATCTTGCGCATACGTTAAATCCTGTTTCGCTGTTCGAAAGAGTAGGCCATTGTGTGCCGGTTGGAACAGATGACAAAATTAAAACCCGCATACACACACAAAAAAAGTCACCTGAACGCTTTAATTTGTTGCTTTACAAGATTCAGCGTTATATAAATTCCATACATTATTATTATTATTTACATAGAGAGTTGAAAAAACTGAATATATTTTGACAACAAAGCTAGTATTGGTTTTGCTGTTGCTAGTCTAGGACAATTGTTGCCGTGGGTCCACCCGGCTACATTTGTCTTTGTCTCATGCCATGCCACATGTGCAGGTAACGACTTGCAACTTCTCTATCATTTTCAAAATGATTTATTAAAAATTCAATTAGAAAAAACTTTTTTTTAAATTCTAGAAGAAAATGTCTTTCAATGACAGCATTTTAGGCATTTTTGAGTAAGAACCATCCTTTGGCCTGACTAGACTTAGTTTTGGCTTGTGGGCGAGCCTTTGTCAGAAGTCCTGGCAGTGATTAAAGCTTATAAAATAAAACTGAAGAAAAGCTACCGAGCAGTCTGCTCTCACATCAAATCAAATTGAAAATATGAAAAACCTTTATATTGCTTCAGCCTTTCAAGCTTGAGTTGGAGGAAAATTTGTAAAATTGAGCGTTGGGGACAGAAACAGAAACATAAACACTCTTCATAGAAGAGACAGCAGAAAAAATTATATCAATTCACGATTGAAAAAAAACACCTCCAAAACGACAAAACACCACGCCTTTGTTATTTTTCATCAATGTGTTCACAGTATGCGCTAAAAATCATAATTGCTCTTTTAAGAAGAATCTACAAAATCTCCTCTATGCAACACTTTGATACCTTTTCTGCCAGTTCTGTCCAGCAAAGTCCCTATGTAAACACTTATTCGTCAGTGTCTATATTTAACCCAGCCCTGATTTTTTTCTTTTCTTTTTTCTACTGTTTTATCTGAGAACACTTCCATTTTTCCAGTCTGTCTTTTGTTGGAATTCAGGGCCTACATCTGGGTTTTGCTTTCCCCAATTTCTTCGAACTTCTTTAGTTTCATTTTTGTTACGCTATGTAATATCTCTAGTTGTTCCTGCTACAATAAGCAGTACATTTTTTCAATGCAAAAATGAAATAATTAGAATCAGACAAAAGAGGAAAACAAATAGAAGCGAAAGAATACAAATGAGATAAGGGAAAAGTGGAAGAAGAAGACAGAAGAACAAGAACAAGAACAACAATAACAACAACAACAGCAACAATAACAACAACAACAAGAGATCTGGAGAAGATCATTAAGGACAAGAAACAAGCATCCTAAGAAATTCCTGAGAAGAACGCAAAAGAGATTACCATAATTTAGTACATAACTGCAGACATTTTATTTTGCTGTTTTACTCTAGCATAGACATCATGAATATTCTAACAGAAATTTGATTAACATGAGCACACAACAATTCAGCATTTATAAATGACAAATTATTCCCTTTCCATATGCAGATCTCAGCTCACGTTCTCCCACAAGCAACATAAAAACAAGTAGACCCGTGGCATTTCCAATAATGGCAGCATCATGCACCACAGTAATAGAACACAGCCTTAGGAACTGCTGCTGGACCTCTGTGATATATCATCCCTTAATGTCAACGTCCTGACTCCCCATCATTCTCCTTTTCCATTCTTTAGGACACCACGGGGAGAAAGGACCAAGAATGATGGGAAATAGCAAACGGTCAGAGAACAAAGCAGCAAAAGATTATCTCTCTTTTTAATATCTTGATTACTTTCTTATTGGTAGCAATGGCATGACAAGCCTTTCTTTGTTTTTGTTGCTTGTTTTTATCATTTTATTTTGACTCTAGGTAGTCAAAGCAAATGTATCTTTTGGAGGTGAATAGAGTTGCTTGTGGATAGTTGGTTGCTGAACAAGCTAGCTTTCATACCAATGTTTCCACATTGAGATTTTGATCATTGAAAATCTTTTCTTTTAAATCGTTGAACGCTCGGACAGCAGCTATTGCTGTCTGTCATACAAGCAAAAAAGTAATGCGTTCCGCTGCTATTAAGCACCTGACAGGCCAGGCCCAGCGCATCCGAGTTCGGCATGGGAGAGAATTATTATCTTGTAAGTCTTTCTGGAACAAATGTAGAATGGACCAAGAAGGCAGAAAATATACAAGAAGCAAAGTGACAGGGAGAAAAGGAACAAGGCAGAAACAAAGAGAGGTATAGTGAAGAGGATATCTTGGCACAGAATTTCCTGTAGGAGGGGCTGCTATTTATACTGACAAGCCTCATCATTCCCACGAAAGAAATCTTTTTTTTAATCAGTGTGTATATAGTGCACTATGGAAAACTATATCAATAGACATGTGAAGGCAAAAAGCCCTACGTACGCCACAAAATCGCACAGTACCTGAAAAGCATAATTATACTTGTCTTTAATAAAAAAGAAAAGATATTTTATACTCTGAAATTCCACATGATACATCGTCGACTCCGCTCATAAGACATTTTGTGTATGAAACTATGTTACAATACTCCATCTAAAAGAAACATAATTTCCCTCAATTTAAGAAACCTGCTCAGCTATAGGAAACTCACTTTTAAGTTTCTTGTACATGCGGTTCTATGTGAAGGCTATGCTTATAAAAGTTCAAACTGGCTCAAGGGAAAAACGGCAAGCGATCTACTCAAATGGAAAAATGGAAGAAAACCAATGCAGTAGAAGCCAATCCAAAGAAGAAAGAGAAAACAATTGCTGAGGACTTTCAAACGTTCCCGTGCCTTCGGTATCCAGCAGTTTTAGAGAGAAACAGCAGTACCTGGGTCAGTTTGCCTGTGGTATAAAAGAGGTGAATAGAAACATGGCAGACGGTCCAGTGTTGAGGTTGTTCACACCCAGCTCTTGAAGAGGCATACTGATTCTCTGTCTCCCTCTCGTGTTTGAATACAGTAGGGATCTGTAAGAGGTATTAGATAATATTATTGTTGTTAAGCTACTTTTCCTCGCCTTGCCTTTCTCTTTATTACAGAATTTGATCATTTCTGTGAAGTGGTTTTCTTTAGTTTACTATTTATTCATGTCTGTGTGATGATGCCAAGAGGCAAGCAGGGATTGAGTGAATCACACAAACTTTAGCAAGTGCAATTCTTAGCAACGAAGACTCAGGGACAGGAAGTTCGTCTGTTATTCCGTCTTCAGCATGACACTCATGGTGCCAGATTTACTCAATCAATGCTAATGAAGGACCCTGACTCACCCTAACTATCACAAATTAAAAATACACAATGCCACACAATTCACAGGTGTGTCCCAATTTAGAAACATAACGCTATAATAGCATGGGAGATAATATAGTTACCACCCTGTCACACTAGATCTAACATACAAACAATAATAAGCGAAATAATTCAAATCGTATCTCTCTTAAGCCGGTGCACATACAAAGTGCACCTGGTTACATCCCCCCCCCCCACCCCACAACCTCTGTCAGTGTCCACGCTGACATACACAAAAATGCTAGTTACAAAAAGTTGCAAAAAATTGCACAAACACACACGCCACACACATACACACACACACGCACACACACACACACACACACACACACACACACACACACACACACACACACACACACGCACAACACACACCCAACCGGACAAGAAGTTACACACACGCCACACACATACACACACGGGCACACACACAACACACACACGCACAAAACACCGACAAAAAGTTGCACACACACGCCACACACAGACACACACACGTCACACACATACACATGGAAACACTCACATACCCACACATCACACCCGGCTACATCTCCATCCACAACCTCTGTCAGCGTCCTGCGCTGACATGCACAAAACTAAATGCTAGTTTCAAAAGTTACACACCTGGCTACATCTCCCCACACAACCTCTGTCAGGGACCGCGCTGACAGGCACAAAACTAGTTATACAATTTCAGTCCTCAAAAAGAAAGGTTCAACAGATTAAAACAATATTGGATCCAACTCTTTACAGCAAGAGAATACAGTGAACTACATGTTTATGCTTCATGATAATGCTATTTTAACATTATAATCATAGAGAAGAATGTAGTGTTGAATTGCCACTTCAAACTAGAATAGCAAAGGAAACACACAGGCATTTACGATTCATGTTATTTTTAACAGTAAATACGTACAAAATCTGGTTATTTAATTTCCCTCTGCTTGCACTGCTATTATCTAGCGGAGGTCTGTTATGTAAACAGGACTTTCCGTATATGTAGATCCGTACATAGCTACTGCCTTGACAATAATAGCTATGACTACAGAAGGTTTGTATATAGACAATTTTCTTCTGTAGTCAAGGTACAGTCACGAACCATCACAGACTATAGAGGGCTTGCCATTTGAGCAAAGCTTTGAAGCCAGGCTATTTTCTATCACTCACTGCAACACTGGTCAGTCATAAAGGCCTGTTGATTCAATTATAAAATTAGAATCTATTTTGAATAGCAGGTAATGAGGACTTGTTATTTGAACTATTTCCTCACCCTGATTCAATACATAAGGGCACGCTACATTCAATATTTCAACTGTTATTCAGTTAACAATAGAGATGTAGTAGTTGATCACACAGTGGTCATCACGAGAATACAAAAATGACAAAGTTTTCACTACAAACAAACGCCTGTCAAAAAACTAAAGAAAAATTTCCTTTTTCTCAGGATAAACTTTTACCTTGAGAACTTCCAATAATTATAATCAGCTATTTACATACCACTGGCTGGTTTGTCCCTGGCTCCTCCCTTTAGATCCAACCCTAAAGAACGTCTGGGGGCTGGGACAGGGGCGCAGCACACACAATGTTCATAAGTTCGTCACTTTCTTTGATGGTGCACACAGTGTTCATAAGTTCGTCACTTTATTTGGTGGCGCACACAGTGTTCATAAGTTCGTCACTTTCTTTGGTGGTGCACACAGTGTTCATAAGTTCGTCACTTTCTTTGGTGGTGCACACAATGTTCATAGGTTCATCTTCACTATCCGATTCCGACTCAATGTCAAAACCAGCTGAAGAAGTGGTATCCTGGTGCCGCTGGTCAAGCTCCAAGGGCATAGTTGCTGGCAGAAGGTCCTTTCTGTTGACTGTCTGTTCAGCACCACCTGCCACTGGCTGCAACCGGTACACGTACAGTCCATCATAAGGATGTGATGTCACCAGGTGCAGGTCTGGCCTCCAGAAGTCTTGGATCCTGTGTCGGCCCACCACACGGTTATGAAGGCAGATATACTCGCCAATGTTCAGGGCGTGGTCAGAGGCTCTCTTGTCGGTGAACCTCTCCCGTTTGGCGGCAGTCTCCTTCAGCTGCTGGTAGGCCTTCTGGTGGGCTTCCTGGAGGTGAAGGCGGTGCTGTCGGACCTAGTCAACAGTGCCAGCTGTGTCTGGGGCTCAACAACCCAACAGGTCGTCAATAGGCAGCCTTGGCTGTCGGCCAAAGAGTAGGAAGTGTGGGGCGAAGCCTGTGGAGGCATGAGGCGTGTAGTTGTATGCCTGCACAAGCTCTGGGAGGTGTGCAGGCCATCTGGTCTTCTTCTCCGGGGATCGGCTTCGCAGCAAGTTGTGCATGGAGCGGTTGAACCGCTCACACTCGCCGTTTCCTTCCTGCCCTCACAAAAAACAACATCAAGAAGACTTATAGAAGCAATCAAAATACAATGTTCACACATGTTGGAGACACAAATCTATGGATTTTTTAATATGCTTGTGTCAAGTCAAGTCAAAATGATCTTTATTGAGGGTAAAAGATTAAGTTTATACAACTTTTTTCATTCTACCCTCAGAAAAAAAGAAAATCAAGAAAATTGACATATAAAAGCAATCAAAATGCAATGTTCAAACATGTTGAAGACAACAGTCTATGGAGATTGTTTTTAATATAAATCCAGACTAACAAAACATGATAAAGCAAATCAAGACAGTAAAACATCAGCTCAAGTCATACAGACAAATGAAGAAAATTAAAGAAAAACCACACAACAAATAAAAAAAAAAAAAAACAAAAGCAAAAAACAACCAAAAAAAGAATCACAAGACAAGATAAAACAAAACAAAGACAATATACCATAAGCTCAAGTCATACAACAAATGAAGAAAATACTAATAACAAAGGTAGGAATATCAACAAGGTAGCCTGATGTAAGATAACCTTGAGTATAAAAGTGGATTTACAATTTGTCCATCAGATGTTTCTTCAAGAGTTTCTTGAGCGTTTGTTTCGATGGAGCTGATTTTAAAGAGATAGGTAGATTATTCCACGCCTGTTCTTCCCGAATAAGCAAGGATTGACTTATAGAGATTGTTATGGGACCTGGGCAAAGACAATCTATGAGTTCACTGTTCACTGTTCACTGTTCCCGTAACCCGCCAGGGTCGTAGGGGCGCTGCATGGTGGACGAACGGTGGACCAGCTGGCTCCACTTAGCACGGTCGTGGGCGAGTGCCTGGGGTGACACTGAAGTCCTCCCCTGTCCAATCACGGATGTCGTCGGGCCCACTTTCTCCTCTGTCTGCCCCGTCTTCTCTTCCCCTGGACTGTTCCTTGCAGGATGGTCTTTGCAAGTCCTTCTGAGCGTGTTACGTGCCCATACCATCTGAGTTTCCTCTTTTCCGCCGTGGTCAGTAGGTCTTCATAGTCCCGCACCTGTTGAGTGATCATTCTGCGGACTTCATTGTTGGTGACATGGTCCTTGTATGAGATGCCAAGGAGCCTTCTGAGGCATCTCATTTCTACTGCTTGGATCCTCCTTTGTAGGTCTGCGTTCAGTGTCCATGCCTCACATGCGTAAAGCATGATTGAGGTGACTAGCGCGTTTAGTAACTTTACCTTGGTTCCGAGAGGGATGTTTCAGTCTCTCCATATGGTCTTCAGTCTTGCCATTGCTGCTGCTGTTTGTGCCGCTCTTGCTAGGATTTCGGTCTTCGATCCCTCCTCACTTATGATGGCTCCAAGGTACTTGAAATGGTCAACTGTCTCCAGTTCTTTTCCGTTGAGAGTGATCTTGGTGGTGATTGGCTGGGCACATGTTTGTCATGAGCTTGGTTTTCTCGGCTGCTGATTTCCATGCCGTATCGTGAGGATATTTCGTCCAGTTGCTTCACTAGGTTGGCCAGTTCCTCTTCATTTCCTGCCAGACCGTCAATGTCATCGGCAAACCTGAGGTTGGTGATTGTTCGCCCTCCAATGCTGACTGTGCCTTTGTGGTCTTCCAAGGCGTTAGTCATGATGCGTTCGAGGAAAATGTTAAATAGTGTCGGCGACAGCAGACATCCCTGTCGGACCCCAACTGAGGTACGGAACCATTCCCCTACCGTGCCCTGTACGAGTACTGCACTGGTGACCTTTGAGTAGAGTTCCTTCATGGTGTGGATCAGCTTCTGGCCCATGTTGAATTTGTTCATGGTGGCCCACAGAGCGTCATGCCATACTCTATCGAAGGCCTTCTTAAAATCAATGAAGACGTGGAAGATGTCTTGTTGGTGCTGGCTGTATTTCTCACACAGAACCCTCAGGTTGAATATCTGTTCTGTGGTGCTTCTATTTGGGCGGAAACCGGCCTGCTCTTCGGCGATGATCTCTTCTAGGCAGAATCTATGAGTAGGCTTGTTTTTATTAACGGCAAACTTTTTCACAATTTTCTTTGGGGCTTTTCCGCTTAATATATTGTACGTACATTGACACTTGTTGAAATGTAGACTGTCTTTGATTGGACGAATATCTAATTCTTTGTAGTTGTTGGTGGTAAATGTATTAGGAATCAATCAGAGTAGTTTGATAGCTCTTTTATGTAGGCGGCTTATATGCTTTAGTTTTGCTTCACTAGCACTATCCCATAAGGTTGAAACATAATTTATGAGATAGAATATGTACGTGAAAGAATACTACTGAATGGAGCAGCGGTAGGTTTCGGCAGCCGTCTGAGCGACTGAGCAGCCCTCTTCAGGAATGCACTACTCACCTCCTTAGAAAGGGGCTAGAAAAGGTGCCCTAAACATTGCCTGCTCCACATCACCCTGGCTAGCTTACTGCGGCTGGCGGGGACCCTGCTCTTGCGGTCGAAACATAGTGAAAAAAACACGAAAAAAGAATAGGATACAGTGTCTGAACCTTGCTAGTTGGAATGTGCGAACACTTCTCGACAGGAACGAGAGTACAAGACCCCAGAGACGAACCGCACTTATCGCAAGCGAACTCGCCAGATACAACATCGACATTGCTGCCCATAGTGAGACCAGGCTAGCAGGCGAGGGCGAACTATGCGAACGAGGCACAGGCTACACCTTCTTTTGGAGTGGACGTGGGTCTGAAGAGAGACGTGAGGCTGGAGTTGGCTTTGCAGTAAGAACAACGCTTTTGGCAAGCTGATGGACCCCCAAAAGGAATGAATGATAGACTTATGATGATGAGACTCCCCTTATCTCATGGGAAGAATTTTGCTACCCTTGTCAGTGCTTATGCTCCCACCATGGCAAATCTAGAGGACATCAAGGACAAGTTTTATGAAGACTTGAATGCTGTTATTGCCTCTGTTCCCACCGCAGACAAGCTCATCATTCTTGGTGACTTCAATGCGAGAGTAGGCTGTGACAGTACTGCGTGGAAAGGTGTGATTGGAAAGCATGGTGTTGGCAACTGCAACAGCAACTGCTCCTCCAGACTTGTGTGGAGCATGACCTACTGATCACAAACACGAATTTCAACCTCCCTACACATAACAGAACATCATGGATGCATCCCCGCTCTAGGTACTGGCATCTTATTCACTATGTCATCACCAGGAAGAGGGACAGGCAGGATGTTCGTGTTACAAAGGCCATGTGTGGAGCAGAATGCTGGACAGACCACCGTCTCATCGTCTCTAAACTCTGGTTGCGTGTCCAGCCCAGGAGATGGCCACAAGGCGTGAAAGCACCTAAATGCATGAATGTCAACAAGATGAAGAATGATACAGTCAAGCGGTCTCTTGCTGCTGCCTTGGAGGAACGCCTAGAGCCCATTGTGCTGGATAGCCAAAACGTGGAATCAGCATGGGGAACACTCCGTGAGATCGTGTATAACACTGCTATGGAGTGCCTAGGCCCTACTTCCAGGCGACACAGGGAATGGTTTGACGAGAACTGTGAAGAGATCACACAGTTATTGGAAGACAAGCGCTGTGCCTATAAATCCACACCTTGATGACCCAATATCAACAGCAAAGAAAGATGCACTGAGGAACAAGCGTAGCACCATCTAGCTAAAGCTGCGTCAGATGCAAGACTCCTGGATCAGCAATAAAGCAGATAAGATCCAAGGATATGCTGACAGGATTGACACGAAGAACTTCTATGATGGACTCAAAGAGATCTATGTCCCCACTGCATCAAGATCACCACCTCTCCGCAGTGCAGATGGGTCTACTCTCATCACTGACAAAGACACGATCCTTGAGAGATGGGCTGAACATTTTGACAATGTTCTAAACCGTCCTTCCACCATCAACGTTGAAGCTATTAACCGCCTCCCACAGGTTCCAGTCGATGAACGATGAGTGCCATAACCAACCTTTGAGGAGATCCGAAAGCAATTCGCCTGCTGTCCAGTGATAAAGCACCCGGTGCAGACTCAATCCCAGCTGAGATCTACAAAGGGGTGGAAGAGCACTGACTGAAAAACTTCATGAGCTCTTCCAAGTTGTATGGCAGCATGAGACACTTCTGCAAGACTTCAAAAATGCCTCCATCATACATCTATACAAGAACAAAGGAAACCGCCAGGCCTGTGACAACCACTGAGGAATATCCCTGCTGTCCATTGCAGGCAAGGTCCTGGCCAGAGTACTGCTGAACCGGCTCATAGTCCACCTTGAGCAAGACCTTCTTCCAGAGAGTCAATGTGGCTTCCGGAAAGATCACGGGACTATCGACATGGTGTTTGCTGCCAGGCAGCTCCAAGAGAAGTGTCAGGAACAAAATACTGACCTCTAATCCACCTTTGTTGATCCGACCAAGGCCTTCGATACTGTTAGCAGAGAGGGTCTATGGAGAATCATGGCGAAGTACGGCTGCCCAAGAAAATTCATCGCCATCGTACGTCAGTTTCATGATGGTAATGCTGGCCAGAGTACAAGATAATGGAGAGGCATCTGAACTCTTCCCAGTTACCAACAGAATGAAGCAGGGCTGTGTTCTTGTTCCCACCCCTGTTCACCTCATGTTTTCGGCAATGCTGTTAGATGCGTTCAGAGATTCAGATGTTGGTGTTGGTGATCAGGTACAGGTATGATGGATCACTCTTCAATCTCAAGAGGCTTCAAGAAAAAACCAAGGTCTCAACATATATCATCAACGACTTCCTGTTTGCTGATGATTGCGCCCTCAATGCTGCTTCTGAAGCCGACATGCAAGACAGTGTTGACAAGTTCTCTGATGTTTGTGACAACTTTGGGTTGACAATCAGTACCAAGAAGACTGAGGTAATGCACCAACCAGCCTACGTTGAACCAAACATCTCCGTAAATGGACAAAGACTCAAAGCAGTGGACAAATTTACTTATCTTGGCAGTACCCTCTCCCGCACAGTAGCCATTGATGATGAGGTCAACACCAGACTCGCCAAAGCAAGCGCTGCCTTTGGCAGACTTCGAAAAAATGTGTGGGACAGGAGAGGCATCTCAACAGAAACCAAGATCAAGGTCTACAAAGCGGTATTGCTCACCACCCTGCTCTATGGCTCAGAGTCATGGACAGTCTACCAACGCCATGCTAAAAAGCTGAACCACTTCCACACTACCTGTTTGAGAAAACTGTTTGGCATCAAGTGGAAGGACAAGATCCCAGACACTGAGTGCTCACTAGAGCAAACCTTCCTAGCATCCACACCATCCGATGCAGACCCAGCTTGGCTGGGCAGGCCATGTAGTTCGCATGCCCGACCATCGGCTCCCCAAGAAACTTCTGTTTGGCGAACTTCAGCATGGAAAGCGCTCCCAGGGAGGCCAGAAGAAACGCTTCAAGGACACTCTGAAAGCCTCACTGAAAACCTTCAACATTGAGATAAACTCATGGGAGCAGGCAGCAATGGAGAGGTCACAGTGGCGAGCAGCTGTACGCAGTGGCGCCAAGGCCCACAAAGCAAACAGAATTGCGACAGCTGAGCAACACAGGCAAAACAGGAAAGATAGAGCCTCCAAGTCTCCAAAAGCAGCCACTATACCCTGTCCATACTGCTCAAGAACTTTTCAAGCGCGGATTGGCCAAATAAATCATCTTCGCACCCATAGAAATGGACCCTCCCAATCCCAGGATGAATAGATGGTCATCATCGATCCCGATGGACGAAGAAGCAAGCAAGAAAGAATAGTTTTCGTGATTGTAGGTTTAGAAAATCATTGATTTTTCTAAGTTGATATAGTTTTCCTAAGATCTCATCTTCAAGCCTGGATCCTTCTATGTAGATCTGCATTCAGTGGCCAGGATTCGCATGCATACAGGTATGTGGAGATGACCAATGCATGCACTAGCTTGACCTTGGTCCTGAGAGAGATGCTATCATCTTTCCAGATGGTCTTGAGCTTTTCAATTGCTGCGACTGTTTGTGCAGCTCTTGCGAGGATTTCGGTCTTTGAACCTTCTTCAGCAATAATAGCTCTAAAGTACTTGATGTGATCTACAGCCTCAAGGTTTTTTTTCCACTGACTGATCTTGGTAGTGATTGGTTGGGCACTGTTTGTCATGAGTTTTGTCTTCTCGGCACTGATATCCGTGCCGTATCTGGAGGATGTTTCATCCAGGTAATACACTAGGTTGGCCAGTTCCTGTCGTTTCCTGCCAGTCTATCGATGTCATCGGAAAACCTGAGGTTGGTGTTTATCTGCCCTCCAATACTGACTGTGCCAGTGTGATCTTCTAAGGCATCAGTCATTATGCACTCAAGGAAAACATTGAACTGTGTCAGCGATAAGAAACAGCCTTGACGGACTCCCACTGTGGTATGGAACCATTCTCCAACCGTGCCTTGGACAAGCACTGCGCTGGTGGCTTTTGCATAATATAGCTCTTTGATGGTCTGGATGATCTTTTATCCCATGTTGTACTTTTTCATTGTGGCCCATAATGCGTCATGCCATACAGGGTCGACACCTTTTGTTGTCTATGAAGACGTGGTACAGTTTCTGTTGGTTATGGCTGCATTTCTCACACAGAACTTGCAGGTTGAATATTTGTTCTATGGTACTTATATTTGGGCGGAAACCTGCCTGCTCTTCGTCGATGATCTCTTCTACCCGTGGCTTAAGTTTGTTCAAGAGGACCTTTAACATTACTTTACTGACATGGCTTATGAGGCTGATTGTTCAATAGTTCTGGCATTGCTGTAGATTGCCATTTTTGGGGAGCACAATGATGAGTGATTGGGTCCAAGCTGTTGGCCACTCCCCGGTCTGCTAGATCATGTTGCAAATTCTTGTGAGGATATCTATCGCTGTTGTCTCCCTTATGTTTGATCAGTTCTGCTTGGATGTTGTCGATCCCTGCAGTTTTCCCATTGTTTTTTCAGCGATTTTGATTGCTGCCTCAACTTCTTCACTAAGGATAGGAAAGGCATCATTCTCTGACGAGTCCTGACTTGTAAGTACGCTAGGTCACCTTGTGTCTGAGGGTTGTAGAGCTCTGAACAGTATTCTGTCCATCTGCTAAAGATATATTTATCTTCTGTGAGGCAGTTCCCTTCTTTGTCTTTGATATTTTTTATTCTTGCCTGCTTTTGCTGTGTGAGCTCTTTTACAATTTGATAGGCTCTTCTGTTGTTGTTCTTAGCCAAATTTTCTTCTATATCTGAACATTGTTTATCAATCCATTCTTCTTTGGCCTTTTTCATGTCTTTCTTGATCTTTTTGTTGATCTCTCTGTATTCTCCTGATGCTGTTGTTTACTTGACACTCTTCAGTTCACTTGGTTTTTCACATATATCCAGGATTTTATCTGTGATCCACGGTTGTTTTTTCTGATGGTTTTTGCCAATTAATTCGTTTGCTGTTTCCGTTCTCGCTGCATTAAAGCTGTTGGTTATTGTCTCTGCATCATTATCGAGTGCAAGCAGTGCAGCAAATTTTCCGCCTATTTTTGCTTTGAAGGTTTCTGCTATGGTAGGGTCCTTCAATCTTTCTAGGTTGAATTTAGCCTGATGTTCTTTGCTTGCTGATCTTTTTGCAGCCGGACTCTGAAGTTCAGGAGCACAAGGTCGTGATCACTGCCACATCTGCACCTGAAATGTCCTTGTCTTGACTCTGTTGATACCAGATATGAACAGGTTTTGTACCAGTATGTAGTCGATCTGGTTGTGATGGGTTCCATTGGTGCATGCCACGTCCAGCGTCGTGATACCTTGTGCTCCCCAAGGGTGTTTGCATACACAAATGTTGTTGAAGCTGGTAAATTCCAGTAGTGGTGTCCTCTCGTTAATATCTGCATTACACGAGGGTCAACAGAATTTTCTCTAGTCTGTTCAGTGCGTCAGCACCCACTTTAGCATCCATTCTCCCTGAATGATTAGGATGTCTTTCTTGCTAACTTTGTTGATGATACCCTGGAGTTGCATGCAAAATTCTTCTACTTCTTCATCATCATGATCTGTTGTTGCGCGTGACTTGTACCATGGTGATGTTGGAAAGGGACTGCTCTGAGGCGATGGTTAAAAGTCGGCTGTTACTGGCAGCACCCGAGCACCGAGTTTTTGATGTTGCTGTTGACAAGGAAAGCCTAGCTATTGGTGTGTTTGTCGAATTCACCACTGTAGTAGAGTACATGTCCATCGTCGTAAGAATGTTCACCCACATTGTTCCATCTGATTTCACAGAGGCCCACTATTTGCCAGGTGTACTTCTTTCAGTTCATGGGTAAGTTCTTGTAGTTCCCCTGTATGGGCAAGTGCTCTGATGTTCCATGTTGCCATGGTTACGTATTTTCTTCCGCAGATTTGGAGATCCACCAGTAGCATACTTCTCACCTCTACCTTGACGGGAGACGGAAGGCGCGATCCTTGTTGACCCGGTGGCGACGATCTGGTATGGTCATTGTAATTTTCATCATCAGATACAGTGTATCTGGGGAAAATACAGCCAGGCGGATCCCGCCCCTCTCCTGGCTGTTTTTTGGGGTCAGGGCTGGTACCCCCACACAGAACAAGTAGTACTGGTTTACCTGGCTACCAGTAGCAGAAGAACCACCTGACCTGACAAGAATCATTTACATACACACTAGATAACGTAGGACTCAATCTTTTCCATGATTTACACCCCCCCCCCCCCCCCCCCCCCGTTTCCTTGTACTTTTGAACATGTAAAACATACAGAAGCAACTGCACCCTCTGGTCTCCTGCTTCCGTAATTCCTTACTCAGGAGTTTGTATTATTGTAAATATAATAATAATAATAATAATAATACTGTATGGAATTTATATAGCGCTGAATCTTGTAAAGCAACAAATCAAAGCGCTTTAAAAAATAAAATAAAATAAAATAAAAATAAAATACTGTTGCTTTGGAATACACATTTTTGAAGACACCAAAAGTGTTGCCTGTTATTCTCATGTGCGTGCAACTGTCCTTCGGATGAGACTATAAACCGAGGCCCGTGTGCGAACGCATGCAGAACATCTTGTGCACACGTTAAATCCTGTTCCGCTTTTCGAAAGAGTAGGCCATTGTGTGCCGGTGGGAACAGATGACAAAATTTACAAAACCGCAGACACGGTGACTAGATGTAAAAAAGCACATGAGTGCTTATTCCATTATCCTCGATTAAAAAAAAAGTCATCTGAGCGCTTTGATTTGCTGCTTTACAAGATTCAGCGCTATATAAATTCCATACAGTATTATTATTATTATTATTATTATTATTATTATTATTATTATTATTATTACTATCATCATCATCATCATCATTATTATTATTATTATTATTATTATTACTGTGAGTGAGTGTGTGTGTGTGTGTTTAAGTTTAAAAACTGTTTGGCACTTCAGTATTCTCTGCATTTTTTGCTTTCTAATTTCGATTTTGTCTCTCTCTCTCGCTCTCTCTCCTCTCTCTCGTCTCTCTCTCTCTCTCTCTCTCTCTCATCTCTCTCTCTCTCTCTCCTCTCTCTCTCTCTCTCTCTCTCTTTCTCTGGAGGGGGGAGGGGGCGAGAAATCATGGCGTCAGTTGCCGTGAAAACTACTACCTGTGTTGAAATTCAGTTAACGCACTCGACTACATGAAACTATCTGAAAATGGTCGATTTGCGACATGGAGGCTGCAATAGGGGTGTTTGGAGAAAATGTCAAGGTATTCACGCTATGTGAATAAAAAAGTCCCCTGACTTGGCACAGGTGAGCAGTGGCACGGTCACACCAGCTGATGTTAGGAGCTATGCTTGTTGTGCCGTGCTTATTTCCCTGATGAACTGTCTCTAGTGGAATGTGAACACATCGATGTCATCTGAGTGTGTTTGGCTGGAGACAAAAACAATTCAAAAGGGGACAACTTTGTGCGATATGACAAAGGTGTGTGACAGTGACAGCAGGCCAGCCTGTGAGCCAGTGATGCACGTGCTGGTGTTTGTGATGGCGCTCTGCCTGCAGCACGCTGCCTTCTCCATACGGAGGCTGTCGCTTATCGCCGACATCAAACAAATCCAGGGCCCAATACTGATGGACGTCATCATCATCATCAGACCCGTGACCTTGGCGGTCGTGGGGGAGACACGAAAGACGATGCCGTGGTAAGCCTCCTCCATCCGTCTCGGTCCTCGGCTCTGCGCAGTAGTGCCGAGTCATTCATCCTGATACATTCTCTGATGTTGTCCATCCATGACTTGTTCTGTCTTCCCCTCTTTCTGCCCCCTTCGAGTGTTCCCTGCGTACGTTTTTGGGAAGTGTTGTGGCGGAGACGGGCCGAACCATATCACTTTTTCTTCAAAATTTCCCTTTAAAAAAAATTTCCCCATTTTTTCGGGGTTTTTTTTTTTTTTTTTTTTTTTTTTTAAAAAAAACCCAAAAAATTTTTCCCCTTTTTAAACTAAACAAAAAAAAAAAAAAGGGGGGGGGCGGGAAAAAAACCCCCCTTTAAAAACCCGGGGGGCCCCCAAAAAACCCCCCCCCCAAAAAAAGGGGGGTTTTTTTTTTTTTTGGGGGGGGGGAAAATTTTTTGGGGGGGAAAAAAAAAAAAAATTTTTTTTCCCTTTCAAATTAAATTTTACCCAAAACCCTTTACCCCCCTTCCCCCTTTTTTCCAATAAAGCCCTTTAAACCCCCGGCCTGCCCCATATTTTTTTTATTTCTTTATTTTTTGCATTTTTGGTTTTTAAATTTTGGTTTTTCGGTTTTTTTTCCTTTAGGGGATTTTTCTTTTTTGGAGGCCCTAATTTTAATTTTGTTTTTTTCTTTTCTTTTTTGGGCCCCCCCCCCCCCCCGGTCCCCCCCCCCCCCCCCTTTTTTCCCCCCCCCCCCCCCCCCCCCCCCCCCCCCCCCCATTTTTTCCCCCCCCCCACCCTCCCCCCAAACCCTTAAAAGCCCCAAAACAAACCTCCCCCCTTTCTGCTATGGTTTTCCTTTTTAACCCATTTAAAAATTTTAGGGGACATCAGATGAAAAAGACAAGAACGGGACAAAGTGTTTGAATGCTACAAGTGATGCTTTTTGAAATGTGAATAAATAATGAAAACCCTTTACGAAAACAGTTTTTCGAACAAACCAATTTGAATCAAAATTGGTGCGAAATAAAAAAACGAACTATGCAGGGGGAAAAATAATAGTGTAAGGAAATAAATCTGGAATTTGCCCCAACTAAAAAAAAATTCCGGGGAAGCTGGGGGGAAGCATGAAAAATAAAAAATTAAAAATAATAAAAAAAAAAATAAAAAAGAAAGAAGAAAAGAAAAAAAATAAAGAAAAAAGAAGAAAAAAGAATAAGAAAAAAAAGGGAAATTTTATAATACGCTATATTTTGCAGAGACAAATAAAAAGCGTTTCCCCACTCAACCTTCCTTACACAGTCATACAACCATGACAATTTAATGGGGTTCCACAATTCAAAATTTTCACAACACACCACACACCCCACCCCACAAAAACAGAGGTCACACACCCTTTGGCAGGGCAAATTAAAAATTTCTTTTTTGTTTCCGGGGGAAAAAAGTATGAGATGACGGGAAAAGAAAAAATCTTGGGTTTTAACATAAACATGTCTTAGGCGGATTTAAAAAATTTCGTTAAGAAGGGCTTTTTGCGGAAGAGAAAAAGGGGGGAAATTTTTCCCAATAAATTTGGACCATAAATTCAAAAGAGCGAGGGCCCCGGGGGGGATTTTAATCTTTTTTTCGTAAGGAAAAAAGGTATCTGCAGAAGCGGAAGAAATAAAGGAGTCCCTTTTTTTGGAAAATTTAACAAAGGTACAGGTTGTTTTGTGGCCATTTGAACAGAGGGTACTGATCTTTTTATTTACTCTTTGGGGCCATGCACCAGTGGAGAGATTGCAAGAGGGGGGGTAATATTCAGATTTTTTTCTTTTAGGATTAGACGAGCTGCAATTTTTGTTTACTTTTAGGGTTTTTAAATTTGATATTTGCAACCACCAAACAGAGAAGGGGCAATACCCAAAGTAAAAAATTTGGAGAAGTACAATTTGGGTTTTTGCATCTTTTGGACGGGTTTTTTTCGAATTGCATAAACGGCCTTTATTAAATTAAAGCGGGTTGGCGGGTTTTTCTTTGGTATAAATTTTTTTGCTAAGAATGTTTTTGTCAAAAAGGACCCTTGGGATATTTTCACAGCAGGGGGATTAAAGGGGGTGATACATTGCCAAGTTGTTTTGAAGCTGTTGTGAGGGGAAGAGAGTTTTTTTTGGGTCCCCAAACAAGAGGGTTTTCCTTTTTTATTGCATTTACTTAATTTTTTCTGTTTCATGAAATTTTTGTAATTTTTGGGAAACATTTTTTGGGCCATATTTAAAGAGAGACGGGGATTTTCGGGTTTTCCGCCGCTTAAATTTGAAGCCCTTTTTGCTTTAAAAATTGATGGTTGTTTGGATGGGGGTTTTAATTTAATTTTGACATGGGAGCAGTTTTTAAGGGGGTTGGAAAAGACAGGGCCCCAAAACAAATCCCGTGGGAACTCCCTTTCCCAAAATCTTGCAGGAAACGGGATGAATCTTGTTTACTGTAAAACTGTCCGGGGTTTTATTTCTTAAATATAAAACTAACCTTTAAGGGCTGAAACCAGAAACCCCCAAATTTTTTTTTGAAAGGGAAAAGAGAAAGTTTTTAAGGGGTGGCAATGGGTTCCAAAAGGGCTGCAGATAATTTGGGATTTAGAGTAAGAAAAGATTTTCCCTGAGCAAACGAGTAGAAGTGTGTTAAAAGGTGTGGGCAAAGGTTTTTCCCAGTGCTGGGTTTGCGCGTTGGGGCAGACTGAAACGCGGGAAGGAGATTGTTGGAGAGAAGGGGGCTTTTGAGTTTTTTTAGAACTTTTTTTTAAAGGAAATTTTTACAGATAAAGGGTATTTTTGGAAACCCGGTGTATATTCTTGAAAAATGTCGGGGTTTTCCAAAGGTCATTTTTTTTTAAAAGTAAAAGGTTTTCTATAGCATTTTTTTTAGAGCTGAAGGAAAAAACATTTCCAGAGAAAAGGGAGAAATTTTCTTTTTTTTTCTTTTTGTGGGAAAAAGGGTTGTCAGGAAAACCCCTTGTAAAAAAGAGAAGCTTAGGGGGGAAAGAAAACATGATTTTTATACCCATTCCTTTTCAAATTTTAGCTCGAATTTCTTTCCGCTTCCCGTTAAAAAAAGGGAAAAGGATGAGGAAAACCAAAATTTGGGGATCAAAAGCGGGAAAAGGCTGGAAAGGATATGACCCAAAAACTGGAGCAAATTTTTGCGGATTTGTCAAGAAGAATCCCAGAAAAAATAGAAGAATTTTCAGATGGTCGTGAATAGAAGGCAAGGACTAGCCCTCTAAATTTCCAAAAAATCGTGGATGTGGAAAAAAGAAAATTTTCCATAACTTGGCTTTCGAGCCTTGAAAGGAGCAATATTTTTGTTTTTTGCTGAACGAATTAGGTTTTAATTTTGTTGATTTTTTTTAAACGAAAAAAGCTGTTTGTTTTTTTTCCTTTTTTGTTTTTTGCCTTTGCCCTCAAATTTGCCGGCCCTTTTTGCGTTATGGCCCAAAAGGGTTTTCCTTTGGTTTGTACCATGGGGGCCCCCCATTGGGTCTTTTCAGGCAGGAGAGGGTCAGTGGGGAGGCCCCATGTTTCTTTAAAAGGAAAATTTTGGTTTGAGGCCCGGTTTGTAGTGCTTAAAAGGGTCAGAATGGGGGGGGTTTTTGTGTTTAGGCGAAAACCCGTTTGGGAAAAAGGGAAATTTTTGAATATAATGGCCTTGAGGTTTCGAGGGGAAAAATGCACTTTTTTTTTTCTGTTTAAGGGCCTTTGCAATTTTGAAAAGGGAAAAAAAAAGGCAGAATGAAAAAAGGCATTTCGTAAATTGACAATCCCAGACTGAGTTTGGGGACTAGACCTTGTAAAAATAGGGTTTAAAAGCCATTCAAAAAATGGGGCCTAAATTTTTGTGTTGGTTCTTTTTAAAACCATGGAAAAAAGTGATTTGACAAAAAAAGAGAAAAAAAACCTTGACATCAGGATGACTGGTTGCGACGGGGTTAAATTAAATTCCCCAAAATGTTTTTTTTTTTAGAGAAAGGGCTGTAATAGTAAAGGAAAGGTCAGAAATTTCCCTTTGGGTGGAAAACTGAAGATGTCAAATTTTTTTCAAACGGTTGGGGGGGGAAAGGGAAAAAAGGCAACAAAAAAGTAACAATTTTTGGCCCAGGTAAGGTAATTTAAGTTCCAGACTTCAAAAAAATTCGGGTTGAAAAGGAATGTTGACAGTAACAAAGCGGGAAAGCAAGTGTCTTTGAAACCGAGGGGCAATGCCACCTCCAGGGAGAGTCGGGGGAAAGAAAGAGTTTTGTACCAGGGGAGTCAGCTTTTTTATCTTTGGTTGGGGCATAGGGGGTTTTTGGGCCCAAGTTTCTGTAAAAAATTTTGGGATCTATGTTGTAATCAGAAAAAAAATCAAAATGAAGTCGGCTTTGCCTTTCAGGGCAGACAGAGGGCGTTTTATTTTAAACACATAGGGAAAGGGAAGGGTTTGGGGAGGAAAAGAGAGGGTTGGAGAAGACGGGGGTTGATTGACTTTTGACAAATCGGGGAAACGGGATGAGGGTGTTTGGTAGGGATTGTAAAAGGGAAAGCAATATTTTGGTTTGTGATCAGGTGGGGAAAAAGGGAAAAAGAACGGGGCATGGGGGGTTTAGATCTCATGCAGCCCCTGACACACTTTGGGATAAAAACCAAAAGGAAGCCCAGAGCCAAACACAAATGTTGAAAAAGGTGGGGACCAGAAAAGCAGAAAGTGTTTTTGGCCCGGGTAACATTTGTTGCTTTTCGTGACGTCAAAGGGGAGGGGGGGGGGAAAATTTGGGGGGAACCCAGGGGCCCCGTTAAAGGTAGCCCCGATTTTCCCTTCTGGTTTTGCTGCAGTGAAATTCCCCAAGGTTTTTTAAAATGTGCTCTGGAAAGGCGATTTTGCTTTGTGGGGAAACCCAAACGTGGGGGGAAAAAGCTTTCAAGTCTTTTACAGTCAGAGTCTTTTTCCCAGTGGAGTGGAAAACACAAGCAGTTGGAGGGAAAGGGGTTTTTGGATCGTGAATCCCCTGAAAATTTTAAAGGCTAAGCAGGTTTCAAAGTATAAAGGGGGCCCCCAAAGACAAGCACAACCCGGTAAAAACTTTTATCATCATAATAAAAAATTTTTTGAAAATAAATTTTCAAATTTGGAAAAAAAATTTAAAAAATTTGAAATATATAAAATTTTCAAAAAAATTTGCCAAAAAAAAACTGTTCAAACCCGCAAGACATGACAGAAAAGACATTCCCCATCTTTTTGGGAAAAAGGAAAAAAAACAGAAAGGGGGGTTCCAACAACTGTTTGACACCACCCCAAGAATAAAGGGAAAAAAGGGGAAAACAAATAAAAACAACACAGACAGACTAGAAAATTTCTCATGAAGAAAAATTTTGCGCTTTTTTTGGGGAGAGACTAAAACTTCGCCCGAGGACCTTTTTTCAAGTCCCCAGGCGCTGTATGACAGCCCCCCAACAGTGCAGTCCCAGGGGGTGGGAAAAAAGGGGGAGTTTTTTCCGGACTTCAGTTGGAGTCCAACAAGGCTGCCCGCTACCCCCCTTTTTTTTTAAAAACGTTTTCCCTTTGGGAACTTAAATGCAAGAGGCCCCCCTTTGACTTAAAGGGACCACAATCACAAAAAGGAAAAAAAGGGCCCTTCTCAATTTTTCGATTCGCAGACGATATTTTTTATCTCAGGGGCCGCAGGAAGAAAAAACCTCCATGGTTCTCCCCCAACTGGAAACAAAAACCAATCCCCCCACGGTATGGAGACAGCAGGGAAAAAAGAGCAAGCCCCTAGTGAACATACCACCCCGCCCAACTTTCCCCCCCAGCATCAAGATAAAATTTGGTGAGACACAGAGGGTGGAAACTTTCAATCCCCTTGAAGCATCAAAAACCAAAAGAAGGAAACGAGCACACAAAGGGGTTTGAAGATAGATTTTCCCTGTGGCATTTCTCCCCTTTGACTAAGGGGCCCAAATTTGGGGGAAATAAAAAAACAAATCAAAACCCACACAAAGGTCAAACTAAAAGGGAAAACTCGTCAATCCATTGCCTTGTCCCAGCTGTGAAGCTAAATAAAATTTACTCCCCAAATTTAAAACCGCCCCCCCAATTCAACCCCTTTTTGAGATGAAGTGCCTCGGGGGGGACCCTAAAACATCCCCTACAGAACCTTTAAAACCAAGGGACAACTCTGGCAGCAGATCGAGGCCCACGGGCGGGCAAAACAAAAACCCTTGTAATACATTCAAAGGGGGAAAACGAAAGGGTTTTTTGGCCCCACAACAAGGCAAAAACACCGGGTCAAAGACAGTCCTGCGGGGAAATGGTAAGGGGCCCCCAAGGGGGGCCCAAGGGGAAACCCCCCAAACCCCCCCCAAAAGGCCGGAATAATTTCCAACACCCCAAATTTGCCCCAACCCCCCCCATTTTACCAAACCTTTCCCCTTTAAAAAAAAAGCCAGCCCCAAAAAACCCAAAGAAAACCCCCGATTTGCGGTTCCCAATTTGGGCAAGCGTTCCCGTCCCCCCCCCCCCCCCCCCGGAAAACCCGGCCAACCGGTTTCTTTTTTCCCGAAAAACCCAAGGAAGGAAAGTTTTTGGGAAAGGTTTGAAGTTTGGATTTTGCCTGCTGGGTTTAATTTTAAAACTTAATTCCCGGAAATTTTTTTCTTTGGTTTTTTAGCCCAAAAATTTTTGGGGAACCAAAAAAAAAAACGTTTTTAAAAAATTTTTTTAAAACTTTTTAATTTTCCAAAAGGGGAAACCGATTATTTTAAGCCTTTTTTTTCCAAAATTTTATTTATTTTTTCATTTTTCTCAACCCCCCCTTTTTTTTTTTTTTTTCCGGGTGTATTAATTTTTTGTTTTTTGGAATTGTTCTTAAAAAAATTTTTTAATCCAAAGGAAAGCAAAAACCGATTTTTTTAAGCCTTTTTGGGGTTTTCAATTTTTTTAAATTTTTTTCCATTTTTTTTTTTTCTTTCCCAAAATTTTTTTTTCTTCTTTTTTTTTGGGGAAACCTTTTCTTTTTTTAATCAAAAAAAGGGAATTTTTATTAGTATTTTAAAAATTTAAAATTATTAAATTTATTTATTTTTTTTAAAAAATTTTAAGTTTTATTTCCTTTTTTTAATTCTTAATGGGGGGTCCTAAAAATTTCCCCCAAAATTTTTTTCCCCCCCTTTTTTAAATTTAAAATAAAAAAAAAATTCCCAATAAAACCCCTTTATTACCCCCCCCTTAAATTTAACCGTTTCCCCCCCCCCAAAACCCCCCCTACCCAAAAAAAATTTTCTAATAAGTTTCTTAAATTCTATTTTTATAAAATTTTAAATTAATTGTTTAAGTTTGATATGATGCCCATTTAACACAAAGAAGTGTTTCCGCTTTTTGTTGTTTTTCAATTTTATTTTGGTCTATTGGTATAGCCCCTGTATGTTATTAAAAATTAAACTCTGAAAAGCGTTTTTAAATTTTTTTAAGGTTTCTTTAAAAAAACCCATAAAATTCATAAAGCGTGAAATTTTAAACTCTTTTTGGGGCCCCCCTAAACCCCCTATTTTTTAAAGGTAAGTTGGAATTTTTTAAGGGGGTGGTTTTTACCCCTGTCCCCCCCCTTAAATTTTCCCCCCCCCCTTGTTGTCTTTAAAATTTTGGTTTCATTCCTGTTATTTGTTCCTTTCCCCGGGGCCCCCCCAGGGTCTTTTTGGGGCCCCCGGCTTTTAAGAAGGGTTGGCCAAACGTTTTCCACTGCGGGGCCCGGGCAAGTCCCTGGTACAAAAAGGGTTCCCCCCTTCCCAACAAGGATGCCCGTCGGACTTTTCTGGCTGGTTTCTTTTGGGATTTTCCTTTGAAGGATGCCGTTGAAGCCCTTCAACGTTTTAAACGTGAATTAAAAAAGGGGGGTTTTTTTTCGGGGCAAGGGGGGCCTTAATTTTACCCCGGGAAACTGTTTGTCTTTCCCAGGGGAAAATTTTTTGGTGACCAGGGTTTTTTGTAATAGGCCCAAAGGGTTTTTCCCTGGGGAAATTCCCCCTTTTTTTCCCTGCGGACCGCCTTTGTAGGTCCTTGGGTTTAATTTTTCCAAAATTTGGCCCAATGGTAAAAGCTTTGGGGAAGCGCGTAAAAACTTTCCTTTGGGTTCCGGGGTTTTTTTTTTCTCTCCAAAAAATTTTCAAAAAATTCCAAATTGTTTTGGCTTGTTTGGCCGTATTTGCTAATTTCGGTTTTTTGGCCCCCTTCACAAATTGTTTTGGGCCCCAAGGGGCCTCTAAAGGCAACCTGGCCCAAAAATTTTCTTTTTGTTTGAGTTTTGGATTTGGTTTGGGATTTCTGGAACTTTTGTCATGAGTTGGTTTTCCCCCCCGACCCCCCCCCCCCCGGGTTTGGAGAATGGCCCTTTTTTCACTTTGGATTTCCTCTTCATTTCCTGCCGCCCGGTCCTTCCCCAATGGCCCTTTGAGGTTTGTAAAATTTTTCCGCCCTAAAATTTGATTTTTTTTGGGGTTTTTTTAAGGTCAATTATGTTTTGTTGAGGAAAATTTTTTGTTAAATTGGTCGGGAAAATTTTGAAAATCCCGGGTTTAAACCCATTTTTCAACCCCCCCTACCAAAAAGGCACTTATGACTGTCCCCCGGGTGTAGGGTTTTTTATTGAATTTTCCTTAAAAAAGGAAAAAAAAATTTTAAAAATTTTTGGGGGTTAATTTTGGGTTTTGTTTATAAAAACAAATGGTTTGGAAGATGTTTAAATGGAAATTTTAAATATTAAAAGGATGGGTTTTTTTTAGGATTTGACAAACACCCTTTAAAAGAAGCTTGCTTGGGTGCAAGCAGACCAGAAACTGTTTTTTTCACAAGGGATGTTTAAATTTATGAATATCTCCTCTCTGGAAAATTGGGGTTTTTATAATTTTTATTTTTGTATACAAACTGGGGGTGCATAATCCTTCTTTTTTTTTAAATCAATAAATACTTAGTTTTGTTGAATTTTTAATGTTTTTTTCCGAAATTTTAAAATTTAAACACTGTTAAAAATTTGTATCAAGTCGGAGGTTTTTTTACGCAAATAGTTTTACCCAAAAAGATTTTTGTGCAAAATGAAAAATTTTTCTTTTTGTTTTTATATTTTTTTTATTTTATTTTTTGGGTTTATTTTTAAAATGTTTTGGAATTTTCCGTTTGGGTTACGCGGACGGAAAGATAACCCCCAAATAATTTGCGAAAGAAAACAAAAATTCCTTAAATTTGGGGCCAAAATCGGCCAAAAAGATCGACTAAAGCTAACCAGAGCCCCTTTGCCCGGCTTGTTGATTGGCTGCTGCAATCACGTGCCCGGGGAATTTCCGCCATTTTTGGTTTTTCGTCCCCTAATAAACATGACCTTTTGGCGAACCCTCCCATTTCACGGAAACCCTCTTTTGGGCCAAACTTCTTTGTTTCTTTTTGATTTTAAGATGTGATAAAGAAAGCCATTTTACGACTTTACCTTAAAAAAATGTCATTTGCCGTCAACAACAGAAAAAGCAACCCAGATTTAAAGTTCAAGTTTTTAGAGAATTCTTGAATTTTTCAAATCTTGCCACAGTGTGAAACTGAAACTCTTCTTTTTCCTAAAAGGCTTTATTTTTCCCAAGAAACCAATTTGTTTGGACTCCCCTTCTCTCTTTTCTCCTCTCCTTCTCTCTTTTTACCTCTTCCCCTTCTCTCTCTCTTTTCCTTTCTCTTCCCTCCCAAAGGGGAGGAAAAACGCCAGGAAAGACCACGCGGTAACATCATTCCCAAATTAGCCAGTGCAGCACCCTTCTTTGGGAAGATGGGGAAAGTTTTCTTTTAAAAAACCCAATACGAAGCCGTTCTTTTCGTACCCAGACGAAAAACCAAGATTTGGCGGTTTTTCCCGGACACTGTTTTAGCCCAACCCAAAACCCGGGGCAGGTGCTCTCTTTAGTTCCCATGTAAAGATCGAAAGTGTGGTGGCCCGCTTCTTTTGCATTGGGCCTGGAAAGGGATATATGAGGGTTTGGTTCGGGAAGGTTTTATCAGGGGGGGAAGGGGAACCCCAAGGTGGGCTCCCGGGCCAAGGAAGGCAGGAGGGGGAGGAGAGAGAGAGCCCTTTTTCCACCCACAAAAGCATAGATGGCTGAATAAAGAGGGTTAACCCAAAAAATTGTTTGTCTTCCACTGATCTTTTTTTGCGGTTGCGGTGTTCCACTTTTCCCTCCCCGGGTTTTCTACCCTTTGCCCCCGGGGCACGGTCCAAAATTTAAAATCCCCAAAGGAAGTAAGCGGGGATGTATTTTAAGGCCCAACAAATTTCTCTTTTTTTAAATAAATAAAACTAGCTATCGAACGTCAAAAAAGGTAAAAAGGTTTTTCAAAATTTTCCCCAAAAAGCAAACGAGGTGTTTTTTTTAAATTTTTTGCTAAATTATATTCTTTTGTTTTAAAATTTGTTATGGGTTTAAAAAATTTCATTAAATATCTTAAAGGGGGAAGCAAAACTTTTGAATCTAACATAAAAAAAGGAATAAAACAAATGTTTTGTTTTCAGAATCGTGGGGCCCCTTACCCGTACATGAAAAAGGGTTTTTTGGAACCGATAAAGCCCAAAATGGTTAACATTTTAAAAATGTTTAGGATGAATTTTCAAAAAGGGCCCTTAGCCCTCATTTCTTTTTGGCGGGGAATCTTGTAGGGAGGGGGGGGAGGGGGGGGGGGTGAAAGAAATACTTAAAAAAAATTTACGAAAAAAAAATTCGATAGTTTGGCTCTCTTTTCCCGGGAAAAATATTTGAAAACCAAAAAATAAAACCATTTTTAAACATACGCTTCAAAAAAACATGGGGAAATATATGAAAAATCCACCCCTAAAAAAAGTCCATACTTTTTGCCAAAACCCCGTTTTTGGAATGTGCCAATTCATTCCTCCAAAACCCTGAAACCGTAGGGGGAGCCCGAAATTTTATAAATTTTTTATTTTTAAAAAAACCCTTAGTAAAAGTGTTTTAAAATTTATTGGTTTAAAACTTTTTAAAAATTTTCACAAACACTTTGTGGTGGGACGGGCTTTTTAATATAAGATTATACATAGGGAAATTGGGGTAAAGAAAACTGGATAAAACCAAATCAAATTTTTTTTGGTCAGAACATATTTTTTGGGATAGAAAGGGAGGGCCCCGGGAAGTGGGTTTTTGAGCGTCAGTTTTTTTATGAACTCAAAGACAAAAAAAATTTGTTCTTTCAAACAAAAATTGGCACCAGACATGAAAAATAAAAGTAAATATAGCTGGTTTTTTCGTTTAAAATTTGTTTCCAGACGGGAAAAAAAAAAATCAAAAAATAATTAACGATAAAGGGCAAAAAATTTTAATTTATGAAAGATTCATGCTAAGAACACTCGGTTTTTTTAATGCAAAAAAGGAGTTGGTTCCGTTTTAAACATCCACGCTTAATTACCTTGTCCACGTTTTGGGTCACGTGTTGATGATAAGTTTCCAAACTTTTTTTTTTTCAATTTAAAGCATACGAGGCTATACTTTAATAATATGATTTCCTAAGTTTACAAAACTTCCAATTTTAATTTCCCTGATATTTTGTTTAATCCCTGTCCTTTGTTTAATTAAACCCATGTTTTTTAAATTTTGGGGAGCGAAGTGTAAGTTTGAATTGCACAGAAAATAAGAAAAAGCCAAGTCAATTCCCAAATTTGTATTAATTTTGCCAGAAAAAATTTGTAACTATCAAGATAAAGGGAAATTTTTAACGAGTCAGATTTTTTAGGGGGTTTGTTTATTTTTTTTGGTGACAGGAAATTTGAAAGGATGGTGAATCCAAACCCAGTTTTTTGGGGGGGGGGGGGGGGGGGGGGGGGGGGGAGGGAAATTTTTTTAAATGGTTTAAATTTTTGCCAATGCGGGAATTTATTTTGATTTTGGGGTTACCAAATTGGGGTAACTTTTTTCTGTTTGCAAAAAGGGTTTTCATTTTTCCCCAACCTTTTTATTTTGTAATTTTTCTTAAAATTAAAAATTTGGGTTATTTTGCCCCCCCCAAATGGGGGGCCCGGGTTTGGAAATTTTGACAATACCTTTGGTTTTTAAAAGGGGGAAAAAAAGTTTCAAAAAATACCCCGGGGATTTGGTGGTTTGGGGTTTTGGGGGTTTTGTTTTGTGTGCGCGCGCGCCGCGGCGTGGGGTTGGGGGCGTGGTTTTCCCTGCGTGGTGTGTGTGTGTGTGTGTGTTTTTGGGGTTTTGGTTGGGTTTGTTTAAAAAAACAAAATTTTGAGGAGATAAAAATGATGTTGATAAGGGCTTTATGTAGATTTAGAAAGATTTGGCAGATGTTTGGGAAGGGATAGGAAAAGGTGTATGATGTGAATCTAGGTGTTTGTTGATGTGGAATTAAAGGTGACAATGGTTACGATGATGGTTATTTTTAAAGAGGGCTATGGGGCCCAATGATAAATTTTGTTAAAGTTTAAAAAATGGAAACTTTAAATTGGGATGATAAAGTGTGATAAAGACTATAAATATGATATTGAAGTATAATCTTTGATAATGAAAATTTTACGGTAGAAGAAGAAAAGTGTAGTAAAGTTTAAGGAAAAAAAATATTTTGGAGATGTTTATGTAGATGATAAAAGTAGTAAGGGTTGTTTTATTATTTTCCGGGAAAGGCGGCTGTACAGATAAGGGAAGGAAAACTAAAGGGCGTGATTATGTAGATGCTGAAGACGGGGTGGGGATATTGTAAAAAGAAAAATTTTAGTGTCTTTTTGGGTAGTTTGCAAAATTTGGGAAAAATTGTAAAAAGGAAAAAAAAAAAACGTTTTTGCAAATGAATTCTACCAAAAGGGGTTTTCATGTGGGTTCCAAAAGCCAAATTGAAATAAAAATTTTTCATGTTTTTTTCTTTTTTTCCTCTTCTTTTTTCTTTCATCTTTTTTTCTTCCCCAACCCCCTCTTCTTCTTTAAATTCCTGTGCTATCCCCAATTTGTTCCAATTTCTTTTTTCCCCAATTAAAATTTTTCCATTTTCCAAAATAAATTAATTTAACCATTTATCCCCCGAAAAAAAATTCCCCATTTTGTTTTTAATTTCCCTACCCAACCCCTTCCCCCCCCCCCCCCCCCCCCCCCCCCCCCCCCCCCCCCCCCCCTTTAAAACCCCCCCCCCCCCCCCAACCCCCCCCCCCCCCCCCCCCCAAACCCCCCCCCCCCCCCCCCCCCCAAACCCACCCCCCCCCCCCACACACACACACAAAAACAACACACCCCCACACCACACACACCACACACCACACATTATTTTTGCAGCGTTTAAATGAATGTGTGCAAAGGGAAAAACAAACAGAGAAGGAGGGCCCCTTTTTTTTTTCCCCCTTTCCCGGAAAATTTAAATTAACTTTTTTACTAGAATTTGTTAGAGTAAAAACTAAAGGGGAGAAGGACAAATTGATCTCAGAGTTGGCACTGAGTGGATTTTTTCTTATATGCTAACTTGATCCAGGCACGGTCAATTTGCTCCTGATTAAGACTGATCATCTGATCAGTAAGCACATTTCATTTCTTTTCAGTATCTTCATTTGTTACAAATTCCTGTCGTTTGATGGGGGGGGGGGGGGGGGGACTAAAATATAAAACGATATGAACCTTAGAGAATACAAGTCGCTACCCTCTGTTTTTGTTCTCTCTCTCTCTCTCTCTCTCTCTCTCTTCTCTCTCTCTCTCTCTCTCTCTCTCTCTCTCTCTCTCTCTCTCTCTCTCTCTCTCAAAAATGAACTCAAACTCCATGTTGACCATAAGACTGAAGCCTTTCATTCTCTTGTCAGTGATGTTAAGAATATTATTTCTGATACAGACACAAAACTGAAAAATCTACTAAAAGAAAATAAGTCACTGAAATCTTGTTTGGGCACAGTTTCTTCTGAACTAAAGCAAATAAAGCAGAAATCATGCCCCAAGAAAACTGTGGCAATACAATGGGACATAACCACTGACAAAGTGCTGCAAAAACCTCTAACTGAAACAGACCAAGGGGTGCATAACACTACTGACTGTCCTTTGACACCTACACTTCCATACAGCAAAGTAGGGGAAGAGGTATCAGACCGTTTGTATTCCTCACAGGCCGTAGGTGGTAAAGACTGTACAAACGTGACTTATGAGACCGATGACCAGACCACTGAACAATCTGACTTACCAACTGACAATCGTTTCCACATTCTTTCCAGTCTTAATGAGGAACAAATTTCCTTGACAATAATACAAATACTGTATCTCCCAGAAAGGAAAAG
>CM054140.1:50801105-50914937 GCA_028751875.1 Rapana venosa | reverse complement strand
ATTGCTGTTGCTTTCCCATAAAGACAAAATTAACGCTTTTTTCTGTTTGCCAAATGTATTTTTACAGGGGTTTTTCCCCTTTATACAAGGGAGGTTTTTTTTTATTTTGGGTTTTGGGGTTTTTTAGGGGGGGGGATTATCCATTGCCCCTTTTTACCCTTGTTGTTGTTGCGCTTTTTTTTTCTCTTGGTTTCTTTGCTATTTTTTGGGTTTTTTTCGTGTTTTTGCTTGCTCTGTTTTGTTTTCTTTATTTTTTGGTTCTTTTCGCTCTCCCTCTTGGTATTTTTATTTTTGGAAAGGGGGGGGGGGGGTGTAATTTTTACCTGTTTTACTGTGAAAGTGTATATATGTAGTGTTAGTATTTATAATCCCTAAAGGAAGGGAGGGTTTTAAAAAAACACATGGTGTTCTTATCTTCAAATAAAAGAATTTTCATTTCATTGTCTTTTTATGCATAACACATTCACAAAAACGGGAGGGGGGGGGAAACACATTTTACAGAAAGAAAAAAAGAGGAAGTGAGAAACGCAGACAGCCATTGAACAGTGGAAGAGGGAGAGGGGGGAGAGGGCTTTTACTTTTTACAACTAAACAGCCCAATTTCCCGTAGATATTATTACAATAATAGAAATCTGGGTAAAACCTTTTTTACTTCAGCAGAGTCGCTCCCCTTGACATGAAGGGTTTCCCCGGGGAGAGCCCCCGATTTCCGCAAGAAATCTCAATATTCAAAAAATTTTTAAAAATTTCCCAAAAAAAAAATTTTTAAAATTAAAGTAATTCAAAGTGAAAATGTTTTTGAAGAAAACTTTTCTGACCATTCAATGTCTGGGGGAGTCACAAACACGTGATATTAAATTGTTACCTGGAGGGGGGAAAAAAAAAGACAAAAACACTAAAACCAGAGAAACCCTGCATAGCCTACCCCAAAGGCCCAAAATCACCCCTTTTTATATGCACCTGCTCAGTCCCATACCCAAAATTTTTAGGGCTTATTTCTGTTGGGGCGGGTCACTATTTTCATGATTCTTCAGGTTTTACGGGGTGAAACATTTTTTAAATCACCCGGGTTTAATTAAGGAATCAGGAATTGGAGTCTAACAACTGCGGTGATTTAAATATGTTCAGATGCTTGGTACATTAGCTTTGGATGAATAGGACTAGGTAAAAAAAGTTGGGGGAAAATTCCCACGGTGGGTGTAGGGGTCAAGTGAAACCTAACAGTCCTACAGTCCCACACAAAGGGCTGAAGGTCATGTCCTTACACCATTTCTCTTGATGAGAAACAGGGGCCCCGCCCCCGTTTTTTTCCCCCTTGTCCTTTGTCTTTGCAAGAGAATGGGCCCTGCCCAAAGTTATTTAAGATAGCTCACTGGGGGTACATCATTGCTACCGGGTTTCGTCAAGCGCGGGCCAGTTTTTTAAATTTGATATGATTAACATTTGCCAAAAGCTCATTGTCTTTGTCAAGGGTTGGACTTGATCAGTATGACTGTTGGAGAGATTTTACTTTTTTTGAATTTTTTTTGTTGACGGTGCCAAGAGGCAACGATAGAGGCACGGTAGGAAAGAGTGGAACACACATTCTCACACAGCCAAATTCTAGAAACATGGTGTCAGCAACCGGCAAAAAAACCAGGGGAAGACAGCAGCTTTAGTTTCACCTTTTTATTCCCCCATGCATCTACTTCTGTGGGGGTGGATGTCTTCTACCCCCTAACCCCCCCATTATACACCCCATGCGATCAAAGACAGCACCACCGCACTGCAAGTGTTTCAGCTTTTGGGGCCCAAGATGGGGGAGATTTTGTGTTTTATCAGCAGCTTCAGTGGTGATTATCTTGCGTCGCGTAACAAAACTAACATATTTATATCAACTAAACTAGAAAAAAAAAAAATCATTTAGCGAAAAACTATTGGCAATTAAAGCCTCCAACTAATACATTTTTAAAAAACTTCAAAAAAAACTAAATCTTTTTATGACTAAAAAAAAAGGGTTCCCCAAAGTTTGTATACAAACATTTTAATAACCACAGGTCCTGAGAGGGATATTCGAAATTTTAACCAGGGGTGCAAAAAAAAATTTTTCTGGTCTACTCACCAAGCAAGCTTTTTTAAAGCTTTTCTATATTGAAAGTAAACTATCTAAATACTACAAATTATCATACTAACATTTTTTCAATCTATATTCATTCAAAATAAAACCCCAAAACATCCCAAGATTTATTTTCTGTCTGATTTGGTAAAATTTATTTGGAAAATTTTAAAAACCTGTTCCAGAAAGGAAGGCAGTTAAAAAACTACTATAACGATTGCATTCGGGAGTAACTCGGGCCGACATTGAATACTCAAAAATCATTAAACATTTCAGAAAAAATTAAAACAACAAAAACAATAGAAAAAATACAAATTAATTAATAAGGTTACATCAAAATATTGAAAAAAAACATTTTTAGATAATTATAAATATAAAAAACAAAATTTAAAAACTAATAATAGTTTGAAAACATTTTGCGCTACGTTAATCCTTTTCGCTGTTCGAAAGATGGGCCTTGTGGCCGGTGGGAACAAATGAAAAAATTTAAACCCCGCTACACACACAAAAAAAGTCACCTGAACGCTTTAATTTGTTCTTTACAAGATTCAGCGTTTTTAAAAATTTCCTACATTTTTATTATTTTTTACATGAATTTTAAAAAAATAAATATATTTTGACAACAAAGCAGTATTGGTTTTGCGTTGCTAGTCAGGACAATTGTTGCCGTGGCCCCCCCGGGCTACATTTTTTTTTGCCTCATGCCATCCACATGTGCAGGTAAACGACTTGCAACTTCTCTTCATTTTCAAAATGTTTTTTATTAAAAATTCAATTAAAAAAACTTTTTTTTAAATTTTTAAAAAAAAAGTCTTTAATGACAGCATTTTAGGCATTTTTAGTAAAAAACATCCTTTGGCCTGACTAACTTAGTTTTGGCTTGGGGGCGAGCCTTTGTCAGAAGCCCTGGCAGTGTTTAAAGCTTATAAAATAAAACTGAAGAAAAGCTCCCGAGCATTGCCTCACTCAAATCAAATTAAAAATTTTAAAAAAAACCTTTTATTGCTTCAGCCTTTCAAGTTTTGAGTTGGGGGAAAATTTGAAAAATTGGGGCTTTTGGGACAAAAAACAGAAACTAAACACTCTTCATAGAAAACACAAAAAAATTTTTCAATTCACGATTGAAAAAAAACCCTCCAAAACACAAAAACCCGCCTTTTTATTTTTCATCAGGGGTTTCACAGTATGCGCTAAAAAATCATAATTGCTCTTTTAAAGAATCTACAAAATCTCCTTATGCAACACTTTGATACCTTTTCTGCCAGTTCTGTCCAGCAAAGCCCCTAGAAAACACTTATTCTCAGGTCTAAATTTAACCCAGCCTTTTTTTTTTCTTTCTTTTTTTACTGTTTTTCTGAAAACACTTCCATTTTTCAGTCGTCTTTTGTTGGAAATTTCGGGGCCTACTTTGGGGTTTTGTTTTCCCCCAAATTTTTTCTTCGAACTTTTTTATTTTCATTTTTGTTACCTATGTAATATCCTAGTTGTTCCTGCTACAATAAGCATACATTTTTTCAATGAAAAAAATGAAAAAAATTAGAATCAGACAAAAGGGGGAAAAAAATGAAGCGAAAGAATACAAATGAATAAGGGAAAAGTGGAAGAAGAAACAGAAGAACAAGAACAAAAAACAAAAACACAAAAACGAAACAATAAAAACAACAAAAAGAGATCTGGAGAAGATCATTAAGGACAAAAACAAGACCCTAAAAATTTTCCTAGAAGAACGAAAAAGAGTTTCCCAAAAATTTAGACATAATGCGACATTTTTTTTGCTTTTATTTACATAGACATCATAAATATTCTAACAAAAAATTTGATAACGACCCCCAAACAATTCAGCATTTAAAATGACAAATTACCCCCTTTCCCATATGCAACTCAGCTCACGTTCTCCCAAAAGAACAAAAAAACAAGTAAACCCGGGGCATTTCAATAATGGCAGATCATCACCCAGTAATAGAACACGCCTTAGGAACTGTGCTGGACCTCTGTATTATCACCCCTTAATGTAAACCCGTCCTGCCCCCCTCATTTCCTTTCCTTCTTAGGACACCAGGGGGAAAAGGACCAAGAATGAGGGGAAATAGCAAACGGTCAGAGAAAAAAAGCAGCAAAAGATTTTTTCTTTTTTAATATTTTATTTTTTTTTGGAAATGGCATGACAAGCCTTTTTTGTTTTGTTGCTTTTTTTTATTTTTTTTTTTGACTTGGTAGTCAAAGAAAAGTATCTTTGGGGGTAATAGGTTTCTTGTGAAATTTTGCGAAAAAGCTTTGTTTCAAAATTTTTCAAATTTTAATTTTCTTAAAATTTTCTTTTAAAATTTTCGCTTCACAGCAATTGCGTCGTCCAAAAAAAAATAACGCCGGCAAAACCCCCGAACGCAGGGAGGAAATTCCCTGGGGGGGGTTTTTAACTTTTAAGCCGGAAAAAGAAATACCCAAAAAGAAAATAAAAAGAAAAAGGACGGAGAAAAAAAAGGGAAAAAAAGAATATTGAAAGGATTTCTTGGAAGGGGTTTTTTGAAGGGGGGTTATTTTAAAAAAAATCTTTCCCCGGGAAAACTTTTTTTTAATCATTGGAATGTGAAGGGAAAAATATACAAAATGAAGGCAAAAAAACCCCATAACTGCCTATTAAAAAAAATATTTCTTTAATAAAAAAAAAAAATTTTTTTTTTTTGAATTTTTTTAAAAATTTTTCCCCAAAAAATTTTTAATCCCCAAATTTTTAAAACTCCACTAAAAGAAACTAATTTTAAAAAAACCCCCAAAGGAAAAAATTTTTTTTTTCTTGTCAGGGAAAAAAAGGAGCTTATAAAAGAAACTGGAAGGGGAAAAAAGCAAATCAAAAAAAAAAAATAAAAAAAAAAAAAGGGAAAAAAAAAAAAGAAAAAAAACAATTTAAAAAAAAAATTTCCCCCTTTTTAAAATTTTTTAAAAAAAAAAAATAAAAGGGGGATTTTGTTTAAAAAGTAAAAAACATGGCAGCCCATTTAGGTTTTCACCCCTTTGGGGTCGATTTTGTTCTCTGTTTTTAAAAAAAGGGGCTTTGAAAAATAATTTATTTTTTTAATTTTTCCCCCTTCCTTTTTTTTTATTAAAATTTGATTTTTTAATTTTCCAAAATTTTTTAAAAACCAAACAAATTTGGTTAAAAAAACAAGTCTTCCTTGAAGAAGTCGGGACCGGGTTGTTTTTTTTTCTTAGTTTAAAAGGGGATTTCTTTTAAACTAAAAGGGCCCTGGTCATAAATTCCAAATTAAAAAAAAGCCCCCAAAAATTCCCCTTTTTAATTTGAAACCCTATAAAAGAGGGAGTAATTTGTTACCCCCCGGGTTGTTCATACAAAAAAAATGCGAAATAATTCAAAAATTTTTTTTTTAACCTACTCAAAAGCCCTTTCCCCCCCCCCCCCCCCACCCCCAACCCCCATTCCCCTACCCAAAAAACAGACAAAATTCTTCCAAACCCCCCCCACACAACAACCCCCCAACCCCCCCCCCCCAAAAAAAACAACCCCAAAAAAAAAACCGAAAACCCCCCGGGAAAATTTAAAAAAAAAAAAAAAAACCCCAAAAAAAAAAAAAGTTGCAAAAAAGAAAAGAAAAATTTTAAACCCAAAAATAAACCCCAACCCCCTAAAATAAAAACTCCCTAAATTTTTTCCCCCCCCCATCCAAAACCTTTTCAAAAGTTAAAACCCGGCTAACTAAAATTTAGGGGGGGGAAAAGGGAAAAATAATTTTTTCAATTTACCTCAAAAAAAATTTCCCAAAAAAAAAAAAATTTATCCCAATCACACAAAAAAAAAGGCACAAAGCTTAGTTGTTTTTTTAAAAAAAAATTTTTTGGAAAAGAGTTTTGAAGACTTTAAAAAGTGCGGGGAAAAAAGGGGATTTCACTGATTTTTTAAAAAGTCAAAACGGTTTTTAATTTTCTCTTGCACCTTTATTACGGAGGGTTTTTTGTAAAGGACTTCCCAAAAATTTTAAAGCTACTTTCCTTTTTTAAACTTTCGAATTTTTTTTGAAATTTTCTTTTAGTAAAATTTAGCCTAAAATAAGAGGCGCCTTTTAGAAACTTTAACCACATTTTTTTCCCTATAAACTGGCCCGTCATAAAAGGGGTTTTTTTTTTTTTATAAAAAAAAGAAACATTTTGTGCGGAAAAACTTTTAATTGCTAATTTACCCTGATTCAAACAAACACCTACATTCAAATTTTTAATGTTTTCATTTAAAAAGAATTTTAAATTAAAAACCGTGGATAAAATACAAAAAAATTTTATACAAAAAAACCCTTTAAAAAAAAAAAATTTCCCTTTTTTTTTTTTACCTAAATTCCCTTTAAATTCCAAAAACCCCCTGGGCCCTGGGCCCCCCCCCAATCCAACCCAAAAAAGTCTGGGGGGAAAAAAAACCCCACACACAATTTAAAAACCACCACACACATTTCCCAAAACGCACACGACACAGGTTTAAAGCCACTTTTTTTTGGGGGGACCAACAAACGCCCCCCCACAAAAAGTTTAACAACCACCCAAACCCCCAATGTAAAACCAGGAAAAATTTTCCCCCGGGCCCCCCAAAAAGGGTGGGAGAAGGCCCTTTTTTAATTTTTTACACCCCGCCACCCCAAAAAAAACCCCCCGGGCCGTCCCCAAAAAATTTTCCCCCAGCCCCCCCCAGAATTTCCGGGCCCCCCAAAATATGGGGGTTTACTCCCCAAGCGGGGGTCAGACTCTTTTTGCCTTCCCGTTTATCCCTTTATCTGGGTTGGTGGGTCCATAAAGGGGTTTTCAACAACAGGGGGCCGCTTTTCTAACAAAAACGGTTATTCCCGGGTGCGAAAGGTGAGTGTGGGGGAAACCTTTGGGGGGAGGGGATTGTCCTGCAACCTGGGGTTGCAGGCCTCGGGTTTTTTGGGAAACCCCCCGGGGTTATACGTTCCCCCCTTTCCCCTTTCCCCCCAAAAAAAAAAAACAAGAAACTTTTAAAAAATCAAAAAATTTCCCTGTTGGGGAAACCCAAAAAAAAAGGGTTTTTAATAGCGGTAAGTAAGCCGGGCTTTTTGGGAAAAATTAAATTTTTCAACCTTTTCCCCCAAAAAAAAAAAAAACAAAAAATTGACATAAAAAAGCAATCAAATGCAATGTTCAAAAAAGTTGAAGACAACAGTCTATGGAGATTGTTTTTAATATAAATCCAGACAAACAAAACATATAAAGCAAATCAAGACAGAAAAAACATCAGCTCAAGTCATACAAGACAAATGAAGAAAATAAAGAAAACCACACAACAAATAAAAAAAAACAAAAAACAAAAGCAAAAAACAACCAAAAAAAGAATCACAAGACAAGATAAAACAAAACAAAGACAATAAACCATAAGTTTCAAAGCCCATACAACAAATGAAGAAAATACTAATAACAAAGGTAGGAATATCAACAAGGTAGCCTGATGTAAGATAACCTTGAGTATAAAAGTGGTTTTACAATTTGTCCATCAGATGTTTCTTCAAGATTTCTTGAGCGTTTGTTTTCGATGGAGCTGTTTTTAAAGAGATAGGTAGATTATCCACGCCTGTTCTTCCCGAATAAGAAAGGGATTGACTTATAGAGATTGTTATGGACCTGGCAAAGACAATCTATGATTCACTGTTCACTGTTCACTGTTCCCGTAACCCGCCAGGGTCGTAGGGGCGCTGCAGGGTGGACGAACGGGGACCAGCGGGCTCCACTTAGCACGGTCGTGGGCAGTGCCTGGGTGAAACTGAATTCCCCCCCTGTCCAATCACGGATGTCGTCGGCCCACTTCTCCTCTGTCTGCCCCGTCCTTCTCTTCCCCTGGACTGTTCCTTGCAGGATGGTCTTTGCAAGTCCTTCTGAGCGTGTTACGTCCCCAAATACCATCTGAGTTTCCTCTTTTCCGCCGTGGTCAGTAGGTCTTCATAGTCCCGCACCTGTTGAGTGATCATTCTGCGGACTTCATTTTTGGTGACATGGTCCTTGGGATGAGATGCCAAGGAGCCTTCTGAGGCATCTCATTTCTACTGCTTGGATCCCCTTTGTAGGTCTGCGTTCAGTGTCCATGCCCCCACATGCGTAAAACATGATTGAGGTGACTAGCGCGTTTAGTAACTTACCTTGGTTCCGAAGGGATGTTTTCAGTCTCTCCATATGGGCTCAGTCTTGCCATTGCTGCTGCTGTTTGTGCCGCTCTTGCTAGGGTTTCGGTCTTCGATCCTCCCCACTTATGATGGCCCAAGGACTTGAAAAGGTCAACTGTCTCCAGTTCTTTTCCGTTGAGAGTGATCTTGGGGTGATTGGCTGGGCACTGTTTGTCATAGCTTGGTTTTCCGGCGCTGATTTCCATGCCCTATCGTGAGGATATTTCGTCCAGTTGCTTCACTAGGTTGGCCAGTTCCTCTTCTTTCCTGCCAGACCGTCAATGTCATCGGCAACCCTGAAAGGGTTTGGGGATTGTTCGCCCCTCCAATGCTGACTGTGCCTTTGTGGTCTTTTCCAAGGCGTTAGTCATGATGCGTTCGAGGGAAAAAGTTAAATAGTGTCGGGGACAGCAGACATCCCTGTCGACCCCAACTGAGGGACCCGGGAACCATTCCCCTACCGTGCCCTGTAAAAGTACTGCACTGGTGGCCTTTGAGTAGATTTTCCCTTTATGGTGTGGATCACTTCTGCCCATGTTGAATTTGTTCATGGTGGCCCACAGAGCGTCATGCCATACTCTATCGAAGGCCTTCTTAAAATCAATGAAGACGTGAAGATGCTTGTTGGTGCGGGTGTATTTCTCACACAGAACCCTCAGGGTTTAATATCTGTTCTGTGGTGCTTCTATTTGGGCGGAAACCGGCCTGCTCTTCGGGGATGATCTCTTCTAGGCAGAATCTATGAGTAGGCTTGTTTTATAACGGCAAACTTTTTCACAATTTTCTTGGGGCTTTTCCGCTTAATATATTGTACGTACATTGACACTTGTTGAAATGTAGACTGTCTTTGATTGGACGAATATCTAATTCTTTGTAGTTGTTGGTGGTAAATGTATTAGGAATCAATCAGAGTAGTTTGATAGCTCTTTTATGTAGGCGGCTTATATGCTTTAGTTTTGCTTCACTAGCACTATCCCATAAGGTTGAAACATAATTTATGAGATAGAATATGTACGTGAAAGAATACTACTGAATGGAGCAGCGGTAGGTTTCGGCAGCCGTCTGAGCGACTGAGCAGCCCTCTTCAGGAATGCACTACTCACCTCCTTAGAAAGGGGCTAGAAAAGGTGCCCTAAACATTGCCTGCTCCACATCACCCTGGCTAGCTTACTGCGGCTGGCGGGGACCCTGCTCTTGCGGTCGAAACATAGTGAAAAAAACACGAAAAAAGAATAGGATACAGTGTCTGAACCTTGCTAGTTGGAATGTGCGAACACTTCTCGACAGGAACGAGAGTACAAGACCCCAGAGACGAACCGCACTTATCGCAAGCGAACTCGCCAGATACAACATCGACATTGCTGCCCATAGTGAGACCAGGCTAGCAGGCGAGGGCGAACTATGCGAACGAGGCACAGGCTACACCTTCTTTTGGAGTGGACGTGGGTCTGAAGAGAGACGTGAGGCTGGAGTTGGCTTTGCAGTAAGAACAACGCTTTTTGGCAAGCTGGATGGACCCCCAAAAGGAATGAATGATAGACTTATGATGATGAGACTCCCCTTATCTCATGGGAAGAATTTTGCTACCCTTGTCAGTGCTTATGCTCCCACCATGGCAAATCTAGAGGACATCAAGGACAAGTTTTATGAAGACTTGAATGCTGTTATTGCCTCTGTTCCCACCGCAGACAAGCTCATCATTCTTGGTGACTTCAATGCGAGAGTAGGCTGTGACAGTACTGCGTGGAAAGGTGTGATTGGAAAGCATGGTGTTGGCAACTGCAACAGCAACTGTTCCTCCAGACTTGTGTGGAGCATGACCTACTGATCACAAACACGAATTTCAACCTCCCTACACATAACAGGACATCATGGATGCATCCCCGCTCTAGGTACTGGCATCTTATTCACTATGTCATCACCAGGAAGAGGGACAGGCAGGATGTTCGTGTTACAAAGGCCATGTGTGGAGCAGAATGCTGGACAGACCACCGTCTCATCGTCTCTAAACTCTGGTTGCGTGTCCAGCCCAGGAGATGGCCACAAGGCGTGAAAGCACCTAAATGCATGAATGTCAACAAGATGAAGAATGATACAGTCAAGCGGTCTCTTGCTGCTGCCTTGGAGGAACGCCTAGAGCCCATTGTGCTGGATAGCCAAAACGTGGAATCAGCATGGGGAACACTCCGTGAGATCGTGTATAACACTGCTATGGAGTGCCTAGGCCCTACTTCCAGGCGACACAGGGAATGGTTTGACGAGAACTGTGAAGAGATCACACAGTTATTGGAAGACAAGCGCTGTGCCTATAAATCCCACCTTGATGACCCAATATCAACAGCAAAGAAAGATGCACTGAGGAACAAGCGTAGCACCATCTAGCTAAAGCTGCGTCAGATGCAAGACTCCTGGATCAGCAATAAAGCAGATAAGATCCAAGGATATGCTGACAGGATTGACACGAAGAACTTCTATGATGGACTCAAAGAGATCTATGGTCCCACTGCATCAAGATCACCACCTCTCCGCAGTGCAGATGGGTCTACTCTCATCACTGACAAAGACACGATCCTTGAGAGATGGGCTGAACATTTTGACAATGTTCTAAACCGTCCTTCCACCATCAACGTTGAAGCTATTAACCGCCTCCCACAGGTTCCAGTCGATGAGACGATGAGTGCCATACCAACCTTTGAGGAGATCCAGAAAGCAATTCGCCTGCTGTCCAGTGATAAAGCACCCGGTGCAGACTCAATCCCAGCTGAGATCTACAAAGGGGGTGGAAGAGCACTGACTGAAAAACTTCATGAGCTCTTCCAAGTTGTATGGCAGCATGAGACACTTCTGCAAGACTTCAAAAATGCCTCCATCATACATCTATACAAGAACAAAGGAAACCGCCAGGCCTGTGACAACCACTGAGGAATATCCCTGCTGTCCATTGCAGGCAAGGTCCTGGCCAGAGTACTGCTGAACCGGCTCATAGTCCACCTTGAGCAAGACCTTCTTCCAGAGAGTCAATGTGGCTTCCGGAAAGATCACGGGACTATCGACATGGTGTTTGCTGCCAGGCAGCTCCAAGAGAAGTGTCAGGAACAAAATACTGACCTCTAATCCACCTTTGTTGATCCGACCAAGGCCTTCGATACTGTTAGCAGAGAGGGTCTATGGAGAATCATGGCGAAGTACGGCTGCCCAAGAAAATTCATCGCCATCGTACGTCAGTTTCATGATGGTATGCTGGCCAGAGTACAAGATAATGGAGAGGCATCTGAACTCTTCCCAGTTACCAACAGAATGAAGCAGGGCTGTGTTCTTGTTCCCACCCTGTTCAGCCTCATGTTTTCGGCAATGCTGTTAGATGCGTTCAGAGATTCAGATGTTGGTGTTGGTGATCAGGTACAGGTATGATGGATCACTGTTCAATCTCAGGAGGCTTTAAGCAAAAACCAAGGTCTCAACAGATATCATCAACGACTTCCTGTTTGCTGATGATTGCGCCCTCAATGCTGCTTCTGAAGCCGACATGCAAGACAGTGTTGACAAGTTCTCTGATGTTTGCGACAACTTTGGGTTGACAATCAGTACCAAGAAGACTGAGGTAATGCACCAACCAGCCCCAGGGAAGCCCTACGTTGAACCAAACATCTCCGTAAATGGACATAGACTCAAAGCAGTGGACAAATTTACTTATCTTGGCAGTACCCTCTCCTGCACAGTAGCCATTGATGATGAGGTCAACACCAGACTCGCCAAAGCAAGCGCTGCCTTTGGCAAACTCCGAAAGAATGTGTGGGACAGGAGAGGCATCTCAACAGAAACCAAGATCAAGGTCTACAAAGCGGTAGTGCTCACCACCCTGCTCTATGGCTCAGAGTCATGGACAGTCTACCAACGTCATGCTAAAAAGCTGAACCACTTCCACACCACCTGTTTGAGAAAACTGTTTGGCATCAAGTGGAAGGACAAGATCCCAGACACTGAGGTGCTCACTAGAGCAAACCTTCCTAGCATCCACACCATCCTGATGCAGACCCAGCTTGGCTGGGCAGGCCATGTAGTTCGCATGCCCGACCATCGGCTCCCCAAGAAACTTCTGTTTGGCGAACTTCAGCATGGAAAGCGCTCCCAGGGAGGCCAGAAGAAACGCTTCAAGGACACTCTGAAAGCCTCACTGAAAACCTTCAACATTGAGATAAACTCATGGGAGCAGGCAGCAATGGAGAGGTCACAGTGGCGAGCAGCTGTACGCAGTGGCGCCAAGGCCCACAAAGCAAACAGAATTGCGACAGCTGAGCAACACAGGCAAAACAGGAAAGATAGAGCCTCCAAGTCTCCAAAAGCAGCCACTATACCCTGTCCATACTGCTCAAGAACTTTTCAAGCGCGGATTGGCCAAATAAATCATCTTCGCACCCATAGAAATGGACCCTCCCAATCCCAGGATGAATAGATGGTCATCATCGATCCCGATGGACGAAGAAGCAAGCAAGAAAGAATAGTTTTCGTGATTGTAGGTTTAGAAAATCATTGATTTTTCTAAGTTGATATAGTTTTCCTAAGATCTCATCTTCAAGCCTGGATCCTTCTATGTAGATCTGCATTCAGTGGCCAGGATTCGCATGCATACAGGTATGTGGAGATGACCAATGCATGCACTAGCTTGACCTTGGTCCTGAGAGAGATGCTATCATCTTTCCAGATGGTCTTGAGCTTTTCAATTGCTGCGACTGTTTGTGCAGCTCTTGCGAGGATTTCGGTCTTTGAACCTTCTTCAGCAATAATAGCTCTAAAGTACTTGATGTGATCTACAGCCTCAAGGTTTTTTTCCACTGACTGATCTTGGTAGTGATTGGTTGGGCACTGTTTGTCATGAGTTTTGTCTTCTCGGCACTGATATCCGTGCCGTATCTGGAGGATGTTTCATCCAGGTAATACACTAGGTTGGCCAGTTCCTGTCGTTTCCTGCCAGTCTATCGATGTCATCGGAAAACCTGAGGTTGGTGTTTATCTGCCCTCCAATACTGACTGTGCCAGTGTGATCTTCTAAGGCATCAGTCATTATGCACTCAAGGAAAACATTGAACTGTGTCAGCGATAAGAAACAGCCTTGACGGACTCCCACTGTGGTATGGAACCATTCTCCAACCGTGCCTTGGACAAGCACTGCGCTGGTGGCTTTTGCATAATATAGCTCTTTGATGGTCTGGATGATCTTTTATCCCATGTTGTACTTTTTCATTGTGGCCCATAATGCGTCATGCCATACAGGGTCGACACCTTTTTGTTGTCTATGAAGACGTGGTACAGTTTCTGTTGGTTATGGCTGCATTTCTCACACAGAACTTGCAGGTTGAATATTTGTTCTATGGTACTTATATTTGGGCGGAAACCTGCCTGCTCTTCGTCGATGATCTCTTCTACCCGTGGCTTAAGTTTGTTCAAGAGGACCTTTAACATTACTTTACTGACATGGCTTATGAGGCTGATTGTTCAATAGTTCTGGCATTGCTGTAGATTGCCATTTTTGGGGAGCACAATGATGAGTGATTGGGTCCAAGCTGTTGGCCACTCCCCGGTCTGCTAGATCATGTTGCAAATTCTTGTGAGGATATCTATCGCTGTTGTCTCCCTTATGTTTGATCAGTTCTGCTTGGATGTTGTCGATCCCTGCAGTTTTCCCATTGTTTTTTCAGCGATTTGATTGCTGCCTCAACTTCTTCACTAAGGATAGGAAAGGCATCATTCTCTGACGAGTCCTGACTTGTAAGTACGCTAGGGTCACCTTGTGTCTGATGGTTGTAGAGCTCTGAACAGTATTCTGTCCATCTGCTAAAGATATATTTATCTTCTGTGAGGCAGTTCCCTTCTTTGTCTTTGATATTTTTTATTCTTGGCCTGCTTTTGCTGTGTGAGCTCTTTTACAATTTGATAGGCTCTTCTGTTGTTGTTCTTAGCCAAATTTTCTTCTATATCTGAACATTGTTTATCAATCCATTCTTCTTTGGCCTTTTTCATGTCTTTCTTGATCTTTTTGTTGATCTCTCTGTATTCTCCTGATGCTGTTGTTTACTTGACACTCTTCAGTTCACTTGGTTTTTCACATATATCCAGGATTTTATCTGTGATCCACGGTTGTTTTTTCTGATGGTTTTTGCCAATTAATTCGTTTGCTGTTTCCGTTCTCGCTGCATTAAAGCTGTTGGTTATTGTCTCTGCATCATTATCGAGTGCAAGCAGTGCAGCAAATTTTCCGCCTATTTTTGCTTTGAAGGTTTCTGCTATGGTAGGGTCCTTCAATCTTTCTAGGTTGAATTTTAGCCTGATGTTCTTTGGCTTGCTGATCTTTTTGCAGCCGGACTCTGAAGTTCAGGAGCACAAGGTCGTGATCACTGCCCACATCTGCACCTGGAAATGTCCTTGTCTTGACTCTGTTGATACCAGATATGAACAGGTTTTGTACCAGTATGTAGTCGATCTGGTTGTGATGGGTTCCATTGGGTGCATGCCACGTCCAGCGTCGTGATACCTTGTGCTCCCCAAGGGTGTTTGCATACACAATGTTGTTGAAGCTGGTAAATTCCAGTAGTGGGTGTCCTCTCGTTAATATCTGCATTACACGAGGGTCAACAGAATTTTCTCTAGTCTTTCAGTGCGTCAGCACCCACTTTAGCATTCCATTCTCCCTGAATGATTAGGATGTCTTTCTTGCTAACTTTGTTGATGATACCCTGGAGTTGCATGCAAAATTCTTCTACTTCTTCATCATCATGATCTGTTGTTGGCGCGTGACTTGTACCATGGTGATGTTGAAAGGGACTGCTCTGAGGCGGATGGTTAAAAGTCGGCTGGTTACTGGGCAGCACCCGAGCACCGAGTTTTTGATGTTGCTGTTGACAAGGAAGCCTACGCTATTGGTGTGTTTGTCGAATTCACCACTGTAGTAGAGTACATGTCCATCGTCGGTAAGATGTTCACCCACATTGTTCCATCTGATTTCACAGAGGCCCACTATGTGCCAGGTGTACTTCTTTCAGTTCATGGGTAAGTTCTTGTAGTTCCCCTGTATGGGCAAGTGCTCTGATGTTCCATGTTGCCATGGTTACGTATTTTCTTCCGCAGATTTGAGATCCACCAGTAGCATACTTCTCACCTCTACCTTGACGGGAGACGGAAGGCGCGATCCTTGTTGACCCGGGTGGCGACGGATCTGGTATGGTCATTGGTATTTTCATCATCAGATACAGTGTATCTGGGGAAAATACAGCCAGGCGGATCCCGCCCCTCTCCTGGCTGTTTTTTGGGGGTCAGGGCTGGTACCCCCACACAGAACAAGTAGTACTGGTTTACCTGGCTACCAGTAGCAGAAGAACCACCTGACCTGACAAGAATCATTTACATACACACTAGATAACGTAGGACTCAATCTTTTTCCATGATTTACACCCCCCCCCCCCCCCCCGTTTCCTTGTACTTTTGAACATGTAAAACATACAGAAGCAACTGCACCCTCTGGTCTCCTGCTTCCGTAATTCCTTACTCAGGAGTTTGTATTATTGTAAATATAATAATAATAATAATAATAATAATAATAATACTGTATGGAATTTATATAGCGCTGAATCTTGTAAAGCAACAAATCAAAGCGCTTTAAAAAATAAAATAAAATAAAATAAAAATAAAATACTGTTGCTTTGGAATACACATTTTTGAAGACACCAAAAGTGTTGCCTGTTATTCTCATGTGCGTGCAACTGTCCTTCGGATGAGACTATAAACCGAGGCCCCGTGTGCGAACGCATGCAGAACATCTTGTGCACACGTTAAATCCTGTTCCGCTTTTCGAAAGAGTAGGCCATTGTGTGCCGGTGGGAACAGATGACAAAATTTACAAAACCGCAGACACGGTGACTAGATGTAAAAAAGCACATGAGTGCTTATTCCATTATCCTCGATTAAAAAAAAAGTCATCTGAGCGCTTTGATTTGCTGCTTTACAAGATTCAGCGCTATATAAATTCCATACAGTATTATTATTATTATTATTATTATTATTATTACTATCATCATCATCATCATTATTATTACTATTATTATTATTATTATTATTATTATTATTATTACTGTGAGTGAGTGTGTGTGTGTGTGTTTAAGTTTAAAAACTGTTTGGCACTTCAGTATTCTCTGGCATTTTTGCTTTTCTAATTTCGATTTTGTCTCTCTCTCTCTCTCTCTCTCTCTCTCCTCTCCTCTCTCTCTCTCTCTCTCTCTCCTCTCTCTCTCTCTCTCTCTCTCTCTCTCTCTCTCTCTCTCTCTTTCTCTGGAGGGGGGGAGGGGGGCGAGAAATCATGGCGTCAGTTGCCGTGAAAACTACTACCTGTGTTGAAATTCAGTTAACGCACTCGACTACATGAAACTATCTGAAAATGGTCGATTTGGCGACATGGAGGGCTGCAATAGGGGTGTTTGGAGGAAAATGTCAAGGTATGTCACGCTATGTGAATAAAAAAGTCCCCTGACTTGGCACAGGTGAGCAGTGGCACGGTCACACCAGCTGATGTTAGGAGCTATGCTTGTTGTGCCGTGCTTATTTCCCTGATGAACTGTCTCTAGTGGAATGTGAACACATCGATGTCATCTGAGTGTGTTTGGCTGGAGACAAAAACAATTCAAAAGGGGACAACTTTGTGCGATATGACAAAGGTGTGTGAAAAAGGACGGGCAGGCCAGCCTGTGGCCAGTGATGCACTGCTGGAAGTTTGTGATGGCGCTCCCCTGCAGCACGCTCCCCTTCCCCAAATACGGAGGCTGCGCTTATCGCCGACATCAAAAAAACCCCAGGGCCCAATACGGATGGACGTCATCAATCATCATCAGAACCCGGGACCTTGGGGGTCTTTGGGGAGACACAAAAGCCCCTGCCGGTGGTAACCCCTCCCCCCTTTCCGTCCCCGGTCCTCGCTCTGCGCAGTAGTGCCGATCTTCATCCTGAAAACATTTCTGATTTCCCCCATCCATGTTTGGGTTCTGTCTTCCCCCCTTTCTGCCCCCCCTTTTCGAGTTTTTCCCTGCAAAACTGTTTTTGGCAGAGTTTTTGGGGCGAACGTGGCCGAACCTATCGGGCTTTTCTTCTTGACAAGGGGGAAAAAAGGGGTTTCCTGTGGACCTGGGCCCTGTTTTTTTTGGTTTTCCCTTGGGGGAAACCCAAATTTCATTGGTCTTTCGTTCTCCCCAAAGGATATCCCCAAAGTAGTTTTTCTTTTTGGCATTTTGTTTCAAATGACTGGATTCGCCTTGCTTTTTCGGGCATAAAATGTCCATTGTTTCATTTGGGGGCCGTACGGGCGGGGATAGCCCGGAATTAGGGTTTTGTAAGTTTTATTGGATTGGGGGAAACGGGTTCTCTTAAATTTTTTTTCCATATGGTTGAGTTTTTTTCATGGAAGATTTTGCCATGGCTATCTGACTTGTTTTCTGTCGTCGAGGGCCCCGGTCCTTTGTGAGTTTTAGCCCAAAGGGAAAATTTAAAAAAGCGTTTACCTTTCCTCCTCTGTTGGCCGTTCTAAAAAATTTTTTAACAGTGGCTTGCTAAAAAAGGCTGTTAAAACCCAAAGTACTTTACTTTCCCCCGAGCTCAACCTCGCATCCCAAAAATGTTTTCCCCAGCTTGTTCTAAAAGTGGGGTGGGAAGATCTTGAAAAGCTCGGTTTCTTCCGCCCATAAGGTCAAATTTTCATCGCAAACCGCAATTTTAAAAGGGGTCGGGCCCCCAAAGGAGATGGTAAAGTGGAAGTCATGGAGGGTCTCTCTCATAATGTTTTCCAAGAACAGATTAAACAGGACTGGAGATAACAGGCATCCTTGTCGGACCCCAACTGTGGTTTTGAAGTAGTCTCCGACCCGATTGTTCAGAAGGACTTCACTGCTTGCGGTGTTGTATAGTGCTTGAATGGTTTGCACTAGTCCTTCAATGCCAAACATTCTGAGGAGATGCCACAGGCCTTCGTGCCATACTCTGTCGAAAGCCTTCTTGAAGTCGATGAAGTTGTGGAACAGGTCTCTCTGATGTTGAAGATGTTTTTCCATCAGGACGTGGCAGTTAAAAATCTGTTCGATTGTGCTCCTGCCTGCCCTGAACCCAGCTTGTTCCTCTGCAAGGTGTTCTTCTGACTCCTTGAGTTGATTCAAAATAACTTTGAGCATGATCTTGCTGGCGTGGCTGATGAGGCTGATTGTTCTATAGTTTTGGCATTGGCGCTAAATTCCCCTTCTTGGGCAGGGGTATGATGAGTGATTGTGTCCATTCTGTTGGCCACTGTTTTGTCACCCAAATCTTCTGACAGATAGCTTAACATGTGTGATGACTGTTTCGCCACCATGCTTGAGCAGCTCTGCTGGTATGTTGTCTGCTCCTGGGGACTTTCCTACTGGTAAGCTGCAGATGGCTTCCCCCATTTTTTCCCTCAGAAAAGGAAATGGCGAGGGTGCTCTTGATGTTCTGTTTTCTCTTCTATTAGGGCTCTTGTCGGGTTGTATTGGGTAGTTGTAAGTTTTTGACAATACTCAACCACCTTTTCAATGCAGCTGCTTTCTGTAAGGGGGGTTTCCGGGAGCTGTCTTAAATGACTGATGTTTTGGTTTTAAAGTGGTTTTGTGTTTTTCTTCAGGTTTTCGTATCCTTTTTACTGTTGCCCACTTTCTGCTTTTTCGTCTCACACAGGATCACTGATCCCCTTTCTCTCTGGTCTTTAACATTGATTCTTCACAAGATTTTGGGCCTCCCGGTATTCTTTAGGGTTGGAATACCGGTTGGGGTTTCATGCTCTTTTTGTATCGCAGAGGTCCAAGATTCATGGTAGTCCGGGGCTGGTTTTATTCCCTCTGCGACCAGTACCTCCTCTGCGGGTTTCCGGACGCCCTCTTTAATGTTTTTGGGTGAGGTCATTGATGTCATTGTCCAAAAGGGGTTTAATGTCGAAAAAAGTCCCCCAACAGCTTAAAAGTCTCCTCGACACTGGTCTTCATTTTGCCCCACTCAAATTTTGAACGTGGTTTGCAGGTTTGCTTGTTTTTCTTCAGCTTCATTTTGAATACAGCAGCAAAAGGGTCGTGGTCGCTGTCTATGTCAGCTCCAGGGTAGGTTCTTGTTCTGGCTCTGTTGATGTTGGATTTGAAGCGCCGTGGTGTTAAGATAAAATCTATTTGGTTATGGATCTTGCCGTTTGGCGCATGGCAGGTTGTCCTTCTTGACTGCTTGTGGGGATAGAGGGTATTGGCAATGGTAAGTCTGTGGGTGCAGGCAAACTCCAGCAGACGTAGTCCCCTGTAGTCGGTCTCTCCAGTTCCAAACTGACCAACTGTTCCGGCCCAATGGTTGTAAGAGTCAGGACCTACTTTGGTGTTAAAAATCCCCTTGGATGATGATGATGTCCTCTTTGGGTATTTTCATAATGGTCTCTTCAAGATCTTCATAAAATTCTTCTACTTCTTCATCTGCATGGTCAGATGATGGTGCATAGATTTGTATGATGTTGATGTTCTTGGGCTTGGCCGACACCCGGATGCTGATAATCCTGCTGGAAGCTGGTGTACAGCTGATAATGCACCCCACGACTTCTTTTCTGACAATAAATGCCACTCCATGTTGGTGATGTTTCTCTTGGCCACTGTACCAGATCTTGTTGCCTTCTTCAGTCAATGTCTCACCAAATCCTGTCCACCCCACTTCTCCTAGTCCAATAATGTCCCATTTATAGCGGCTAAGCTCATACTCTAGTTCTTTGATTTTTCCGCACTGGTAGAGTGTACGGACGTTCCATGTACCAATGGTGATTTGTTCTCTAGGGAGCTTAAGTAATGTTTTTACTCAAGTAGCTGACTTGTCACTTCCACCCTGGTGTTGATCAATGGAAAGCGCGGTCGTTGGTAACCCGGACCTCGACCGATCCGGTATCGTATTGGCTTTGCATTTGTCTTTCATGTTTTTTCTGTGGGCTTAGGATATTCCTTGGTGGCGCCAATCTCCTCTCCAAGTCTCCATATGTTTTGGGGTTTTTTCTATTGGGGTTTCCTCCCCCACATACTGCTACTGGTATCCATGTAACCCAGTACAACTGATGGACAGTCAGATGCAAAAGACAGAACTGACACAGTGATGAATGCTACAAGTGATGCTAGTGAAATGATGAATACAATAATGAAAACCATACAGCAACAGTTTTCAGAACAAACCAATGTAATCAGGAATGATGTAGGCGAAATAAAGAACGAACTGATGCACGTGAAAGAATAGTGTAAGGAAATCAATCTGAGATGTGACAGACTAGAAAAAGATCAGAGGAAGCTGGCGGGAGCAGTGACAGATAAATAATAATAAATAATAAGAAAGAAGAAGAAGAAGAAGAAGAAGAAGAGAAGAAGAAGAAGAGAAGAAGAAGAAGAAGAAGAGAATAAATGGAGTTTATATAGCGCTATATCTTGCAGAGACAAATCAAAGCGCTTGCACTCAACTCATTCTTACACAGTCATACAACCAGTGACAAGTAATAGTTCCATCAAGTCATAAAGTTCACACACACACACACACACACACACACACACAGAGGTCACACATCCTGGCAGGGCAATAGAATCTTGGCTGTTGAAGGCAGGGAAAAAGTATGAGATGAGGCAGGAGAGAAAAATCTTAGGTTTGACATAAACATGTCTTGAGGCTGGATTTAAAAGTGTCGTAAGAAGGCTTTTGGCGGAGAGAGAGAGGGAGATCATTCCACATCAATGGACCAGAAATTCAGAAAGAGCGACGGCCGATGGTGGATTGGTTGAATCTAGGTATTCGTAAGGACAAGGTATCTGCAGCAGAGCGGAGAGAATGAGAAGGAGTGCACAAGTGAAGAATTTAACAAAGGTAGGCAGGTGCTGTTTTGTGGACACATTTGTAACAGAGGGTACTGATCTTATAGTTTACTCTCTGTGGCACATGCAGCCAGTGGAGAGATTGCAAGAGAGGGGTAATATGCTCAGATTTTTTTCTTTCTGAGGATTAGACGAGCTGCAGAGTTTTGTATACTTTTAAGGGATTGAATTGATGATGCTGGCAGACCAGCCAACAGAGAATTGCAATAGTCCAGACGTGAAAGAATGAGAGAAGTGACAAGTTTGGATGTTGCATCTGTGGACAGGTACTTTCGAATTGCACTAATACGCCGTTATTGATAGAAGCAGGACTGGCAGGTCTTGGTGATGAATTTTTGCATAGAGAATGTGTTGTCAAAAATGACCCTTAGATACTTCACAGCAGTGGATAAAGGGGCTGATACATTGCCAAGTTGTATTGAAGCTGTTGTGATGGAAGAGAGTTTGTGTTTGGTCCCTACAAGCATGGTTTCCGTTTTATCTGCATTTAGCTGTAATTTGTTCTGTATCATGCAATTTTGGATATCTTGAAAGCAGTGGGCCATATTTGTAAAGAGAGAAGGCAGATTTTCAGGGGTGTCGCTGCTTAGAATCTGAGAGTCATCTGCATAAAAATGATGGTTGATCTGATGGCGGTTAATTATATGTGACAGTGGAGCAGTGTAGAGGGTGAAAAGAACAGGGCCCAGAAAGATCCCTGTGGAACTCCACATTCCAATCTTGCAGGTACTGACTGAATCTTGTTTACTGTGACTGTCTGGAATAGGTCAGTAAGGTATGAACTAAGCCAGGTAAGGGCTGTACCAGAAACACCAAATGTTTTTTGAAGACGGGAGAGAAGAATAGAGTGGTCAATAGTGTCAAAGGCTGCAGATAAGTCGAGTAGAGTAAGAAGAGAGATTTTCCCTGAGTCAGAAGCGAGTAGAAGTGTGTTGAAGGTGTGGGCAAGGGTAGTTTCAGTGCTGTGGTTGACGCGATAGGCAGACTGAAACGCAGGAAGGAGACTGTTGGAGAGAAGGTGGCTGTTGAGCTGTTTTAGAACTACTTTTTCAAGGACTTTACAGATAAATGGTAGGTTGGAAACAGGTGTATAGTTCTTGAGAATGTCGGGGTCAAGGTCATGCTTTTTGAGTAGAGGTGTGACTATAGCAGTTTTTAGAGCTGAAGGAACATTTCCAGAGACAAGAGATAAGTTTACTATTTTCGTAATAGTGGGAATAAGTTGTGGCAGGCACTGTACAAAAAGAGAAGCAGATATGGGGTCAAGATAACATGATTTTATAGTCATTCCTTTCAGAATTAGCTCGATTTCTTTCTCGCTTGCGGGATGAAAGGAAAGGAGAGGAGTGCCAGAGAATTGGGGATCAGAAGCTGCAGGCTGGAAAGGAGTATGATCCAAACTGGAGCGAATGTTGCGGACTTTGTCAGAGAAGAATGCAGAAAATATAGAAGGAAGTTCAGAGTGGTCGTGAATAGAAGGCAGAGGACTAGCCCTCTCAGATCCAAGAAACGTGGATGTGAGGGAAAAGAGAGATTTCATAGACGTGGCATCGAGAACTTGAGAAGAGCAATACTTTGTTTTTGCTGAACGAATTAAGGTTTTAACTTTGTTGATTTGTTTACGAAGAAGCTGTTTGTTTATTTCCGTTTTTGTTTTTCGCCATTGCCGCTCTAGTTGCCGGCGTTTGCGTTATGCGACCAGGATGTCATGGTTGTACCATGGTGCACATGGTCTATCAGGCAGGAGATGGTCAGTAGGAGGAGCATGCTCATCAAGGAGTTGGCTGAGGACGGTATTGTAGTGCTTAGAAGGGTCAGAATGGTCAGGGGTTTGTGATAGGCGTTCAACAGCTTGAGAAAGGAAAGTTTGAATATCAATGGCCTTGAGGTTGCGACGGGTAATGCACTTTTTGTTTCTGATAGGCTTTGCAATGTTGAGAAAGAAAAGAAAGGCAGAATGATCAAAGAGCAGTTCGTCAGTGACAGATACAGACTGAGATGTGACTAGACCTTGTGAAATATCGGTAATAAGCCAGTCTAAAATGTGGCCTGATCTGTGTGTTGGTTCGTTTACCAGCTGGGAAAGAGAGTGATTTGACAAAGAAAGAGAAAGACGCTTGACATCAGGAGATGACTGGTTGTCGACGTGGTAGTTAAAGTCCCCAAGAATGATATTTTTTTTTAGAGAAAGGCTGTAATAGTCAAGGAGTGACTGAAACTCTTGGTGGAAAACTGAAGATGTCAAATTGTTTCTACGGTTGGGAGGCGGACGGTAAAGGCAACAGAAAGTAACAGAGTGGCCAGGTAAGGTGAGGTTGAGTTCGCAGACTTCGAAAGATTCGGGTGAAAACGGAAGTGAGTGACAGATAGACAGAGCTGGAAGCAGAGTGTCTTTGTAGACGATGGCAATGCCACCTCCACGGGAGAGTCGGGGGAAAGAAAGAGTTTTGTAGCCAGGTGGAGTCAGCTGTTTTATCTTTGGTTCGTGGCATAGTGGTTTTAGCCAAGTTTCTGTAAGAAAAGTTAGATCTATGTTGTAATCAGAAATAAAATCAGAAATGAAGTCGGCTTTGCCATCAGGGCAGACAGATGGCGTGTTTAGTAGACACATATGGAGAAGGTTTGAGGGAGGCAGAGAGGTTGGAGAAGACGGTGGTGAGTGACTATGACTATCTGAGGAACAGGATGAGGGTGATGGTAGAGATGTGTACAGTGGAAGCAGATAGTTTGGATTGTGAGTCAGGTGTGGAAGAAGGTAAAAGAACTGGAGCAGTCGGGGGATTTAGAGTCTCATGCAGATCATGACACACGTTAGGGATAGAACCAATGTAGTCAGAGTCACACACAAATGTTGAAACAGGTGGAGGACCAGAAAGCGAGGCAGTGTTGTGGCTGGTAACAGTTGTTGCGGTAGTGACGTCAGAAGTGAGGGGGGGAGGCAGATGTCGGGGAATCACGCTGCAGTTGATGACGTATGCCCGCACGTGTTCCTCTTCTGGTTTTGCTGCAGTGAATTCCAAGGTTTACAATGTGCTCTCGGAGTCGATTTTGCATGTGGTGGAAACCACGTGAGGAAAAAGCTTTCAAGTCTGTTACAGTCAGAGTCATTGCAGTGGAGTGAGAAACACAGAGCAGTGGTGGAGGGAGTGGTTTTGGATCGTGAATCACGTGAAAATTTTCAGGCTGCAGCAGGGTCAAGTATGAAGGGTCGCAAAGACAAGCACAATCCGGTAAACACATATCATCAGTCAATGAAATTTTGAAAATAAATATCAAATGAATAAAATTATAAATTGAAATATATCAAATGTCAAACAATGCCAAAGAAAACTGTTCTAACCGCACAGACATGACAGAAGACATTCACCATCTGTTTGGAAAAAGGAATGAAAACAGAAAGGAGGTCCAACAACTGTGTGACACCATCCAAGAACTGAAGACAAAAGTGGAACGACTGAAAACAGACACAGACAGACTAGAAAATTTCTCATGAAGAGACAATTTGCAGCTTTTTGGGTGAGAGACTATAACTTCGACGAGGACCTGATTCAAGTCATCCAGGCGCTGTATGACAGCTCCCACAGTGCAGTCCTCATGGGTGGAGAAATCGGGGAGTTCTTCCGGACTTCAGTTGGAGTCCAACAAGGCTGCCCGCTATCCCCCGTTCTTTTCAACGTGTTCCTGGAGAACATCATGCAAGAGGCCCTCCTTGACTTCAAGACCACAATCACAATAGGAGGAAGGCCAGTCTGCAATCTTCGATTCGCAGACGATATTGATCTCATGGGCCGCAGTGAAGAAGAACTCCAGGATCTCATCACCAGACTGGAAACATCAGCCAATGCCCACGGTATGGAGATCAGCACGGAAAAGAGCAAGATCCTAGTGAACAGTACCACACCGACCACTCCCACCAGCATCAAGATGAGTGGTGAGACACTAGAGGAGGTGGAAACTTTCAAGTACCTTGAAGCAGTCATCACCAAAGAAGGCACGAGCACACAAGAGGTGAAGATCAGACTTGCTGTGGCACTCTCCTCCATGACTAAGCTGGCGAAAGTGTGGAGAAACCACAACATCAGAACCCACACTAAGGTCAGACTCTACAAGGCACTCGTCACATCCATTGCCTTGTACAGCTGTGAAGCATGGACACTTACTGCCGATTTAGAACGTCGCATTCAAGCCTTTGAGATGAAGTGCCTCAGGCGGATCCTGAACATCACCTACAGAGACCGTAAAACCAATGACTACGTCTGGCAGCAGATCGAGGCACTGGCTGGCAAACAAGAACCATTGCTAGATACAGTCAAACGGAGGAAACTGAAATGGTTTGGCCACACAACAAGGCATAACAGCCTGTCAAAGACAGTCCTGCAGGGAATGGTGGAAGGAGCAAGGAGGCAGGGACAACCACGCAAAAGCTGGATATCCAACATCAAGGAGTGGACAGGCCTCACTGTACCAAACCTCCTGAAAGCAGCCCAGGACAGAACCATTTGGCGGTCCACTTGCAGCGTCCGTGCGGGTACGCAACGGTCGTCCCGACCAAGGGATGAGTGAGTGAGTGAGTGCATGCTGGAAATGACTATTCTGATATCTTTGTGTAGCCGAGTGGACACACGGCTACACTTAACTTAGATCCAAAGAGCGAAACCGATACTAGCCTTGTGGTCAATGTATATTTAGTTTTCTCAACTCTCTGTGTAAACTGTCATTGTTGTGCTTAACTTAGATCCAAAGAGCAAAACCGATACTAGCCTTGTGGTCAATATAGATTCAGTTTTCTCAACTCTCTATGTAAACCGTCATTATGCTTAGGATATATTTATATTTTTATATTTAGTATATTATCTAAATAAGTTTATTTTCCAATATTCTGAATGTTGTCTAAATAATTCTTTTAGTCATTCAATAATACGGCCTGAGTTATCTCCCTTAAATGTGAGCGTTGGTCTGATCTAGCAAAGAAAATCAATAATAATAACTTTATTAAGTCATATTGTTTGATCATATTCATGGATATGATTGTTGAAGTATTGATCTTGACTCGATTCATTTCAACCACAATGAGAGTTCTCTATTTTGTTGTAAATCAATATTTTTCGTCTATTGGTATAGGTACTGTATGTATTCAAATATTAACTGCTAGAAAAGCAGTTCTAATTTTTATTTAAGGAATCTTTAATAAATCATAATTATTGTGCGATTGAAGAACATGTGTAATAAACTCTATTTAGATCAATAAAACAGCTCATAATTATTAAGTAGTAGTAGATTGTAAGGCGTAAGTTGTACACAATGTGCCAGTCCTAAATTTTAGCTAACCGCCATTCCTTGTTGTAAACAAGTTTGAATTGTGAACTCACTCACTGTTCACTGTTCACTGGTCCCGTAACCCGCCAGGGTCGTGGGGGCGCTGCATGGTGGACGAACGGTGGACCAGCTGGCTCCACTTAGCGCGGTCGTGGGCAAGTGCCTGGGTGACACTGAAGTCCTCCCCTGTCCAATCACGGATGTCGTCGGCCCACTTTCTCCTCTGTCTGCCCCGTCTTCTCTTCCCCTGGACTGTTCCTTGCAGGATGGTCTTTGCAAGTCCTTCTGAGCGTGTTACGTGCCCATACCATCTGAGTTTCCTCTTTTTCGCCGTGGTCAGTAGGTCTTCATAGTCCCGCACCTGTTGAGTGATCATTCTGCGGACTTCATTGTTGGTGACATGGTCCTTGTATGAGATGCCAAGGAGCCTTCTGAGGCATCTCATTTCTACTGCTTGGATCCTCCTTTGTAGGTCTGCGTTTAATGTCCATGCCTCACATGCGTAAAGCATGATTGAGGTGACTAGCGCGTTTAGTAACTTTACCTTGGTTCCGAGAGGGATGTTTCTGTCTCTCCATATGGTCTTCAGTCTTGCCATTGCTGCTGCTGTTTGTGCCGCTCTTGCTAGGATTTCGGTCTTCGATCCCTCCTCACTTATGATGGCTCCAAGGTACTTGAAATGGTCAACTGTCTCCAGTTCTTTTCCGTTGAGAGTGATCTTGGTGGTGATTGGCTGGGCACTGTTTGTCATGAGCTTGGTTTTCTCGGCACTGATTTCCATGCCGTATTGTGAGGATATTTCGTCCAGTTTCTTCACTAGGTTGGCCAGTTCCTCTTCATTTCCTGCCAGACCGTCAATGTCATCGGCAAACCTGAGGTTGGTGATTGTTCGCCCTCCAATGCTGACTGTTCCTGTGTGGTCTTCCAAGGCGTCAGTCATGATGCGTTCGAGGAAAATGTTAAATAGTGTCGGCGACAGCAGACATCCCTGTCGGACCCCAACTGAGGTACGGAACCATTCCCCTACCGTGCCCTGTACGAGTACTGCACTGGTGGCCTTCGAGTAGAGTTCCTTGATGAATTGTGAACTAAATTCTAACAAATGCAGACATAAAAATATAAATGTATGGTATGTTTTGGGTTTTGTTATGAATAACTATAAGATTGGAAGATGTTAGTATGGATAATTTGAAGTATTAGAGATCGTTATATTTTAGATCTGACGAACAGCTTTAAGAAGCTTGCTTGGGTGCAAGCAGACCAGAAACTGTGTTTTCACATGACTGATTAATTATGAATATCTCCTCTCATGGACATCTGTGGTTTATAATATGTATATGTATACAAACTGTGGTGCATATCCTTCTTTTTATAATCATAAAGTACTTAGTTTTTTTGAAGTTTAATGTTTATTTCCGAAAGTTATAGTGTTGCAGTGTTTAAAAGTGTATCTAGTCGGAGGTTTTTTACGCTAATAGTTTGTATGAATGATTTTTGGGTGCAAAATGAATAATCCCATCTTAAGTTTAACTTTCTAGTTTATTTTGATATTTAAATGTCTAGTTTCGTTACGGCGGACAGAAAGATAACCCACCACTGAAGTGCAGAAGAAAACACCAAAATCTCCTTCACCTTGGGCCAAATGCCAAAAGACCCGCATGAAGCTAACCAAGCACCTGCCCCGGCTTGGATTGGCTGTGAATCACGTGCCCGGAATCCGCCATCTTGGTTTTCGTCCTAATAAACAGTATTGTTGTCGAACTCCTCCTTTTCACGGACCCTCCTCAAGGCCTACTTCTATGCTTCAGTTGATATAAGAGTGTGATAAGTAAGCCAGTTTACGACTTTTACTTGAAAAAGTATTTGTGACGTCAGACAACGGGAACACAGCACACAGATGAAGTTCAAGTGTAGAGTACTTCTAAAGGGTCAAATCTTGCCCCAGTGGAAACTAAACTTCGTGTTCCTAAAACGGCCTTATCTTCAGAAACAAGTGTTTGGATCTCTCTCTCTCTCTCTCTTCCTCTCTCTCTCTTCCTCTCTCTCTCTCTCTCTCTCTCGTTCCCCTTCGCAATGGAGGAAAAACGCACGAAAGCCCACGGGGGGTAAGCATCACTTACTAATTAGCCAGTGCAGAAATCTCTTCATTGAAGATGGGGAAAGTTATCATCTATCAAACAATACGACAGGCCGTTCTGTCGTAGCAGACGAAAAACCAAGATGGCGGATTCCGGACACGTGATTGCAGCAGCCAATCACAAGCCGGGGCAGGTGCTCTCGTTAGCTTCATGTGAAAGATCGCAGTGTGGTGGCGCTATCTTTGCAGTTCGCGTGGCAGGGATATATAGAGGGGTGGTTCGGGAGGCTAGGCAGGGAGGAGAGAACACCACAGGCTAGGCTACAGGCCAAGGAAGGCAGAGAGAGGGAGAGAAAGAGAGACCATTCACCCAACAGCAGTAGTTGGCTGAATAAAGAGTGTAACCAAAATTTGCTTGTCTCCACTGAGTCTTCTTTTCCCTGGTTGCTGGTTCCCTCTTTCCCTACCCTGTTTTCTATCCTTGCCCTCGCACGGTCACATTTGAATGCCCCAAGGAAGTAAAGCAGGATGTATTTTAAGTCACAAATGTGTCTTTCTTTATAAATGGAAAGCTATCGAACTTCAAGAAAATGGTTAAAAAAGGTATTCAGATTTACCAGAGCAATGGGAGTGTTTTTGTTAATTTTTGCTGTGATATTCTTTTGTCTGAAATGTTAATGGGGTTACAAAATCAGTTAAATATTTAAAGAGAAGCAGATTTTTTGATCTAACAGTGAAAATGATTAAAACAAAGGTACTTGTTTTCAGAATCTCGGGCCCTATCAGAAAACTTTGAAAAATTTTTAGAACCGATGAAGTCAAATATTTAAACATTATAATTTTGGATGATATTTTTCAACAAGGCTTAGTTCAGTTCTATTTGGCAGAATCCTTGTAGGGAGGGTGGGAGGGGGGAGGGGTGATAGAAAATACTTAAAACATACGAAACTCAATTCGATAGATTGCTTCTATTCTGGAAACTATTTGAACCCAAATAGAACCATTGTTAAAAGCTTCTAAAACTTTGGGGATTATTTTGCAAATCCACACATAGAAAAAGTCCATACATTTGCCATAACACGTTTTTGGAATGTGCCAATTCATTCCTCCAAAACTGTACTGTATGGGGAGACCGAAATATATCATTTATATATAAGAACTTATGTGAAGTGTATTAAATATTGGCTAAAACTCTTGAAACTTTCACAAACACATTTGTGTAGACAGGCTTATGATATGATGATTATACATATGGAATTGGGTAAAGATAACTGGATATACCAATCAAATTGTTTTGGTCAGAAAAAGTTTTGGGGATAGTATGGAGCCCGGGAAAGGGTGGTAATGAGCGTCAGTTTCTTATGAACTCAAGACAGATAATTTGTTCTTTCAACAAAACTGGCCCGACTGAAGATAAAGTAAAAAGTGGTTCTTTTCGTTTAAATTTGTATTCAGACAGAAAATTCTAAAAATAATAACGAAATGGCACGGGACTTTATGCAAGATCAGGTAGGAACACGGTTTTATGAAAACAGGAGATGGTTCCAGCTGAGACATCCACGCTATTACTTGTCACTGTGTGGTCACGTGTGATGATAAGATCCATTTTATTTCATTTAAAGAACGAGGGCTTACGTAAATATGATTTCCCTAAGTTTCAAACAGCGAAGTCCTGATATTGTTTCATCTGTCATTGATATGAACATGTATCAAATCTGTGCGAAGTGATTGCAGAAGCACAGAAAATGACAAAGCCAAGTCAGTACCAATTGTTTTAATTGCCAGAACAAAATTTGTAACTATAAAGGGGATGGCAGTTAGAGTCAGTGTTTTAGGAGGTGATATATGTGTGACATGAAATTTGAAGGGAGGGGTCGAATCCGAACCAGTTTGTGGGGGGGGGGGGGGGGGGGGATTTTTTGATTTGCAAATGGATTAATGCCAATGCTGAATTTTTTTGAGTTTTTACGAATGGGCGTATCTTTTCTGTTCATAAAACGTATTCATTTTCACCTTTTATGTGTAATTCTTGAAAATAGATATTTATGTCAAAAGGCCAAGTTGGGCAATGACAATACATTGGTAAAGCGTAAAGCGTTAAAGCGCGCATGTGTGTGTGTGTGTTTGTGTGTGTGTGTGCGCGCGCGCGCGCGCGCGTGCGTGCGTGCGTGCGTGCGTGCGTGGTGTGTGTGTGTGTGTGTGTGGTGTGAAGATGATACAGATATTGATGATGATAACAATGATGTTGATAATGCTTATGTAGATGTTCAGAAAGATTATGGCGATGATGATGGATATGCTGAAGGTAGTGATGATGTGAATGCTGAGGTGATGATGATGTGGATATTGAAGGTGACAATGGTTACGATGATGGATATGTTAAAGATGACTATGGTGACAATGATAAATATGTTGAAGATAACAATGGAAACGTTGATGTAGATGATGAAGATGATGATCATGACTATGATATAGATATTGAAGATGATCGTGATAATGACAAATATACAGGTAGAAGAAGAACGATGATAGTGAAGATGATGAAAAAGATATGTTGATGATGATGATGTAGATGATGAAAGTAGTAATGCTTGTATTGATATACTTGCTGCAGCTGCTGCTACAGATAATGAAGGTACTGATGGCGATGATTATGTAGATGCTGAAGACGAGGTTGGGGATATTGATAACTAGAAGACATTTAGTGTCATTCTGTATGTTTGCAGAATTGGAAATGTGAAATGGAAAAAAACAACGTTTTCTGCTATGATGTCTACCAAACATGTTTCATGTAGTAGCCTAAGGCCGAAGTGCAATAAAACTTTTCAGTGTTCAGTGTTCTCTCTCTCTCTTCTTTCATCTCTTCTTTCTCTCTCCATCCTCCCTTTCGCTCTCTCTTTCTCTTTATTCGGTGCGTGCATACATGTGTGTGTGCAAGGTTGCGTGTGTGTGCACGAATGTGCATGTGTATGTGCATGATCGCATGCATGTGAAGTTATCATGTGATAACAGAATATTAGGAGTGCCCATCTTGCTTCTTAATGCTTCCCTCGCTATCCCAAACAACCACCACCCCACCTTACCCCCAACACACATGCACCACACCAACACCACACACCCAACACACACACACACACACACACACACACACACACACATTATTTTTGCATGCGCTCATGTATGTGTGCAAATGTAAAACACAGAGAAGGAGCTGCACCCTCTGGTCTTCCGTTGCCGGAATTCAATTACATTTTTTACTCAGAAGTTTGTTAGAGTCAAATCTAAAGGGAAGAAGGACAAATTGATCTCAGAGTTGGCACTGAGTGGATTTTTTCTTATATGCTAACTTGATCCAGGCACGGTCAATTTGCTCCTGATTAAGACTGATCATCTGATCAGTAAGCACATTTCATTTCTTTTCAGTATCTTCATTTGTTACAAATTCCTGTCGTTTGAGGGGGGGGGGGGGGGGGGGGGACTAAAATATAAAACGATATGACCTTAGAGAATACAAGTCGCTACCCTCTGTTTTTGTTCTCTTTTTCTCCCCTCTCTCTCTCTCTATCTCTCTCTCTCTCTCTCTCTCTCTCTCTCTCTCTCTCTCTCTCTCTCTCTCTCTTTTTCTCAAAAATGAACTCAAACTCCATGTTGACCATAAAACTGAAGCCTTTCATTCTCTGTCAGTGATGTTAAGAATATTATTTCTGATACAGACACAAAACTGAAAAATTACTAAAAGAAAATGTCATGAAATTTTGTTTGGGCACGTTTCTTCTGAACAAAAGCAAATAAAGCAGAAATCATCCCCCAAGAAAACTGTGGAAATTTAAATGGGACATAACCACTGACAAAGTGCTGCAAAAACCTCTAACTGAAACAGCAAGGGGTGCAAAACACTACTGACTGTCCTTTGCACCTACACTTCCATTACAGCAAAGTAGGGGAAGAGGTATCAGACCGTTTGTATTCCTCACAGGCCGTAGGTGGTAAAGACTGTACAAACGTGACTTATGAGACCGATGACCAGACCACTGAACAATCTGACTTACCAACTGACAATCGTTTCCACATTCTTTCCAGTCTTAATGAGGAACAAATTTCCTTGACAATAATACAAATACTGTATCTCCCAGAAAGGAAAAGATTGCACTGTCTAAAGTATCTGTTCCTCTGCAAGAATGTACACAGCAGATAAATGGCCCAAAACAAGCACATGGACAGACACTAAGTAAATTGACAATTCCCTCTGACTGTTCATCTGTACGATTGGGGGATTCTATCATTAGATACATAGACCTAAACGACTCGAAGCCCCAAGAGACTTGTTTATTCAAAATATGTATACCTGCTTGACTTTATAAATACCGCAAACCGGCTACGCACCCTATCAAAACATGAACAGGCAATGACTGTATTGTGCATATTGGGCTAATGACTGTCCAGGTGGACCTATTTCAACTGTGACGGGAAAAAAAGCTCATTACATTGTGCACAGTGCTTTCCTTCAACCTCTATTGCTGTCGCTCCATCCTTTCTGCTCGGGGAAGGCACCAGCTGAATAACTCATAGCCCTTCCAATAGAAATCTGAAGACTGCCTGCACCAAATGAGGTAGATTTAAATTGACAATCATAACGTGTTTGTAACAGACAATGGTGTCCACGACGGGCCTTGTACAAGGATGCGGTGCACCCTAGCTTTAGGGGAAAACAGCTCGCCTGGCTGTTAATTTCAAAAGTTCCTTCCACAGGACTGTACAGTTTTACTCTGTTGACCAAACTGACTCTGCTAACCCATCCATAAATCAGCCATACATCCACCACAGTCGTCCTGACATAAAGATTAACTTAAAAGATCGGGGAAATAGCTCATCTCCGTCTTTAGAGCAGAACCAAGAGTTTTCGGTGATTTCAGGAAACTGCATGCACCTCATGTGGTGTCATCATCTGACCATCCCCCATTACCCACACGCAACAATAGGGTCCAGGGCGAACTAAATCATCCACATCAAAACTGTGTGTATGAACCAAGACCCACAGAGGCTCTTGAGGATGTCTCAAAGGATGCGCCATCCCTTGAAGAAATCAGACAATCCCAGTCTAGTGGACACTCCAGACTCCCATTCCCCATTCCCACATAGCAACCCCCTCCTCAGTTTCCTTTCTCTGGTAGTATGGTCCCAGTGAAGTTTTACTTTAGGGTCCCAGCTTCCTACCTCTATCCCCCTTATGCTTTTCAAGGGGTCAACCTTCACCAGAGGCAAACCAGCTTCCTTTCAAGCTATGCTGGCTCAGGGTTTCATCCTCTACCGCAGGGATGTGGCTCTGACTCACGGAACTGGCTTCCGTCCAGTACTACTGACCAATGTATGCCACCCATGATGAACATGGGGTCTCAACCTGACCAGCGAGTAGCCATGCACTTGTGAAGTACAAGAGTTAAGGGGTTATATGAATATTGTGGTGAATTATGTTTGTTGGCTATCTTATATCAGTGAATTGTTTGCATACTAACATTTTCTTTTCCTCAACTTGTAACCATTTTTGAAATGAACTATGTCAGCAATATGACTTTGCAAGATTGGGGACTGATGTTATATGTTCCAGGAAGTGACAGGTATTTGTGACTGCAGTGAAAGATGTAGTTTGTGAAAATCTTCCTTCCTAAATCTGTGATTAAATTTGATGAGTACCTGATTGGTACTATTTTCATACTTTTTTCTCCCAATTTAAATTTGCAATCTTGTGAAGAAGTCAATGTTGAAGGCCAGAGAGAAGTGGATCAGTGATCAATGTGATTAGATCGAAAAAAGCATGAAAGTGGGCAACAGTAAAAAGGCATACGACACACTGAAGAAACTCACAAAACCACTTCAAACCAAATCATCAGTCATTGAAGACAGCTCCGGAAACCTCCTCACAGAAAGCTCAGCTGCAATGAACAGGTGGTCTGAGTATTGTCAAGAACTGTACAATTACCCAATCCAACCTGACAAGAGCATAATAAAGAGGGAAGCAGCAACATCACGAGTACCCTCACCATTACCTATACTGAGGGAAGAAGTGGAAGAAGCCATCCGCAGTTTACCAGTAGGAAAGTCCCCAGGAGCAGACAACATACCAGCACAGCTACCCAAGCATGATGGCGAAACAGTTATCACACATGTTACAGCTATCTGTCAGAAGATTTGGGAGACAAAACAGTGGCCAACCGAATGGACACAATCACTCCATTCTCGAATACATATTGTAAGTGTTTGTATAAGGTTTGGACTATTGTAATCCAGTGTCCGTGGACGGTTATATGTTAAAAAAAATAGAATGTTATAGTCCTTCTGAAGATCCTGGTGATTTCAGAGAAACCGCTCTGTGCTGCACAAAAAAACGTTATAGTTCGTTGCTCTGATCACTTAACTAATCATTATCCACAAAATTTAAAAAACCGCAAACACACGGGGACTAGGTGTAAAAAAGCACATAAGACCTTATTCCATTATCCTCGATATAAAAGAATAAAAAAAAACCAATAAAAAAACCAAGTTTTCATATTCATATAGAGTACATGTGTAAGCATTGATCTATATATGGGTTGATATGATATCAACCCCAACACGCTTTGAATGCGGTGTGTGTGTTGTGTTGTGTGTGTGGTGTGTGTGTGTGGGGTGTGTGTGTGTGTGTGTGTGGTGTGTGTGTGTGTGTGAGTGCGTTGTGTGTTGGTAATTGGTTCCGTTTTGGGTTTTTTATTTTCTTGCTGTTTTGGCCTTTTTACGTTTTTTTGTGTTACACAAAAATATGCTGATTTATTTAGTTTTATCGCTGTTAGTTTTCTTTTTCATTGTATTAGATGAGCTAAGTTGTTATTGCTGACGTCAGTACTGCTGGGTGGGTTTACATTGCCTGAATTTTTCTTTGATGGAAGGATTAACGTTGTTCTGCCTCAAATAAAAACGCACATGTACATGCGTGTATATGACCAGGGGAAAGGGAGGGAATGGATGTCTTTGTTATACTTCTTTGCTCTGAATCCAATAGCTGTTGATTATTCTTGTTTTTTTTAATTAAATATATATTATATATATATATATATTTATATATATATATATATATTTATATATATATGGTTTTATTATGTGGTAAAGGGGGATATGGATGAGGATGTGTTTTGTGTTTGAAAAGGTTTAAATGATACATCAGTTTTCTTGTTTATATCCATTTGGTTGTTGTTGTTGTTTTTGTTGTTATTGTTGTTGTTGTTGGTGGTGGGGTTTGGTTTATTTGCTTTTGTTTTTTTTTGGGGTTTTTGGGTGGTTTTCTTGGGGAGGGGGGGGTATTTTGGACTCTTTTTCTGTCTTTTGTTAGTTCTATATTGTTCATTTGCCTTGGCTGTTATTCTTGTCCTATGTTAGTTTGTCGCTGTTGTTGTGTACGTATGTTTGTGTTTGTTGATTGTTTATTTCCTTGTTGTGGTTGTTCTTGTTGATTCATCTTTCTTTGTGTTTTATTCATTTGGGTTTATATGGTTGAAGGTTTGTGTGTTATGTGTGTGGAATGGGAGGGGGGGGGTAGGGAAGCAGTTGGTGTTTTAAAAAAAATTTTTTATTCTGTTTTGTCTTCTTTGTTTGTTTTGGTTTGGTTTTTCTTTGTTGCTTGTTTGTTTGTGTTATGACGGATATTTTTTCAAGATTTTTGAATTATTTGAGTTGTATGGTTTAATATTTTTCTGGGCTCTGGGAAACGGACAAAAAACAAAAGAAAACAACAACAAGAGACGTGAAGAATGAAATCGCATTAAACATGAATTGTGTGCTAATGACGACTACGGATAATTAAACATGAGTTCTATGCTAATGACTACTAGAGATAAGGATTTCGACCAAAAAATGAAATTCCAATCATAACATTTCAAAAAGATGTCTGTGATATCCTTTCTTAAATGAAGACAAACTAAGTTTCTGTTTTAGATAATCAGGGATATTGTTCTATAGTAACCTTAATAAACCAAGGATGACATGAACAAGTCTATCCTGGGGCGGGAATAAATAGAATACTTTTACCTCGAATAGTCCTGATAACAAATTTATCATACAGATAGGTTGGCGTAAGATTATTCATAATCATGCACATCAATGATAATAATAACGATAATAATAATAATAATAATAATAATAATAATAATAATAATAATAATAAATGGAACTTATATAGCGATATATCTTGCAAAGACAAATCAAAGCCCATGCATTCAACCTCATCTTACACAGTCATACAACGAGTGATAAATAATCAATAGTTCAAACAGATATTACAAACATGGTACGCTGCAGACCAAATCTATGAAATAAACTTGCAATAGTCAAATGTTTTTCAAAAGCACACACACACACAGGTCATATACTTTAGCAGGGTGATAGGACATGGTTAAGTGAAGGGTGGCATAGTTCTGATATGAAAAAGGAGGGGGGAAATCTTAGGTTTGAAATAAATATGTCTTGAGGCTGGATTTAAAAGTGTCATAGCTAGGCTTCTGGCGAAGAGAGAGAGGGAGCTCATTCCAGGTCGATGGACCCGAAATAGAGAAAGAGCGGCGGCCAACAGTAGATTGATTGAATCTAGGTATTCGTAGGCACAGGGCGGAGGGAACGTGAAGGAGTGTACAGGTTAAGACATTCACAGAGGTAGGAGGGTGCAGTTTTGTGGAGACATTTGTAACAGAGGGTACTGATCTTATAATCTTCTCTCTGTGGCACAGGCAGCCAGTGGAGAGATCGCAAGAGGGGGGTAATGTGCTCCGATTTTTTCGACATGACGAATCCGGGCTGGGGAAAGACATCGAAATGGACGTTGTGGGAAGAGTAAGGCAGGGGACGTCACAGAAGATGAGGCAGAAAAAACCACACAGAACCCTTTTCACCAGTGTATTTTTGTTGTGATCGTGTGAAGATGTTAAACTGACAGGTAATTTTGTGCAAGTGAAGTGTACTTTACTGGGGCAGTCAGAACAATACAATATACAATGCTACAATACTATATATTCCTACGTTCTGTACAAGGTTAATAATTTTATGTTGACCACTGCACTCACCTAATCCGAAAGCGGATCGATCATTGTGGTCAGCTGCTCTCAAGGTACTCACTGGCTGATCCATTGTCTGTAAGCCTTGTGGACATCCTGCACACCTTCTGTAACATACCATGAAGTAGCTTTCCAGGTTTCGAAGATGCCGATTGTGCGACCTTTACTTACTGCATGATGATATTTGTCTTTTGGCTCCTTTTCAAGATCATATTAAATTTCAATTTCGTTTCTAATTCTAAAAATATATTTAACTGAAAAATATTTCGTATCAAGACAGCTCCTGCCATCTTGCAGACCCAAAATATATGTGTGTGTGTGTGTGTTGGGGTGGTGTGTGTGTGTGGTGTGGTGTGTGTGTTTTGGTGTGTGTGTGTGTGTGCAGTGTTACACTCTCCATGATTTTCACTGATTTAGAGGCTACTTTAGAGGCAGAGCCTTTTCTAATTTACAGAACGCTCTTTTTCTCTCTCTCTCTCTCTCTCTCTCTCTCTCTCTCTCTCTCTCTCTCTCTCTCTCTCTCTCTCTCTCTGTGCACGTAAGTATGTGAGCACACGTGTGTGTGTGTGGGGGGGGGGGGGGTAGACGGTGAGGGTTGCGAGTGTGTTAGAGTGTGCATGAGCGCGCGCCGTGAAACGTGTGTGTGTGTGTGTGTGTGTGTGTATGTGTGTTTGTGTGTGTGTGTTTGTGTGTTTGTGCAACGTTATGTCTGAACATGATTGGATGCATAGTAACGAAGAAACAACGTAATCAGTTCTGTTTGTTTGTTGTTGTTGTTTTTGTTGTTGTTGCTGGGTTTTTTTGGGGGGTCGGTTGTGCGACCACGCAAACACACAAACGCACGCATGGACGCACACACACGCATACACGCAAACACATGAACATACGCATGCACATGCACCTATGCACACACTTACACAGCACACGCGCGCGCACGCGTTTACGCGTGCGACTGCGCGCGCGCATGCACGCGCGCGCGCGCGCGCGTGTGGGGTGTGTGTGTGTGATGAGAGAGAGAGAAGGGGAGAGAGAGAGGGAGAAGAGAGAGAAGAGAGAGAGAGAAAGAGAAAAAGAGGGGAATAGAGAGGAGAGATGAGAAAGAGGAGAGAGAGAGAGAGAGAGGAGAGAGAGAGAAGAGAGGAGAGAGAGAGAGAGAGAGACAATTTACAATGGACAATGACAATAATTTATTCAAAAAAGGCTTGGCCCCATTTGAAGGGGTATAAAATCATTGGTAATGGTTTGTACATCCACACCTAAGGTCCTGTACCTCCAACACCATACATAACAGTTTTTCAATCTAAAGGTAATCAATGACTCATCGTTCTCTTCTTTTGAAAGATTATGCAAGTACATAGCAACATTTCGTATAGTGTTTACATTGGTGGAGGACAAAAGTAAGACTATCTAAATAGTGCAGGTCTCTTATAAAACTTAGAAGGAATGTATTTTGTTCTTAAATCTTCCAGTGCTGGGCAACAGAAAACAAAGTGTACCATCTTCTCTATACAGTTTACACATGGGGCACGTCATATTTTTGTCATATATTTATATCTTAAATGATGTACCTCATATCGGTGACCCCAAAACGAAACTTGTCAATACACACCTTACAAACTTTTTCATATTCATGGTTAGGTAAAGTTTCAACAAGGTGATTTGTTTTAATTAATTTATATAAAGAAATCATGTCGCTGCTTTGAATGTGGCTCTCCCAATGCTGCCCTCTACAATCTATGATACGTTGTTTAAAGGAGGCCAGAAAACTCTTGACACACCAACACCCTGATTAAGCCACACAAAAAGCAAAACCATTTTCACACAAACACTTACGCACCTAGTCACCCTGTTATCTTCCTCTCTCATCGAGGGTTTTACAAAAGTTATTTGCTTGGGAAGGGAGTCTGTTTCCAACATCTGCGATACTTTTAACCAATACCCAATGCATTTCACTAAGAATTTAAATACAATGGATGTCTTCCAAGCTCACCATAAACTAGATCGTTTGGTGTTCGCCTGTTAACAGTAGGAAAACGTTTTTATCGCGAATAAAAGTAATTTTTTAATTTCATGCCCTGCAAAAAAAAAAACCCCTATTTTGCACCAACTGAACAATTGGCTGCACCTTTGGGATCAAATAACTTAAAAAATAATTCTGCTGAGGTGCTGTCAAATTTGTTCAAAAACATTAAGATATTCATGACTGCTCGTTTACCCCTGCTACACAAGATCTTGACCCGGCAAAGTAAAACTAAGCTTAGTAGAAAAATAAAAATACCTAGATACTTATAAGCATTTACAACTTTAATTTGAGATTTTCCATAAAACCATCTTTCACGAGAAGCCAGATATCCACCCCTTTCGAAATCTATGATATTACTTTTTTCCATGTTTACTTTAAGCTGAAGTCTTTGAAACTGCAGCGTCCAAACTGTTCAATTGCGTTTGCAAACCAATAACAGTATCAGTTAACAAACAATATCGTCTGCAAACAACTAACAAATAATTCTAACTAAATCGAAAGTAACACCATGTCTCCCATTTTTTATTATGTCAAGAGCTTACTTCATTTTAAACAACGAAAACAGAACTGGGCTGCATACGTCTCCTTGTTTAACCCCTTGCGTACATTTAATATAGTCACTAAACTTAGCCCCATTTTTTATTTTATCCTTTACATCATTGTACATACTTTTTATACAGTTGTAAAACTTTCCCTTAATGCCATTTTTGCTTAGAATTGGCCATAAAAGTTGTCTTGAAATAGAATCAAAGGCCTTTTCGAAATCAATGAAGGCTACATAGAGTTTACGATTGTTTACAAATTGTTAGAGGCGTTGTGTAAACTAGTAGAGGCTGAAGAGTGTCTGCCAGTAAAAACATGGACAGGGGAGCAGCTGCAGCCTCTGGTCTCCTGCTGCAGGTAATCGATCAGAGTTTCCCCAGAAGTTGGTTAGGATCTCATCACGAGAGATCAAAGACATGCTGATTTGGGATCTATTTCTTGCACGTTAATTTGATCCATGCAGGTTTAATACGCTGCTGATTAATGCCCTTTATCTGATTTGGTAGGCATTTTTTTTTTTTTTAACAGATGCTTGAGGTAAATAGGTGGTGTGTTAAACACTTACAGAAAAATCTGACACTCGTGGAAAAAGCACATCAAATCGGTTTTGTATTTTTTGATGATATGACAGTAAGCACATCATTATTTTCGGAATTTTTTTATCACAGTAAAACTAAGTTAAATGAAAGTAGACACTGCCATCCATATACATTTTACAAATGCTATATGTGTATCAAGTCAAATCAATTTTTTTTATTTTCAGATTGTACATTGAATAAGCAAAGCATTTGGTTTTTTCTTCAAGCCATGTGTGTAATGTTTGCAATATGTAATATATATTAAAGTAAGGTTTTAATCAATTATCTTTCTAAATTCTCTATACAATTCTAAGCAGCTGCAGATTTTGATCAAAGGACAAAGTCAAAGCAAAACAGGGGATGGCTCTTAGTTGCACACACATCACTTTCCCCAAAGAAAGATGATACAGCAGTTTTCAATGGAAGACAACCCATGTTACAAACATTTCCACTAACATTGATATCTCCCCGCAGCCCCCCCCCCCCAAAAAAAAAACCAAAACCAACAACAACAAAAAACAACAACAACAACAACAAAACCTGTTGAAAACAAGATTCTTGTCAAAGTTTAGATTGCCCATGGACAAGAGAAGGAAAACAATATGGTTGCAAATAGTGAGATGGCATTTTGATCAAAGTATCTCAACATCGCACGCGTGTGAGTATGTGTGTGCGTGTGCGTGCGTGTGTGTTGTGGTGTGTGTGTGTGTGTGTGTGTGTGTGTGTGTGTGTGTGTGTGTGTGTGTGTGTGTGTTGTGTGTGTGTGACGAAGGACATTTCTGTGGTACATCGCACAGGGAAAAAATCATCCGGAGGAAAGCTCGGCCAGTTTTGGTCAAATTACTTCTCGAAATCAAAAGGAGCCCTGATGAGAAAAAGATTTGTGCTCAAGGACAAGTCATCCCACAGAAAAATATTCATAAATGACGATCTGACGCCAATGCGTGCCAAGCTCCTCCATGCCTGCAAAGACACGAGAGACACTGTTAAAGAAGTGACCACCAGCCACGACGGGAAGATCTTGTGTCACTGAAAAAGGTCCCGGGAACATCTGGCCCTAACACTATTGTGGCAGTGACAACGCCTGACGACCTGTTCAAACTTGGAGTGGACAACATCGACTACGGCATGTTCGGGCTGTCTCACCTGGTCCTGCAGTCCTCTGCAGTCCTCTACCGGAGGATCACAGTGTTTACCTCCAAGTGTGTGTGTTGATCGTCATGTTTTTCACAGCAGAAACCCAGCAAGTGTGACACAGATTTCGTCACGTGTAGATGAGCTCTTACTTTCTTCTGTAACACCTTCCTCTGCTTTAACATCTTCAAGTTTAACTTCACCTGTCTGCACAAACTTGTCATCTCATGACAAAGCCTTAACCCATCGTTCCCAAACTGTAAGATATCCTGCTGTTTCTACACTTTGTTCTTCAGTTCATTGTGCCTTTAACTCTGCCTTGTATTCTATTACTAGTCATGCTGCTTCTTCATCATTATCTATGCCTGTGTATGTAATGAATACATCTTCTTCACCATGTGCAGTATCTTTATCTGTTGTGTCGCCAAAACTGTGCTATCCCTCCCTTACTGAGAAACTCCATACTGTACTTCATACAGATACAGATCGGTGTGCTACATATTCAGACCCAGTTGATTGTCCACAAAATGAACTTAGATCTGCGATTGTGTCATGTTCATTTCCCATTTCATCTGGCCTTTCTTTACCTCAGAACACACAACCATCCACACCTTCTGTAAACCAACCACCTCATTTTTCTCCTGCTGCCTTTGATCTGTCAACCTGTTATACAAAATATTACATACACGACTTTGACTTACATCAACCTCAACATTGTACACTTACAGCTACACACACCCCTCCTCAACCCAACTCACTTTCTTCTTTTCCTCTGGCCACTCTTTAATGATTTTTCTGATACTTATATAAGCGTACAAAACATTTGTAGTCATAAATCTAGTGTTTCTCAGACAACGAATGAAACAAATATAATTGGATCACTACACTGTGATAGTAGTGACAAGAGTAGGCTCTGTTAAGCAGAAACATGGGTCAAATGATGTAAATGTGTGTAATATAGTTTCATGTCTCTGTAAGTTTTCAGAGAGAAGTTATAATGTAACAGAAGTAAAACTGAAAGTAAAACTGACTCAGAAAAAGGAAAGTGAAAACTGTCCGAGAAGGTAATGAAGATTACCCCTTCTATATTCATGTCTAAGCATTTTGTTGTTAAATGTCTGTGGTTTACGCAGCCGTCTAAAATGTGGGATTTTCTGATTATATCACTGGTTTTGATTTGAGTCTTTGTTGAAACAAGACAGATAGCTATTATTTCTATTTTTGTGTAATTGTTTAAATGGGGTATTCCATTGTATTTGAGAGAAAAAATTATCGAATAATCGCTCAGGTGGAGGCTATTGTAATAAAAAAATGATTATGTAACTAAATTAAAACTTTACCAACAAGCACGATCACGTTTTTATGGTTTTTGATGTTCGCAGATAACGGATTTTACAAACATTTTAGGTGGAGAAGTCTATATTCTCCAAGGGTTCACCATAATAGTTGTGTATAATTTGAGTATTGAAAATTTCTTGTTGCTTAGAATGTAAATAATAACTGTCCTGTGTTGTCCTGTGGATCGGTGGTCTGAGGTAAAGCGCTGTCTAAAACGAAATCCGGTCTGAGTGTGCGGGGGTTGGTACCGTTTGACCGGAATTTTTCCCCATCATTAGACCATGAGTGGGTGGTCTTGGCGTAGTCCCTTTTTGATGAAGACGAAACCGAGTCCCTTGGTTTACACGTCATTATTTGCGACGTAAAAAAACCCACGGCAACAGAGAGTTGTCCCTGAATTTTTAGAAAAAAGCACTCTGATAGGGAAACAATAAAAGCCCGCAGAAAAAAAAAAAAAAAGTAAAGGGTTTCCAGCGCTAAGTGGCGACGCGTTCTCCGTCTACCCGGGGGGAGCGCCGAATTGCACGGAGAGAAATCTGCCGTGACTTAAAGTGGGAAAATAAAATCTGGCGCTTTGTTTTTTTGCTTTACAGATTCAGCGCTATATAATTCCATCATTATTATTATATTTTTTTAATTGGGGTTTAATGCAAATACCAATGCAATAACGGTACAGAAATAAATGATGAAATATATCAAATGTTCAATATTCATTCTTGAAAGGGTTGTGGTGTCGTCCAAAACTAGATGTTCAAAGATAGCACCGAATGGGTATCGGTTGCTTTATCTGTGTAAAGCCATGTTTGTATATTTTTAATGGTCGTTTTGGAAGGGGTGAGGGGGTGGGTAATTACACAACTGTGGCTGTGCTATACTATATTATGTTGGTAGGCGATTTTCCCATTTGTAGATGATTTTTAGTTGCACCCCTTTGACACTGTTTGTTTTGATTTTACACTGTCAATAAATACCCCTTAGCAAAAGAAACTTGCGGTAATAACAGGCACTAGTTCAAAAATTCCCGATACAGCGCATGACCGCCAAAAAAAAAAAGAACAAGCGATTCGAACATAAATCTAAAGACTCCTTCTTTCCCAGCTTTCAAAGCTAAACGTATTTGTAAATCTTTCCTCGAGCTGAAATGATGTACTTGAACGAAAAATTAAGATAGTTGCTCATGATTCTTGACTGCTGCAGAATATATTTTTTACAAAACGTCCACGGTTAAAACATTCGTAAAAGTCATCGAAGTGTGTTCAATGCAGAATTTCACGAGTGTCGTGTTTCTTTATTTCTATGAGTTTCCAGATCTCACAGTCAGAAGATACTTTAGACTGTCATTACAGTTTGTTTGTCTTCTTTCATGATGGTGAAAATCACACTTTTACCCAAATACACCCCTGAATGAAGTACAACACTGTATGCAAAATTTGGGAAAACAAAATATATGAGATAAAACTCTGGAAATCCCGAAGAAGGAATTGGGGTACCTTAAGTTCGGATAAACGGTGCATACGTTAAATCGTGCATTGATTTTAAAGGGGAGTTGTAGCGGGATGGGGAAAAACACACAAAAAATACTGTATACGGAAATCGTTGTTGGAAAAAGGCACTAAAACTTTAAACCAAGCTGTTCCAAAGCCATCGAGCATTTTCGCCATCCTTTTTATTCAGCTGATAGCTTGGAAGAAATGAAAAAAAAACTACAGACAAGCCAAAACAAGTATATGGGATCCACTGTGGTAAAAGGGTTTTGCATTCTTAAACCCAAAATACTGAAAAGCCATGCTAAAATATAATGTATCCCTGATGCATGATACTACATACATAATCTTACGTACGTACATGCCTGCCTGCCTGCATCAGCATAAATTTAAAACATACATACAACATACATACAAACATACATACATACGTAACAATGCATGTTTTGTTGTCTGTCCGTTTCTGTCTCTGTATGTACAAGAATTTAAGTATTGTCTATACAAACATTACGATTGTAAAGCAAGAAGATAATAAAAAGAGAAGCTTTTTTAAGAGAAAAACGATGTCGTGCGGTCAGGCAAATGATTTGTAAAACAAATTCAGCATAGCCCAACAAAAACAACAAAACAAAACGCCCTAGCAAAAAAGAATAAAACCCCATAGCACAAAACCACCATAGCACAAAACCCACCATAGCAAAAAAAAAAACTCAACCCCAATAGCAAAAAAAACCACCCAAACCACCATAGCAAAAAAAACCCCAACATAGCACAAAACCACCATCAGACGAAAAACCCCACCATTCCAAAAAACCACTCAGCAAAAAACTAAACCAGCACAGTACAAAAAAACCCCCATAGCAAAAAAAACAAACACCCTGCACAAAAACTCACCATCACAAAAAAAAACCACCACAACACAAAAAACCCACCATAGCACAAAACCCACCATAGCACAAAAAACCCACCATAGCAAGAAAAAAACCCCATCAGCAAAACAAAACCCAAACCACATAGCACAAAAACCCACATCGCAAAAATCCCACTTTAAACAAAAAAAGGCAAACTACCATAGCAAAAAACTTCCCACCAGAAGCAAAACAATATTTACCTCAGCAAATAACCTTTCTGAAATCATTATTACGTATCGTTGCCGACACATATCGCGTCGTCATGTCACCTAAAATTGACCTCATCTTTACATTAAAACAAACAGACCATCGTCATGTTGTTTAAAGTTTTTTTTTCTTTGGAGTAACTCCGAATAAACCCCTCTCTCTGACCTACAGAAGAAGTGCAAGGAGTAATTAAAAGAGAGGGGTCAATCAAGGATGTTAAAAGGAAGTTAAAATAAATGGGGAGGCCAATTTCTCCTTGCTTCCCCCACAGCGGCCCATTGTAATGTTATTAAAAAAAATTAAAAAAAAAAAACACATAGTAAAAAATGAAATTTCTGAACTTATGTTTCATACTGGTTAAGTACATATATAAAAATTGAAGCTCTCACTTTAGTAAAACACCGGTCATGGAGACCTAATCTGATCCCTTCTATTTTGCTTCTGACACATATGCAAAAATGCTGGGCATGTCGGCTACTCTCTACAACTGCAAACAAAGAGCTCGGAAAACACGGAATCACCCGACAACGCACTGCATTCGACGTTGGACAGGCTCACGAAGCTATGTTTAGCTGCACGAGTAATAATATTATGCGGCCGCCACATGAAAAATCTGCAAAAAGCAAATCCGCTATAGCAACGAGTCGTCCGAAACCGTGGCTTTACACCGATCCCCTATAGCGGACAGCCGTCCTCTGAGTTAAAAGAGAATGGTCTTTACAAGACCGTAATTACAAGAATAAGACGGTACATAACACACACACACACACACACACACATGCTCATTGAGCGTCTGTAGGCCGACCAAAAACGGACATTACCTTACCACCAATTCCCCGACGTAAAACCTGTGGCTAAACTGAATCAAATGGGGTTAGCTTTTCATTGGAAGTCATTGACATGGGATGACAACATGTAAGTCCATTTTGTTTACTGCATCTGTTGAGTTTGTTGATGTTGTTGAAGTGCAGATGGCACGCGGAAACATCGTGATAATCAATTGGTTTTTTTCTGCTGGCAGCCCCTTTTTGTTCTTTCTTCTTTCGTGTTACATCTGAGCGTTTTGTGTTTTAGGTTTGTTCAGGCTCGGTTAAGCTTGCGAGAAAGAATTGTCAATGTGAGCCTACAAAATTATGTTACTACAGGTGTGTGTGTGTGTGTGTGTTATTTTTTATTTTACGTCTGTTCACTCTTAGTGATATTGTGCGCTCGCTTGTGTGTGTGTGCGCTCGCTTGTGTGTGTGTGTGTGTGTGTGTGTGTAATAATACTATATATGTATACATATAATAAAAAACAACAACCAAACCATAAAAACCAAACGAAAAAATACATAATAATAATAATAATAATAATAAATGGAATTTATATAGCACTGTATCTTGCACAGACAAATCAAAGCGCTTGCACTCAACTCATTCTTACACAGTCATGCAACCAATAGCAAGTAATAGTTCCAACAAGTCCAAATGCATACACACACACGTTATACACTTTGGCAGGGTGATAGAATTTTTAGCTGTTGAAAAGCAGGGATAGCTATGAAATGAAACAGGAGAGGAAATTGTTAGGTTTGAAACAAATATGTCTTGAGGCCAGATTTAAAAGAGTCACAAGAAGGCCTTTGGCGAAGAGAGATAGGGAGGCCATTCCAAATCGATGGACCAGAAACAGAGAAAGAGCGACGGCCAACAGTGGACTGGTTGAATCTAGGTGTTTGTAAGCACAAGGAATCTGCAGCAGAGCGAAGGGAACGAGAAGGGGTGTACAGGTGGAAACATTCATAGAGGTAGGAAGGTGCTGTTTTGTGGAGACATTTGTAACAGAGAGTACTGATCTTATAGTTTATTCTTTGTATTAAAGTCCAACCACCAAAAAAAGAAAAAAAAAAGAAACGTGTGTGTATGTGCGCGTGCGTGTGTTCTTCGCTTTTGCGTCCTTCAACTTTAAGTGATATTAGAAACGAGTGTGTGCGTGCGCGCGCGCGCATGTGTGCGTAACTTATGGATTCGTTATAGGTGTGTGTCTTTGTAAATGTTGGAGTATCTGATATACAGCCACATCTCATGGAACAAAAAAACAGAAAGAAATAACATAAACATTAAATTATTGTGTTACACTTAGTACAAACGTAAACAGAGCAATGTCTCCTCCTTTTCCTTACCCTGAAAGGAGTTACTGGATCACTACACTGGAGGACTGTTTCCCATAGCCTGCATTGTAATATGTCAGTTGTGTTTTATCACCCTGTCTCTGACACTGGTTTTCTTAGCCATCCCAAAATGGCTCCTGTCTGCATCACCGGGTGCGGTTTGGGTCGCTGCATTCATTGAAACCAACAGAACCTCTTCCATTTCTTCTGGTCTTTCCTGCCATTGATACTTAACATATTTTCTTGTGGCTCGATTTCTGTTTTTTTCTTTGGTTATATTAGAGTGCCAGCGGAGTTATCCGATTTAGAGACTGTACCAACCAACCACCAGAACCACCAAGAAGCTCTCTAGGGGACGTTTTCTTCTGCAACAACTGGACATCCTGGCTTAAACCCAATAAATAGTCTGGGCTGATGGTCTGCCACCTTTTCGTGTTGCCTCAGTCTTTCCTTGGTCCCTTATAACTTCCGTATCATTCTATTTCTGAATTGTTTCATTTTTTACATTTTATTTATAATTTTCGTTCATTTATCAAGGATAGAAGTTTTCTTGCTGTTCTCAACTTATTAATATGCTTTCATTCGTTCTTGTATATGTCCAACTGACCCTGAGCAGCTTCTTAAAAAGTACATCTCGGCTGCTTCAGTTGTTTTGTTGGTTGTTGTTGTGTTAGTGTTGTTGTTTTTTGTTGTTGTTGTTGGTTTTTTTGGGGGGTCATGTTTCTTTGTACGAAGGATTCGTAGGCATGATTGGCCATACTAGGGTATTTCAGTATTTTCATTTTCGGATGAAAAGGATATGTTGCAGCCTTTCTGGGTTTTGCTTTGTTGGATCTTTCTGCTTTTAGCCGTGCCAGTTCCTATTTTAATATATTTTCTGCATTTTATTCTCGTTCATTTTTCTACAGGAATTTTATCAATCGTTATTTCATGCTCTGTTTGGCAACTGACTCTGGTGATGTCGTCAGCTAGTTGTGCTGTATCACCATGTCTTAAAAATCAGGCTTTCTTATTGATTGCTCTGTATATATGTTGAAAAGGTGAGATGGGAGAATGCCTCTTTGACTCCATTTATCCCCGAAGTCGGAATGTGGCTTACTAAATGGTGGTGGGGGTGGGAACGCTCACATATGCAAAAATCTCACCATTGGAGAACCTTGGATCTCATGAAAATACATTTTTATTATATATCAAGTTTTTAAGTCCACTACCTCTCCGTTTCGCCATGCACAGTTTTTGGAGATTTTTAGTCAGACCTTTATCCTTTCAAGGGGCCATACTGATATAAGCAGATCTCAGTATGCCAAAAATAATAGAGATTTGCTGATTACTGCTACTCTTTAAATACAAGGCAACAGCAGCTCCAGATACTATGAAGAAAGAAAATGCTCCCACTATGGTTCTTCTTTTTCATTGTAATTCAAGATACTGTTTTATGGCCACTTATTTGTCACCATTTTAATCAGATGAAATGTCAGTATTCCCTGCTCATCTTCTTCAATACAAATGTAATCATCATCATCTGCTCCCATAACCACCCCCCCCTACCCTTCCCGGGGTCGTAGGGGCACTGCATTGACGAACGTTGCACCAGCTGGCTCCATTTGCGGCGGTTGTGTGCAAGTGCCTGGGTTGTGGAGAAGCTCTTCCCTGTCCATTCAGTGATGTTGTCTGCCCATTTCTTCCTCTCTCTGCCTCGCCTTCTCTTCCCCCGCAGTATGGTTTTGGACAGCCCATCTGATCTAGTCACATGTCCCTACCATCTGAGCTTCCTTTTCTTGACTGTGGTCAGCAGGTTTTCTTAGTGCTTTACTTGTTGGGTGATGGTGATGGTAGGACTTCGTTGTTGGTAGTGTGGTCCATGTATGAAATGCCAAGGAGTCTTCTGAGGCATCTCATCTTTAGAGCCTGGATCCTCCTTTGTAGATCTGCATTCAATGTCCAGGATTCGTATGCATACAGATATGTAGAGATAACTAGTGCATGCAGTAGCTTGACCTTGGTCCTGAGAGAGATGTTTCGGTCTTTCTAGATGGCCTTGAGCTTTGCCATTTCTGCTATTGTTTGTGCAGCTCTTGAGAGGATTTCGGTTTTTGAACCTTCTTCACTAATAATAACTCCAAGGTACTTGAAATGATCTACAACCGAAGTTATTTTCCACTGACTTTGATCTTGGTAGTGATTGGCTGGGCACTGTTTGTCATGAGTTTTGTTTTCTTGGCACTGATCTCCATGCCATATCTGGAGGATGTTTTGTCCAGGTGGTACACTAGGTTGGCTAGTTCCTGTTCATTTCCTGCAAGTCCGTCAATGTCATCAGCAAACCTGAGGTTGGTGATTATCCACCCTCCAATACTGACTGTGCCAGTGTGATCTTCTAAGGCATCAGTCATTATGCGCTCAAGGAAGACAGTAAACAGTGTTGGCGATAGGAGACAGCCTTGACGAATTCCCACTGACGTATGGAACTACTCTCCAACTATGCCTTGGAAAAGCACTGCGCTGGTGGCTTTTGTGTATAGCATTACTGCATTGATGGTCCGAGTGATCTTTTGTCCCATGTTGCATGTCTTCATCGTGGCCCATAATGCGTCGTGCCATACACGGTCAAACGCCTTTTTGAAGTCTCTGAAGACGTGGTATAGTTTCTGTTTCTGTTGGTGCTGGCTGTATTTCTTGCACAGAACTCGCAGGTTGAATATTTGTTCTGTGGTGCTTCTGTTTGGGCGGAAGCCTGCCTGTTCTTCAGCGATGATCTTTTCTGCCCGTGGCTTTAGTCTGTTCAAGATTACTATTAACATCACTTTACTGGCATGGCTTATGAGGCTGATCGTTCGATAGTTTTGGCATTGCTGTAGATTGCCTTTCTTGGGGAGCATGATGATGAGTGATTGGGTCCAAGGTTGTTGGCCTCTCTCCAGTCTGCCAGATCTTGTTGCAAATTCTTGTGAGGATGTCTGTCACTTTTCCCCCCAGTATTTGATCAGCATTGCTGGGATGTTGTCAATGCCTGCAGCTTTTCCATTTTTCAGTGATTTGATTGCTGCCTCAACCTCTTCACGAAGGATAGGAAAGTCATCATCTTCTGACGAGTCCTGACTTGTAAGTACACTGGGGTCACCTTGTGTCTGATGGTTGTAGAGCTCTGAACAGTACTTTGTCCATCTGTTAATGATATCTTTTTCTTCTGTTAGGCAGTTTCCGTCTTTGTCCTCAATGCTGGTGACTCTTGTCTGTTTCTGCTGTGTGAGCTCTTCCACAATTTGATAGGCTCTTCTGCTGTTGTTCTTGGTCAAATTTTTTTCAATATCTGAACATTGTTTCTCAATCCATTCTTCTTTGGCCTTTTTCATATCGTTCTTGATCTTTTTGCTGATCTCTCTGTATTCCCCTGCTCCTGTTGTCATGAGTTTTGTTTTCTTGGCACTGATCTCCATGCAATATCTGGAGGATGTTTGGTCCAGGTGGTACACTAGGTTGGCTAGTTCCAACCTCAGGTTTGCTGATGACATTGACGACTTGCAGGAAATGAACAGGAACTAGCCAACCTAGTGTACCACCTGGACAAAACATCCTCCAGATATGGCTAGTTAAGTATAACACTCTTCAATTTACTTCGTTTATCCCACATATCCAGGATTTTATCTGTGATCCCTGGTTGTTGTTTTTTTGGCGGTGCTTGCCAAGTAGCTCCTTTGCTGTTTCCGTCATTACTGCATTGAAACTGTTGGTTATTGTCTCTGCATCTTTATCTAGTGTAATCAGTGCAGCAAATTTTCCACCTATTTTTGCCTGGAAGGCTTTTGCGATGGTAGGGTCCTTCAATCTTTCTAGGTTGAATTTTAGCCTGATGTTCTTAGGCTTGTTGATCTTTTTCAGCTGGATTTTAAAGTTCAAGAGCACCAGGTCGTGGTCACTGCCCATGCCTGCACCTGGAAATGTCCTCGTCTTGGCCCCGTTGATGCCAGATCTGAACCGGTTTTGTACCAGTATGTAATCAATCTGGTTGTGATGGGTTCCATTAGGTGCATGCCACGTCCAGCGTCGGGATGCCTTGATCTTCTGTCCCATGGGTACACTGGGGTCACCTTGTGTCTGATGGTTGTAGAGCTCTGAACAGTACTCTTTCCATCTGTTAATGATATCTTTTTCTTTTGTGAGGCAGTTTCCGTCTTTGTCTTCGATGCTGGTGACTGGTGACTTCAATGCTGGCACCCCAAGGGTGTTTGCAAGCACCATGTCGATTTAGCTGGCAAATTCCAGTAGTCTGAGTCCTCTTTCGTTGGTAGCTGTATTACAGGAGGGTCCGCAGAATTTGCTCCAGTCTCTCAGTGCATCAGCACCCACCTTAGCATTCCAGTCTCCTTGAATAATTAAGAAGTTTTTTTTGTTAGCTTTGTCGATGATGCCCTGGAGCTGCATGTAAAATTTCTCTACTAATTCATCATCATGTTCTCATGTTGGCGCATAAGCTTGTACCACTGTGATGTTGAAAGGGGCTGCTTTGAGGCGGATGGTTATAAGTCTACTGGTTACTGAGCAGCATCCGAGCATTGAGTTTTTGATGTTCTTGTTGACAAGGAAGCCTACGCCATTGGTGTGCTTGTCTAATTCACCACTATGGTAGAGTACATGTCCATCATCAGTAAGATATTCGCCAAAATTCTTCCATCTGACTTCACAAAGGCCCACTATATGCCAGGTGTACTTCTTCAATTCGTGGGTGAGTTCTTGTAGCTTTCATGTTTGGGCAAGTGTTCTGACATTCCATGTTGCCGTGGTAATATAATCTCTTACACGGATTCGGGTCTCACCAGTAGCATACTTTACACCTCTGCCCTGATGGGAGATAGAAGGCGCGGTCCTTGTTGACCTGGGCGACGACCGATCCGGTATTGCCATTGGTATTTTCTTCATCATGCAGTGTATCTAGGGCAAGTACAGCCAGGTGGAGCCCATCCCCCTCCTGACTGGTTTTGGGGTCGGGGTGAAATGGACAGGTTTAGTGAGACAATGACTGAAGAAGGCAAGAAGATCTGGTACAGTGGTCAAGAGAAACATCACCAACATGGAGTAGCATTTATTGTCAGAAAGGAAGTAGTGGGGTGCATTAACAGCTGTATACCGGCTTCCAGCAGGATTATCAGCATCCGCCATGCCCAAGAACATCACCATCATACAAATCTATGCACCATCATCTGACCATGCAGATGAAGAAGTAGAAGAATTTTACAAAAAGCTTGAAGAAACGATTATGAAGATACCCAAGAAAGACATAATCATCATTCAAGGAGATTTTAACGACAAAGTAGGTCCTGACTCTTACAACCAATGGGCCGGAACAGTTGGTCAGTTTGGAACTGGAGAGACCAACGACAGGGGACTACGTCTGCTGGAGTTTGCCTGCACCCACAGACTTACCATTGCCAATACCCTCTATCCCCACAAGCAGTCAAGGAGGACAACCTGGAATGCGCCATACGGCAAGATCCATAACCAAATAGATTTCATCTTAACACCACGGCGCTTCAAATCCAGCATCAACAGAGCCAGAACAAGAACTTACCCTGGAGCTGACATAGGCAGCGACAAGGACCTTGTGCTGCTGGTATTCAAAATGAAGTTGAAGAAAAATAATTAGCCTGCAAACCCACGTATCAAATTTGACGTGGACAAACTGAAAGATCCAGATGTCGAGATCTTCCAAGCTAAGCTTGGCGGACGTTTTGCGGCAAAAACCCTCCTGGACAATGACATCAATGACCTCACCAACAACTTTAATGAGGCAGTCCGAGAAACAGCAGAGGAGGTACTCTGTCGTCAGAGGAATAAACACCAGCCATGGACTACCAATGACATCTTGGACCTCTGCAATACAAGAAGAGCACTGAAACCAACCAGGTCTTCCAACCCTAAACAAAACCAGGAGGCCAACAATCTTGTGAAGAAGTCAATGTTAAAGGCCAGAGAGAAGTGGATCAGTGATCAATGTGATGAGATCGAAAAAAGCATGAAAGAGGGCAACAGTAAAAAGGCATACGACACCCTGAAGAAACTCACAAAACCACTTCAAACCAAATCATCAGTCATTGAAGACAGCTCCGGAAACCTCCTCACAGAAAGCTCAGCTGCATTGAACAGGTGGTCTGAGTATTGTCAAGAATTATACAACTACCCAATCCAATCTGACAAGAGCATAATAGAAGAGGAAGCAGCAACATCAAGAGTACCCTCGCCATTACCTATACTGAGGGAAGAAGTGGAAAAAGCCATCCGCAGTTTACTAGTAGGAAAGTCCCCAGGAGCAGACAACATACCAGCAGAGCTGCTCAAGCATGGTGGCGAAACAGTTATCACACGTTACAGCTATCTGTCAGAAGATTTGGGAGACAAAACAGTGGCCAACAGAGTGGACACAATCACTCATCATACCCCTGCCCAAAAAGGGGAATTTACGCCAATGCCAAAACTATAGAACAATCAACCTCATCAGCCACGCCAGCAAGATCATGCTCAAAGTTATTTTGAATCGACTCAAGAAGGAGGCAGAAGAACACCTTGCAGAGGAACAAGCTGGGTTCAGGGCAGGCAGGAGCACAATCGAACAGATTTTTAACTGCCACATCCTGATGGAAAAACATCTTCAACATCAGAGAGACCTGTTCCACAACTTTATCGACTTCAAGAAGGCTTTCGACAGAGTATGGCACGAAGGCCTGTGGCAGGTCGTCAGAATGTTTGGCATTGAAGAAGGACTTGTGCAAACCATTCAAGCACTATACAACACCGCAAGCAGTGCAGTCCTTCTGAACAATCGGGTCGGAGACTACTTGAAAACCACAGTTGGGTTCCGACAAGGATGCCTGTTATCTCCAGTCCTGTTTAATCTGTTCTTGGAAAACATAAGAGAGACCCTCCATGACTTCCACTCTACCATCTCCATTGGCGGCAGACACCTCAACAACTTGCGGTTTGCCGATGACATTGACCTCATGGGCGGAAGTAACACAGAGCTGCAAGATCTTACGACCAGACTTGAGAACAGAGCTGGAGCATATGGGATGGAGGTGAGCTCGGAGAAAAGTAAAGTACTTGTGAACAGCACGAGCAACGCCACTGCTAAAATTTACATGAACGGCCAGCAACTCGAGGAGGTAAACGCTTTTAAATACCTTGGCGTTATACTCACAAAGGACGGGCGATCGACGACAGAAATCAAAGTCAGACTAGTCAAGGCAACATCTTCCATGACAAAACTCACCACCATATGGAAAAGTAAAGAGATCAGTTTCCCAATCAAACTAAAACTCTACAAAGCCCTAATTCAGACTATCCTGCTGTACGGAAGTGAAACCTGGACATTGACTGCTGAAACAGCAAAGCGAATCCAGTCATTTGAAACAAAATGCCATAGAAAACTGCTGGGCATATCCTGGAGAGAACGAAAGACCAATGAATTTGTCAAGAGCCAAATAACACGGCTGGCAGGTCCACAGGAACCCCTTCTCACCATCGTCAAGAAGAAAAAGCTGACTTGGTTCGGCCACGTCACCCGCCACAACACTCTGCCCAAAACAGTACTGCAGGGAACACTCGAAGGTGGCAGAAAGGGGAAGACAGAACAAGTCATGGATGGACAACATCAAAGAATGGACCAGGATGAATGACTCGGCACTACTGCGCAGAGCCGAGGACCGAGATGGATGGAGGAAGCTTACCACGGCATCGTCTTTCGTGTCTCCTCCATGACCGCCAAGGTCACGGGACTGATGATGATGATGATGATGTCTCCCCCACATGGAACAGGAAGTACAGGTTACATGGTTACCAGTAGTAGGAGCCCCGACTCCGAATTTTTCCTCAGGGTTGACTCCCAAAGCCTATTCCGTGAACGGGTATGCCGCAAGGCAGCGGAGGTTTGAGATCAGGGTTTTCCTTCCCCTAGGTGAGCTGCCTTCCCAGGCTGACGAGCCCCACCTACCCGAAACAAATGTAATGCTGTACGCCAAAGTTGTCCCATGCTAACCATTCCCGTGTAAGTCTCAAACAGCTTACGTTCCTCTTTTTTATCACTACAACCAGCTGCTGGAAGGAGTAAAGATTCAGGACTGCTGGCAGGAGTGTGACAGAAGAATGACTTCCCTTCCAGACGCTGCCAGGTGGACGAGCTCAACAGTGAGAACCGCTGGCGTAAGAGAGGCATCGCTATCCTGCCAACCATGTTTGGCATGGCCTTCAGCGAGCCCGAAGCTACGGAGATTGGTCAGTGCTCATCTCACACTGAGGAGTGGAAATGGGACAAGGGCTGCACACCAAAGTCGTACAGGGGGCAAGCCGTGTGCTGAGGATGCCCACGTCAATCATCCACATCGCGGAGACGGCCACCAACACAGTGCCCAACACTTCCCCCTCTGCAGCCAGCATGTCTTCCGACATCTACGGCATGGCGGTGGAGGATGCCTGTGAGAAGCTGCGTGGGCGCCTGGACGGTCACCTGAAGAGTCAGGCAGATGCCAGCATGGGTTGGAAGGAGCTGATCATGTCCGCTCCTAAAAACAGGATCAACCTGTCTGCATCAGGCTTTTTCATGATACCAAATATTAACTACGACTTTGCAACCAATTCGGGCAAAGCCTACGCCTACTACAGCTATGGGAATGCCTGCACCGAAGTGCAAGTCGATTGTCTGACTGGTGACCACAAGGTGCTGAGGACGGACATTGTGATTGATGTGGGCAAGAGTCTGAACCCCACCATCGACATCGGTCAGATAGAAGGGGCCTTCATGCAGGGTTAAGGGCTGATGCTGCTGGAGCAGTACAAGGTCCAGCCCGACGGCACCTTGCTGACGCGGGACCTGGCAGTTACAAGATCTCTTCCCTGGGGAATATCCCCGCCATCTTCAACGTGTCCCCTGATCGCCATAGCAACAACCCTAGGGCAGTCTTCTCCTCCAAAGGGGACGGGGAGCCCCCTTTGTTCCTGGCCTCCTCAGCACTGCACGCTGTTCAGGATGCTGTCATGTCGGCACGACGTGACGCTGGTCTGCCCCCCTTCCTTCACCATCTTCCACACCATGGCATCCGCCTGGCCTGTGGCGACCGCTTCACCCAACAGTTTGAAATGACCGAGAAAGGACCAATCAAACATTGGTATGTGGAACTGCAACAAAATTCTGAGCCAATGAAATGGACTGTTACATCATGTGGCTCAGCCAGGAACATTGTTCACGAAGTCTTGTTCACTGTGTAAAATTTTTGTTTGAAATTGGGAAACTCAGATTTTGGCACACAACTGCCTATAAATGGAGGAGTTCGATAAACTACTCTTCAGCGTTGTTCCCCCAATGATTCCCATTGGATTTAAATAAAACAAAAAAGGAGGACCTCAGGAAGAAGATTATCCAAAGTTATGTGCATATCGATTCATTGTTGCGTTTTTTGTTATAGAAGTGTTCATGTGTAGGAGTGGGTCGAATGCAAGCGCTTTGATTTGGTTTTTACAAGATATAAACTCCGTTATTATTATTATTATTATTATTATTGTTGTTGTTGTTGTTGTTGTTGTTGTTGTTGTTGTTGTTGTTGTTGTTGTTATTATTATTATTATTATTATCATCATTATCACAATTCCAGAGTAAATTCTTTGTTCTGTCCGGCAAAGTGAACATGGCATTGTAGTCATAATTCCAGAGTAAATTAAATTGCATTTTTCTGTCTGGACTGTGATTGTGGGATACTTTTATTTGGTAGAAGATGTCCCTGTTCTGCATGCGTGGGGGTCAGACCAAGCACTGTCAAAACCAATAGAAATTGTTCAGTAGTAATGCTTGGTCTCTACTGGTTCGGAGCCGGACTCACCAGTTTGTACCCCAACGCTGATAGCTCCGTTTGTATTGATGGCTTTCTAGGTGTCACAGAAAAGGCCTTGTTGATGCTACATTTAGTGACGTCTGTTGTGCAGTGTACCACTAGAACCGGGGTATAAAAGAAGTGAAAAGAGCAAAATTAATCTGATAAATAACTCAACTAACATAACTAAAAAAAACTAACATAACGAAAACAAAGTTAACAAAACACTAAGCAAAATTGAAATCATAGTTCTGTGTAAACTGTGTTCAGCCTTGTTGACATGTGCGCATTAAACCCCAAAATCAGTCCACCAGCGCGCGTGATAGTATTAACCAGAACCCATACCCGCAGATAATGCTGGGTAATCCGTTACTAGAAGAGCGTGATGGTTTGTGACACAAAAAGGATTAGAAAGAAGAAAGACGTGAGTGTATAGACTTGTTACCAATGAACACTATTAGAGATGAAAGGCATAACGAAGTGGAAAAGGAGAAAAAGGCTGAAATGTCCATTTGCCAAAGATCGATCCACAGTTGGCAGATGGGTGGGAATGTATGATAAGAAAAGGCAAGTTGGAAAAGTAAAATATCAACAGTTCATCGGACATTAGAATAAGCTCGATACAAAAAAGGACAAAAATAGTGGTCGCCAAGTACAGCATTAAGATCTACAATATTCTGATAAGCTTGAGAGAAAGAGAGAGGAGAGGAGAGAGAGAGAGAGAGAGAGAGAGAGAGAGAGAGAGGAGAGAGAGAGAGAGAGAGAAGAGAGGAGAGAGAGAGAGAGAGAGTTAAACTTCGATCCCCCCAAAAACAAGAACAACAAAACAGCTAAACACGGAAATTAAAATATGTACGAAAATCTTAGCAAAGAAGAATTGACATTGCGTTTGATTTTTTAAAAAAAGGAAGACGAACGAAATCGGCCAAGCAATTTCAAAAGCTCTTGCTCCTGTAAACAATCTTCATTAACAGGCAAAAGTGTATCGGAAGGAAGACACACAAGGGTTAACAAGTAACTACACTGAGTAGTAACCAGATGGCTGAGGCGGAAAAAAACCTGGGAACAATTGTTTTCAAGATGCCCCATTCCTCATCTGTTTCTTCTTCTTCACCCTCATCCTTCTCCCATGCCTTCACCTTGTTGTTGTTTGTTAGTGTCTCTATAAAATGATAGGCTGTTTCTCTATAAGTCTACTCTAACATCTCATAGTTGTTTCAACATTTGGTTTTTAAGGCTTTATTCTTCTAATACGGAGCTCAAGGCAAATTCCCTGGCAAATTAAGAGCAGATAATTCCAAGTTGGTTTTAAAAAAATATTCTTTTATCCTTTTATGGCATAAAGAAAATTGCCTACTGTCATCACAATCAGAAAATATTTTGATTCTACGTAGCTTTACCATTATAAAGTGTGAGGTACTGAAGAGTTGTGACAAACAGACCACAAGACAAATTCCGTGGCAAAAAGGGAACAGTATAAAGTCCTTTCTAAGAATCTTTTAAAAGATTGTTTTCTCTTTTGATAAAGTAAATTAACCGCTGCCATCAAAATCAGTACGCCTATTGGTTCTAAGTGTCTTTATCAGTGCAAACTGTGATGTACTGAGGGGTGTGACAAAATGCGTCAAAGCGCTCTGTCACACAATCTGGACCTCTGGAGAATTTTTTTTGCACAATAACAGCACAACAATTTAAAGTTGCTTTTTCCACTTAAAAAAAAGTAAAGTACCTGCTGCCATCATAATCATCCCATCTTTTGATTTCAAGTATCCCTGTAAAGCGTGAGACTCGATAGTTGCAACAGACATGCTTTGTCACAATCTGAACTGAAATGAAACACAAAATAACAGCAGAGAATGCAAAGGGTTCTTTTGCTAAATTAAAAAAAATCTCATTTCTGCCATACACATCAGTACAACATTTGATACAAATTAGCTTTATCATTGCAAAGTGTGAGGTACTGAAGTGTAACAAAGCATATCAACGCGCCATGCAGCTGAGCAAATCTGTTTCCTTTTTCACAGAGCAGCCCACTTACTACCATTGTACTTAGTTGTACTTTACTTTACTTTTTCCTTCCGCTTGTACTCTGTGGCGTCGCGGGGAGATATACTGTCTGTCTGCTGCAAGGCAGGTAGCTTGGAGAATGGACAATCCATGGACTTTCAGTATTTCTGCCACGGAATCACTCAAGCATCGCCTGGATCTACCTCTGGCCCTCGTGCCAGAGTACCTCATGTTGTAAGCACGCAAGGATGACTGTTTGGCGGCATCCGTGTGAGGTTCCCGACCCATTTGGTTCGTTGTTGTTCAGTATGGTGTAGGACGGGTGTGGCTCCTACCATGTCTCTGATCACCTCGTTTCTTATCTTGTCTCTCCTGGTCTTGTTGACGGCTTTCCTCAAGGATTTCATCTCACACGTTACCAGTTTCTGCTCCAGGGCTTTTGTCAGGGGCCATGTCTGGCACTGGTAAGTGAGAGTTGGCAGGAAGATGGCGTTGATCAGCTTTGCCTTGGTGCTCATAGGGATGTTAGGATGTTGCAGAAGTGGGGCAAGTTGATAGCTGACTGCGTTTGCTTTTTGACAGCGTGTTTCTATTTCTCTTTCCAGTTTTCCATCTTCTGTGAATATACTGCTTAAGTACTTGAATTCAGTCGTCCACTTTAGTTGGGCTCCGTTGATGTTGATTTTGAGCTTTTCTGGAGTTCTACTGACTGTCATGGCTTCGGTCTTGCTTACGCTGATTTTCATGCCATAGGTTTCACAGCATGTATTGAGCTGGTATGTGTGCTCTTGCAGCTTGTCTTTGTTACATTGATCATGACTTGATCTTCAGTAAACAGAAGTTTGTTGAGTGCCTCCAGGTCTGAGTTGGCTTCCTTTGTGATCTGGTCCATATATATGATGAAGAGCAGAGGGGAAAGGACGCAGCCCTGTCTCACCCCAGACGTCACAGGGAACCAGTTGGAAAGTCCACCTGGAGTGCGAACTACGCTCTTGCTGTTGTGTACAGCTCTGATGTTATCTAAGAGCTGCCCCTTGATGTCATACTGCTCCAGGACCCTCCAGAGCTTATCTCTGTTCCCTCTGTCAAATGCCTTTTCTTGGTCGACATATACCAGGTGGAGTGCTTGATTGTACTCAGAGCTCTCTCACTCAGTTGTCTCAGTGCAAAGATCGCATCAGTACAGCCTCTACTACCATTGTAACGAGTACGTAATTTGCTTCTCTGCAAATACGAGTTGTGACAAAGTCTGTTAACATGCTATATCACAATCTGAACCTGAATGCAAATTCCCTATCAAAATAAGAGCAGAACATGCACAGTTTTAGCCCCTCTTTTATAAAGTAATCTAGTGGACAAATTGTGACGCTCCGCCATGAATTGAGTCGCTTTGCTACCTGACCCACTTTTCCGCTAGAAGCCATTTTAGGCAGGTGGGGTCAAGTTGTCAATTTTGAGATCTTGACTGATTATAAAACTAACGCCATTTATCTACCTTATGCTGAAAAATCAAGGCGTAATTGTGTTTTCTTTTGCTTTAAAAATGCTTTTAAAAACATCCAAGCCCTCATTCTCACCAGGATGCAATTTTTTTTTAATTTCTCGGTTCGTCATTTTTTGCAGTATATAATTTCAATTTGTAATAATGTTTCATGAAAATGTCCTATCACAATCTGTTTTCTGTATAAATGACATGTTCACAACCAAAAATTGACCTCTTGTGCAATGAGACTCATTATGTGGTGGAGTGTCACAATTACCCACTGCTATCATAATCAGGAGGAGGACTGTAGAAAGTGAGATGAAGGCCATGCAGCACTCTTGGGGATCAGTGACTAGGTTAGCCCAGGATAGGCAGGAGTGGAAGCGCTTTGTTGCTGCCCTACACACCACTGGGTGTAATGGTTGATGATGATCATCATCATAATCAGGACACCTTTTATTTCTTTGTAGCTTTATGATTGCAAAATATGCCACTGAAGCAGTGTAACATAGCGCGTCAACAAAGTGTGTACACTTGCTATGTCTCAATATTGAGCCGAAGTCCAGCACCTGAAGGAAACAACAGCAGAGCATGTAAAGTTCGTTCTTAGTTTCTTGCATGAAGCATTTCCCTTACTGCAATTATAACCAGTACATATTTTGATGGGAAGAATTTACCATTGGCAAGTGTGAGGCACTACAGAATTATGCGAAAGGGTGTCAAGGGGCTATGTCACAATCTAGAACTGGTTAAAAAAAAAACGTTTCAAAAAAGCAATTGAGGCATTTGAAACGATGAAGTAGTACTTTTAAAATTTTATCTGTTTTTCTAGGGTTATCTTTTTAAATGGGTAGACAACGGCTATGACACAGCTTGTGACAGGACGTCAGCATAGGACCATCTTTCCACCCCTCCTTCCCGTCCAAAAATGCTGCACAAAGCATTTTTACAAATTGTAAACGTAATATCATCCTTGGTATAGTAGCAATCCTTAAATCGCTTGAACCATCAAAATCAACAGATTGCTTTTGTTAAAAGATAAAGCTTTCATTTAGACAAAATAAGCAGTAAAGCATGCAACAGACAGGGAAAACATGGGCCGAAAGACGAGAGCAACACATGCAACAGGAAGAGAATGACAGTAAAACATGTCACAGACAGACATTAAAACATGTCACAGAAAGGCACAGACAATAAAATAGGTCACAGAAAGACAAAGACAATAACACATGTCACAGAAAGACACAGACAATAAAACATGTCACAGAAAGACACAGACAATAAAACATGTCACAGAGAGACACACACAATAAAACCTGCAACAGACAGATACAGACAATAAAACATATCACAGAAAGATACAGACAATAAAACCTGTAACAGAAAGCAACAGACAATAAAACATGTCACAGGACACACAATAAAACCTGCAACACCAAGACACAGACAATAAAACCTGCAACAGACATATACAGACAATAAAACATGTCACAGAAAGACACAGACAATAAAACCCGCAACAGAAAGTCACAGACAGTAAAACATGTCACAGAAAGACACAGACAATTAAAACATGAAACAGAAAGACACAGATAATAAAACCTGCAACAGACAGATACAGACAATAAAACATGTCACAGAAAGACACAGACAATAAAACACGTCACAGAAAGACACAGACAATAAAACCTGAAACAGACATATACAGACAATAAAACATGTCACAGAAAGACACACACAATAAATCATGTCACAGAAAGACCCAGACAATAAAACATGTCACAGAAAGACACAGACAATAAAACCTGCAACAGACAGATACACAAAATAAAACATGTCACAGAAAGACACACACAATAAATCATGTCGCAGAAAAACCCAGACAATAAAACATGTCACAGAAAGACACAGACAATAAAACCTGCAACAGATATATACAGACAATAAAACATGTCATAGAAAGACACAGAAAATAAAATCTGCAACAGATAGACACAGACAATAAAACCTGCAACAGACAGATAAAGACAATATACATGTCACAGAAAGACACAGATAATAAAACATGTTACAGAAAAAAAACAGACAATAAAACCTGCAACACAATGATACAGAGAATAAAACCTGCAACAGACAGATAAACACAATAAAACAGGTCACAGAAAGACACAGACAATAAAACATGTCACAGAAAGACACAGACAATAAAACCTGCAACAGACAGATACAGACAATAAGACATGTCACAGAGAGACACAGACAATAAAACCTGCAACAGATAGACACAGACAATAAAACCTTCAACAGACAGATCAAGACAAAAAAACATGTCACAGAAAGACACAGACAATAAAACGTGCAGCAGATAGACACAGACAATAAAACATGTCACAGAAAGACACAGACAATAAAACCTGCAACAGACAGATACATACAATAAGACATGTCACAGAAAGACACAGACAATAAAATCTGCAACAGATAGACACAGACAATAAAACCTTCAACAGACAGATAAAGACAATAAAACATGTCACAGAAAGACACAGACAATAAAACCTGCAACAGATAGACACATACAATAAAACCTTCTACAGACAGATAAAAACAATAAATCGTGTCACAGAAAGACACAGACAATAAAACATTTCACAGAAAGACACAGAGAATAAAACTTGCAACATGTAGATACAGTTAATAAAACTTGTCACAGGAAGACACAGACACTAAAACATGTCACAGAAAGACACATACAATAAAACTTGTCACAGAAAGACACAGACAATAAAACATGTCACAGAAAGTCACAGACAATAAAACATGTCACAGAAAGACACAGACACTAAAACATGCCACAGAAAGACACAGACAATAAAACATGTCACAGAAAGACACAGACAATAAAACATGTCACAGAAATTCACAGACAATAAAACATGTCACCGACACATACAGACAATAAAACATGCCACAAAGAAACACAGGCAATAAAACATATCATAGAAAGATACAGAAATAAATCATGTCACAGAAAAGCACAGACAATAAAACAGGTCACACAAAGACACAGACAAAAAAAAACCTGCAACAGATAGACACAGACAATAAAACCTGCAACAGATAGACACAGACAATAAAACCTGCAACAGACAGATACAGACAATAAAACATTGTCACAGAAAGACACAGACAATAAAACAATACCAACAGAAAGACACAGACATCAAAACATATCAAAAAAAGACACAGAGGATAAATATTTCACAGACAGACATAGACAACAAAAGATGTCACATAAAGACAAGGACAATAAAACCGGCAACGGGCAGATACAGACAATAAAACATGTCATAGAAAGATACAGACAATAAAACAGTTGACAGAAAGACACAGACAATAAAACCTGCAACAAACAGATAAAGACAATAAAACATGTCAAAGAAAGACAAGGAGAATAAAACCTGCAACAGACAGACCCATAAAATAAAACATGTCACAGAAAGACACAGTCAATAAAACCCGTAAGAGATAGACACAGACAATAAAACATGTCACAGAAAAACACAGACAATAAAACATGTCACAGAAACACAGACAAGAAAACATGTCACAGAAAGACTAAGACAAAAAAACAACTGCAACAGACAGATACAGACCATAAAGTATGTCACAGACAGATAACGTCAATAAAACATGTCACATAAAGACACAGACAATAAAACATGTCAAAGAAAGACACAGACAAATAAACCTGTCACAGGAAGACAGACAATAAATCCTGCAACAGGCAGATACAGACCAAAAAAACATGTCACAGAAAGACACAGACAATAAAACATGTCACAGAAAGACACAGACAATAAAACCTGCAACAGACAGATAAAGATAATAAAACATGTCACTGAAAGACACAGACAATAACACATGTCACAGAAAGAAACAGACAATAAAACATGTCACAGAATAACACAAACAAAAAACCCGTGTAATAGACTGATACAGACAATGCCACATGTCACAGACAGAATGAAACAGACAATAAAACATGTCGAAGAAAGATACAGACAATAAAACATGTCACAGAAAGACACAGACAATAAATCATGTCACAGAAAGACGCAGGCTATAAAACCTGCAACAGACAGATACAGAAAATAAAACATGTCATAGAAAGACACAGACAATAAATCATGTCGCAGAAAGACCCAGACAATAAAACATGTCACTTAAAGACACAGACAATAAAACCTGCAACAGACAGATACAGAAAATAAAACATGTCACAGAAAGACACAGACAATAAAACCTGCAACACATAGACACAGACAATAAAACCTGCAACAGACAGATAAAGAAAATATACATGTCACAGAAAGACACAGATAATAAAACATGTTACAGAAAGACACAGACAACAAAACCTGCAACACAAAGATACAGAGAATAAAACCTGCAACAGACAGATAAACACAATAAAACAGGTCACAGAAAAACACAGACAATAAACATGTCACAGAAAGACACAGACAATAAAACCTGCAACAGACAGATACATACAATAAGACATGTCACAGAAAGACACAGACAATAAAACCTGCAACAGATAGACACAGACAATAAAACCTTCAACAGACAGATAAAGACAATAAAACATGTCACAGAAAGACACAGACAATAAAACCTGCAACAGATAGACACAGACAATAAAACCTGCAACAGACAGATAAAGACAATAAATCGTGTCACAGAAAGACAGACAATAAAACATTTTACAAAAAGACACAGAGAATAAAACCTGCAACATGTAGATACAGTTAAAAAAACTTGTCACAGGAGGGCACAGACACTAAAACATGTCACATAAAGACACAGACAAAAAAAGTTGTCACAGAAAGACACAGACAATAAAACATGTCACAGAAAGACACAGACAATAAAACATGTCTCAGAAAGACACAGACAATAAAACATGTCACAGAAAGTCACAGACAATAAAACCTGCAACACAAAGATACAGACAATAAAATATGCCACAGACAGATACAAACAATAAAACATGTCCTAAAATATGTCACACAAAGACACAGACAATAAAACCTGAAACAGACTGATACAGACAATAAAACATGGCACAGAAAGACAGACAATAAAGCATGCAACACAAACACGCAGACAATAAATCATTCAACAAAAAGAACAATTTGCGGAAAGACGTCAGTAAAGCATAAAAGGGAAAGTGATAATAAAACATGCAACAAAAAGAGAATGAAAAATAAAGCACGAAACAGAACGACACAAACAGAAAAGTATGTGACTGACAGAAAACAGTAAAGCATGTGACTGACACAAAACAGTAAAGCATGTGACTGACACAAAACAGTAAAGCATGTGACTGACCGAAAACAGAAAAGCATGTGACTGACAGAAAACAGTAAAGCATATGACTGACACAAAACAGTAAAGCATGTGACTGACACAAAACAGTAAAGCATGTGACTAACAGAAAACAGTAAAGCATGTGATTGACAGAAATCAGTAAATCATGTGACTAACAGAATACAAAAGTAAAGCATGTGACTGACAGAACACAGCAGCAAAGCATGACTGACAGAACACAACAGCAAAGCATGCGACTGACAGAACACATCAGCAAAGCATGTGACTGACAGAAAACAAAAGAATAGCATGCGACTGACAGAAAACAGTAAAGCATGTGACTGACAGAAAATAATAAAGTATGTGACTGACCAGCCGCCATGGCGCAGTGGTTAGCGCCTTGGGTTACGAACTGGAAGGTCGCGGGTTCGATTCCCATAAGAGTCATAGGGATTTTTCGGACTCCGGCCGGCTCCTACCCAGTGAGAGTGTGCTGTGGGCTCAGTGGGAAGACTGGGACCACACAGTTGAGCTTCATCTACTTAACGGATGCGAGTTTGAGAGTGTTGCTCAAATTACCTGACCAACACTGCAGGTGTCTGTATCTCTCGGGCCCGGTTGACGCCGGGATATATTATGATAGTAAGCGTAGAGTACAACCCTGTCAAGTAGTCTCAAAGCATATGCACTTCCACAGCAGCATAATTACGTCATCCTCATTGTCATTGATCATCATGCAATAAAAAAAAAATTCCTCTGATTCGGTGGTCCCAGTGGCTCTGGTCTCATGGTGACCTCAGATTCGGTTTGCCCATACACTTCTGTGCCTGTGGTGAGTCTGTATCAAAGCCTTTGGGGTTGGAGGTTCGCGGGGGACGGTCGTTAGAGGGATGTTGTGGTGGTTGCCACCTCGGGTGGGCAACTCACTCAGTCTGGCTCCGCGACTGAGCTAACACTGTCGTTAGTAGGGGGCTTAGTAGGTGGTGTCCTGCGTATGTTAGCTCAGAACAGGAACCACTGAACACCGCCAAAGTGACCCAGCAGCAATTGCTTGCTGTTTCAGTCACTGCTGTATTGAAACTATTCGTCAGTGTATCTATGTCTGAGTCTATCACAGTGAGTGCTGCAAACTTTCCACCTATCCTTGCTTGAAAAATTTCTACTACCTCTGTGTCCTTCAGCTTCTCGAGGTCAAATTTGATCATGATGTTGTTCCGCTTGTGGATTTTCTTTAGACGCAGTCGGAAAGTCATCATCACAAGATCATGATCACTCCCTATGTCTGCTCCTGTAAAACTTCGTGTCTGTGCGATGTTAATGCTAGACTGAAACCGTCTTTTCACCATGATGTAATCTATTTGGTTGTGGTGTTCTCCATTTGGGCTATGCCATGTCCATTTTCTGGATTTCTTGTGTGGACCAAGTGTATTCACTAGCTGGAGGTGGTTGTTACTGGCAAACTCCAGGAGTCTCAAGCCTCTTTCATTTGATAAGCCTCTTTCATTTGATTGGTTATTGCAATGTGGCCCACAAACGCCCTCCCAATCTTTCCATGCATCTTTTTCTACCTTGGCGTTCCAGTCACCTTGCACAACAAGGATGTTTTTCTTGGGAGTTTGATTCAGAACCTCTTGTAGCTGGTCATAAAAATCTTCTATGGCTTCATCTGTGCAGTCTGATGTAGGGGCGTATGCCTGTACTACAGTTATGTTAAAGGGGGTTGCTCTCAGGCGGATGGTAATAAGTCTGCTGGACACAGGGGAAAGGTTTAACAATCCAAGACAAAAATGGGAAGTGTCTCAGTGACGACCAGGATATTCTGAACAGATGGACAGAATACTGCTCCGACCTGTATAACTATAGAACCGCAGGAGATCCAGAAGTCCTTAATGTACCCGCAAGCAAAGACACAGACAGTCACCCTATCCTCCGAGAAGGAGTGGAAACAGCAGTCAGATCGCTGAAAAAGGGGAAGTCAGCAGGAGCTGACAACATTCCAGCTGAGTTGGTTCAAGCTGGAGTGGAAAGCCATGATCAGCGCCCTACTAAGAATCTGCAACAAGATCTGGCAGACAGAAAAATGGCCAACACGATGGACACAGTCACTCATCTATCACCCTCCCAAGAAAGGAAATCTACAACAATGCCATAATTACCCACAATCAGCCTCATATGCCACCAAGCAAGGTCATGCTGCAGATATATTGAATAGACTGAAGCACAAGCAGAGACCATCATTGCTGAGGAACAAGCAGGTTTCAGAGCAGGGCGCAGCACAACAGAACAGATATTCAACCTCAGAATACTATGTGAGCGGTACCTTCAACATCAACAAGACCTCTACCACGTATTTATCGATTTTAAGAAGGCATTTTGACAGGGTGTGGCATGCAGCTTTGTTGGCAACCATGAATTTGTACAGCATCAATGCAAACCTGATCAGAGTCATCAAACAGCTGTACAGCGAGGCCACCAGTGCAGTGTACTACAACAACAACATTGGAGAATGGTTTCGAACAACAGTTGGAGTAAGGCAGGCTGTCTACTCTCACCCACTCTTTTCAACATCTTCCTTGAGAAAATTATGGCTGATGCACTGGAACATCATGAAGGATCAGTCAGCATTGGTGAAAGAACGATCACAAACCTCCGCTTCGCAGATGACATTGATGGAATAGCAGGATCAGAAAAAGAGCTTGCCAGCCTAACAGAACACTTGAATAAGGCCTTAAAAACATACGGCATGGAAATCAGTGCAGAGAAGACCAAATTGATTACTAATAACACCAACAGCATTAGCACTGATATCAAGGTTAATGACCAGAAGCTGGAAACAGTTCAAATCTTCAAGTACCTGGGAGCCATTGTATCAGACCAGGGATCCAAGCCAGAAGTAGTATGCAGGACTGCACAGACAATAACAGCATCTGTCAAAAACTAAAACACCATCTGAGAGATAAAAAATATCTCACTTATCTCCAAGATCAGACTAATGCGCTCCTTTGTCATATCCATATTTCTGTATGCCTGTGAATAATGGACCCTGACTGCAGATTTGGAGAGAAGAGTACAGGCGGTGGAGATGAGATGCTTTCGGAGACTCCTTGGCATCTCCTACAAAGACCACATAAGCAACGAAAGCGTGCATAACAGAATCCAGCAAACATTGGACCCTATGAGAACCTCTAACGATCGTGAAAAAGCGTAAACTTAAATGGTATGGGCATGTCACAAGATCCAAAGGACTTGCAAAGACAGTTTTACAAGGCAATGTCCAAGGAGGAAGAAGAAGAGGCAGACCAAGGAAGAGCTAGGATGATAACATCAGCGAATGGACAGGCCTAGAACTCAACAAAACCCTGAGAAAGGCAGAACAGAGAGAGGAATGGAGGGAACTGGTTGTTGAGTCTTTGAGGGTGCCCCCACGGTCGTCAGACTACGGGACAGATAGATAGATAGATAGATAGATAGATAGATAGATAGATAGATAGATAGATAGATAGATAGATAGATAGATAGATAGATAGATAGATAGATAGATTAACATAGTAGTATGAGCCTTTTTTGTTTGGTTTCTCACGACATAAACGGAACAGGCAAACGGAGATGAAATAAAAGAGACAAACGAGGGAGAAGGGAGGGAGAAAGTAACACCTTTCCCCACTTTGGAGTCCCGTTAGAATTGTGGTCATGTTGACAAATGGAAGCGGTGTGAATGAGTGGCCCACTTCATTGCAACCCTGTAACTGCTGATGACTTTTTTTTCTCAAATTTCTTTCAGACCTGTCTGCAGGTTGACAACAGTCCTTCACTCCATGACGTTTGGAGTTTGGAATTCGATGACAACGCCAGAAACTACAATACAAAAATGACAAGCATGTCGACTTAGATTTTCTAGATAAGAAACATCGTGAAAAATATACCCTTATTGGTAGAGTGTATTTGTAAATAGCTAAGATTTGTTGAATTTCTGTTTTGTCTTTACTTGATATTTCCTATGCTGTACTCCCACTGTAGGAAAAAAAACCAAACATCTCGTTTTTTGCTCCTTGCTGATTTCCTCAGTGACAAAGATGCTGGAGTCCAGATCTCATTTCCAGGTCCTTACTGTAGGCCTCATTCTATGCCATGTTGCCTTTGGGTGTTTTCTTTCCTGTATCTTTCTATTGCTCGCTGGGATCTTGGCCAAAAAAAAGATGCCATCTCTATGGATGCCCGTCCACTTGGATTAAAAAGAGCCTTGCCTTGCGTTATTCGGACGAAACGTTAATGGAAAGAGCACCTCATTAGTTTTATCAGTAGAGTTTGGTGTGTGTGTGTGTGTGTGTGTGTGTGTGTGTGTGTGTTGTGTGTGTGTGTGTGTGTGTGTGTGTGTAGTTTGTGTGTGTGTGTGTGTATGTGTGTGTGTGTGTGGTGTGTGTGTGTGTGATGTTTTGAAAGGTATGTGCACAGATTTCCCTCAGGATTAGGAAATATTAATTAATCGTCAAAGCAGTCTGATCATATTACTTGTTGCCATCATTATAACGAAAACAACGATGCTGATGTAATTACGAGAACACTTGAACAACAAGAACATTATGATAAACAGTAACAGCAGCAACAATAGTAGTAGTAGCAATAAATCTACGACAGTGCATATGTGTGTGTGAGTGTGTGTGTGTGTGTGTATGTGTGTGTATGTGTGTGTTTATTTTATTTATTTATTTATTTATTCTTTTATATCGAGGATAATGGAATAAGCACTCATGTGCTTTTTTACATCCAGTCCCCGTGTGTATGCAGATTTATGACTTTTGTCATCTGTTCCCACCGGCACACAATGGCCTACTCTTACGAAAAGCAGAACAGGATTTAACGTGTGCGCAAGATGTTCTGCGTGCGTTCGCACACGGGACCTCGGTTTATAGTCTCATCCGAAGGACTTGTGTGTGTGTGTGTGTGTGTGTGTGTGTGTGTGTGTGTGTGTTGTGTGTGTGTGTGTGTGTGTGAGTGAGTGTGTGTGTGTGTTGTGAGTATGTGTGTGTGTGTGTGTGTGTGAGTGTGAGTGTGTGTGTGAGGAGTGTGTGTGTGTGTGTGCGTGTGTGTGTGTGCAAGCGTGCTACTTTCAAAACTACCCCCCTCCCCGAAAAAATTCAGAAAACTCAAAAAACCGAAACAACAATGGCAAGGGGGTGATAGGATTACAAGAGCCTGGTTCCTTACAGTGCAGTCTTTATTCGTGGAAGAACACCGCCGCCCCCCTCCCCCCCACACACGCACGCGCGCACACACCAACACACACAACACACACACACACTCACACACACACACACACACACATCAAAAACACACACACACACACACACACAATCTCTCTCTCTCTCTCTCTCTCTCTCTCTCTCTCGCTCGCTCTCTCTCTCTCTCTCGTCTTCCTCTCTCTCTCTCTCCTCTCTCTTCTCTCTCTCTCTCTCTCTTCTCTCTCTCTTATATATATATATATATATATATAATTTATATATATATATATATATAGTATAGTAATATACCTACAAGGAGCGACAAGCTTTGTTTTTTTACTCGCATTCTCTCAACGAAAAACTGACTGCACACTAACCTCGAGAAGTACTATGTTATTAATATATTATTTACATATATATATATATAATATATATATAATAGTTATATATAGTATATATATATTATATATATATATATTTTATATATTTATAGATATTTTTATATATTTATAGATATAGATATATTTGTATAGAGAGACAGCTTGTTTTTTTTACTCGGCATTCTCTCAACGAAAAAGTGACTGCACACTAACCTCGAGAAGTACCATATGTTATAAAATATAATTTACATATATATATAAAAATCAAATATATATATATATATATATAATATTTTTTTTTTTTTTTTTTATTATATATTTATAGATATAAGATATTTGTTATAAAAGAGATGACAGGACAGACAGAGAGTTACAGACAGAAGAGAATATCCCTTTTGAATGTGTCAAGAAAGTTGTACAATACGGTTATACAAAAGACTATCATTTGTAGGATCATGATGTAGAACAATCTGGTATATATATATATATATATTTATATATAATATATATTATATATATAATATATATATATATATATATTTTATATTTATAGATAATTTTTATATATTTATAGATATAAGATAATTTGTATAGAGAGACAGCTTTTTTTTTTACTACGGCATTCTTCAACGAAAAAGTGACTGCACACTAACCTCGAGAAGTACCATATGTTATATAATAATTATTTACATATATATATATATATATAATATATATTTTATATATATATATATTATATTATTATATATTTTATATATTTATAGATATAAGATATATTTGTATAGAGAGACAGACAGACAGAGAGATACAGACAGAGAGAGGAATATCCCTTTCGAATGTTGTCAGAAAGTTGTACAATACGGTCATAAACAAAAGACTATCAGTTTTGTGAGGATCATGATGTAGACACAAGCTGGCTTTTGGAAGGGCTATAGCACAACTGATGTCATTACTCTTCAGTGTCTTGTCCTGAAATATCTCACAAAGAAAGGAGGACGATTCTATACATTTTTGTAGACATATTTTCGGATGAGACGATAAACGAGAGGTCCCCGTGTGTTACACGTAATTAATTAGCCAACGGTAAAAAAACCCAGCTGAGCAACAAGATAGTTGTCACCTAGGCAAAATTCTTAGAAAATACCACCTGATAGGAAACAAATACAGCTGCAGAAAAAAAAAAGGGGAAAGGGGATGGCGCAGCGCTAAGTGGCGACGCGTTCTCCCGCTCTCCCCGGGGAGAGCAGCCCGAATTTCACGGAGAGAAATCTGCCGTGACTTAAAGTGGTTTGAAATAAAATCTGAGCGCTTTGATTTGTTGCTTTACAAGATTCAGCGCTATATAAATTCCATACATTATTATTATTATTATTATTATTATTATTATATCCAAAGTCTTCGACTGTGTTGACAAGAGCAGCATCGTTATTTTTGTTTTTGCACAAAGGTATTCATGGAAACGTGTATTTAACGCTACCAAGTATCAAAGGGTCAAAGCAGCTGTTTTTGTCGGTAACAAAATTGCAGTGTATTTTGATTGCTTATCTGGAGTGAAACAGGGATCTATTCTGAGCCCCTTGCTGTTCGTAATATTTTTGTCGAGTTGGGGTGCCCGCAGCATAGATTTATAAAACAACTAGCTTAGTGTATTTCTTTAAAACAACTAGCTTAGTGTATTTCTTTTAATGTATGCCTGATGGCATTGCTTTGGTGTCAGATTCTGTTGGTGATTGGCAAAAGAAAATGGTCTTGAAAGGTACTGTAGCAAATGGGGTCTAAAAGTTAACATGGACAAAACAAAAGTCGTGGTTGTAAAAAAATTGTGGTTTTTTAGAAAAACAGTGAAAAATGGTACTATGTAGGCAAGCAAGCATGACAGAACCCCGTTACAGATATCTAGGAATCATGTTTTGATATCCCTTAAATTACATGCCCGTCACTACTTTGTTAAGAATTTTTTAAACCAAAGCCAAACAAATTCTTTTATACGGTTCTGAGATTTGGGGATATAGTAGATTTGACTACATTGAAATAATGGCATGTCAATTTTTTTAATGATTTGAGGTGATTGTAGAGATGTAAAGAATGACATTGCTTTGGGTGAATGTGGTAGATACCCAATATACATTGATACTTTTACTCTAATGATTAAATACTGGATCGGATTTTTTGCTATGCCTGATATCCCAAGCAGTGTTACTTCATGCTGCTCAAGCATGATCAGATGGGCAGAGGAAACTGTGTAATTCACGCCAGGTCTATATTATGTTCAAATGGTTTTGGCCATGTCTGGGAAATGCAGAATGTATAAAATGTTTCTTTGTAGTATATCAAAACTTTCAAAACCAGACTTTTGGACACATATCGCCAGAAATGGCACGACTCACTGATGTATCCAGATTATTTGAATTACCGTCCTGATCTATGTAGAGCAAGTTACGTAGGACTTATGGTCTCCTCTGAACACCATTGTATACTTTGCTTAATAATAATAATAATAATAATGGAATTTATATAGAGCTATATCTTGTAAAAACAAATCAAAGCGCTTGCATTCAACACATTCTTACTCATACATCCAAGAACAATAAACAAAGTTAACAAATTCAAATGTACATACACACACGCACACGCCTGTGCACGCACGCACACACACACGCGCACGTGCGCGCGCGCATAAAGGTTTATTAAGAAGTAATACACTACAACTGAAAGGCATTCCATGTTATAAGAAAGCGCTTGTAAATCCTTATTGTGTTCAGTGTGATGGATCTGCCATCGAAGATTTGTGTCAGTTTTTGCTCCTATGCCCAAGATCTGCAACTTTGCCTAAGCGTTCTATTCCCCAGTGATTACAGGTTTCCAACAGGCTTTAAGGTTCACACGCTGTGCTCAAATTCTTCTGACAAACTTATTATAAACTTCAAAGTTTATGCAATTAAATGTCTAAAAATCAGAAACGTCTGGCTTTTTCGATGCCCACAACAAAAGTCTGTGTGCATTTTATCACCCCGAATGCTTCTATTTTGCTTGTTCATATCCTGTGTTCATTATGGGTCTTATGGCCTGAAAATAAACGCCGTTACGGAATAAAATTAATTTTATTCTCTCTCTCTCTCTCTCCTCTCTCTCTCCTCCTCTCTCTCTCTCTCTCTCTCTCTCTCTCTCTCTCTCTCTCCTCTCTCTCTCTCTCTCTCTCAAATCATATTGAAAATGAACGGCACTTTTTGTTTGCCTGTCCTATGTATGATGATTTGAGGCTTAAATTTCTAAAGGAATCGAATGGACTTCCTCTTCACATTTTGCTAAAAGCCACTAACCTTATCCACAGACATAATTTATCAAAGTATGTGTTCCATGCAATCAACAGGCGGAAGAAAATATTATTTTAAGCATTGAGCTTATCATGATCTGCACTTCTGTGTGAGTGTGATTACCTAATGAATGGGGTATCAACTTTTCCCCCCCTTTTCGTTATTTGTATAAAAGCTTGGTACATTGGTATGCAAGCAAAATGCAGGGAATACTGTGTATTATAGAATGTTAATAGTGTTGTATTCAAGAACAAAACAAATGATGACGAGAAAGACAGAAATATTTGCAAATGTTGTGTTGTAGTATTTGAACAGAAGGAAGGCATAATTACTGAAGTGTTGAGATTAAAGAATAATATCCAAGGATGAAAAAATACCCTCTTCACTGTAATAGAAATAACCTAAAGTATGGAACAATGTTCTCCTCTTTTTGGTATATTTGCATAATCGGGTGTCTGATTAAACAAGAAAAGCGAAAATCAAGCAAAACTGAATTTAATCTATATTGAAAATTGTTTAGTATCTTGAAAACGCATGAATATATATTGAATGTTGATTACTGTGTGTTATGTACTGCGTTATATCGTGATGCCTTCCCTAATCTACTTTGCATTGTATTGTGGCCCAAGGCCGATGTGCAATTAAACTAGTTCAGAGTTCAGAGTTCAGTTCTCTCTCTCACACACCACACACACACACACACACACACACACATTGATACACTTTTCAACATCCATGCACACAGGCATAAAGAAACTTATACATGTGTAACACTAACAAGCAGAAAAGACAGAAAATTGAACTGAATGAAATTATTTAATGACAAGAGAGAGAGGGGGGGGGGGGGGGGGGGGGGGGGGGGGGGGGGGGGGGAGGGGGGGGGGGGGGGGGGGGGGGGGGAGGGGGGAGGGGGGAGGGGGGGGGGGAGGGGGGGGGGGGGGGGGGGGGGGGGGGGGGGCGGGGGGGGGGGGGAAACTAGTGGAGGTGGGGGGGGGGGGGGGGGGGGGGGGGGGGGGGGTGGGGGGGGGGTGGGGGGGGGGGGGGGGGGGGGGGGGGAAGTGGGGGGGGGGGGGGGGGGGGGGGGGGGGGGGGGGGGCCGAAGGGGGAGAAGCGAGAGGGGGAGCGGTCAGGGGACAAAAGCATCATCCGCTTTCTGTTTTCGATTCCTTTTGATCCCCGATAGATCGCCTGGAAACATAGTTCTTAACAGCACCACAGGTGCTGTCTCTATGCAGTCATTGGATTTGAAATAGAAATTCATTTATAGAACATGAAAGAACTGTCATATGACGGTTTTTCTTCCAGGATCGACATTCGTCTTTTTAAGGTAAATTATTGTGGCTGACTGGTGACATGAAGCTATCGAGAGCACTTGCCCCGGCTTGTGATTAGCTGCTGCAATCACGTGTCCGGAATCCGCCATCTTGGGCACAATGTCACACGCGCGCGTGCGCGCCCACACCCGCCCACCCTCCCACCCTCGTATACACACACACAATTCTGCAATTTAACAATTTTATGGTATCCCACTCTTACAAACTTTCATCTAACTTTTTTTGTTTTTAACCCTTTTCTCGATCAAACACAAAAAAAATCCCTGAGAATTCGGGGTTTGAGAGAAAACACAGAAAAGTTGAGAAAAGCTTAAAATTTGAGGTTTGTTTCGGTCTGGTATCAAACGCAATGGGGGAAAAAAAACCGCGGGAAAGACCCGCGGTAAGCTCACTTACAAATTTTAGCCAGGCGAAAACTCTTGTTTTGGGGAGAGGGGAAAGTTATCATTTATCAAACAATGACAGGCCCGTTCTGTCGAGCAGACGAAAAACCGGGATGGGGATTCGGACCGTGATTGCAGCAGCCAATCACAAGCCGGGGAAAAGTGCCTCGAAGTTATGTGACTGGTGTTACTGGAGTGTTTTAGAAAATATTAAAAATTTTTAAAAAAAAGTATGGTTTTTATTTTAGCGCTAAATTCGTAAAGCAAAAAATAAAAGGCCTAATACATTGGGTTGAACGGAGCCCTTTTCTCACTCGGGAAAAATTTTTGTTGGTTTTTTTAAACGATCCCTACCATTCTTGCGTGACAAAAGTTTTTTAAACTGGAAACACCAGTAGTCTAATCCCTTTGATCCCTTTTTTTTGTAAGATGGCAACATCTTTTAATTTTAAAATTGCTAATACCAAAAGGGGATTATTTTTCCCAAAAAAAAAGTTGTTGAAATTTTAAAAAGGGAGGATTTAAATTTAAACAAATTTTCAGGGAAGTCAGCTCTAACTTTAGTTTGTGAAGAATGATGGCTTGAACTACTTTTTTTGAATCAAGCTTTTTTCAAAAAATTGCATAAGAACCCAAACTGCTCTGTTCTGCTATAAGAATGAAAAATATGTTCTTCAAAGTAAAAAATTTTTTTTTCTTTTTTGATCTTAATTTATAAGTATGCAGTACCAATTTTTTTTTTTTAAGCAAAACCATCTGAAAAAAAATTTTAAAAATTTTTTGAAAAATTTTCTTCAAATGAAATGTTTGCATAGGGATCTAGTTTTTTGTTAAGTATTTCTTATCGGTCAAAAAGTCGTGTCAAATTGTGTTCTTTTGACCCAAGTTGCCCCAAACTTTTAAATTTTTTTGTTTTTTAATTTCAACCCGGCATTTAGTGATTTTTGATCTATTTATCGTCTCACTAAATCACTCATCCCTTGGGTGGGGGACGACCGTTGGGGTCCCCGCACGGACTTTGAAAGGGACCCCCAAAAATGGTTCGCCCCGGGCTGTTTTCGGGGGTTTGGTACAGTGGGGCCGGTCCACCCCTTGATGTGGATACCGCTTACGGGCCGCCCCTGCCCCCCTTGCCCTTCCACCTTCCCTGCAGGACGCTTTGACAGGCTGTTATCCTTTTGGTGGCCAAACCACTTCAGTTTCCCCCTTTGACTGTTCTAAAATGGCGGGCCACCCGTCCCTATCTGCTGCCAAGTAGTATTGGTTTTGGGTCCTGTGGTGATGTTCAGGACCCGCCTGAGGCACTTCATTCAAGGCTGAATCGCGTTTCTAAATCAGCAGTGTTCCAGCTTCAACTTAAAGGAAATTGGATTGAAGGTCCCTTTAGAGTTGCCCTTAAGTGTGGGTTGTTTTTTTGGTTTTCTCCACACTTTCGCCGTTAGTCATGGGGAAAGTGTCCGCAATTCTGATCTCACCTCTTTGGCCGTCCTTCTTTGTGATGACTGCTCAAGGTACTTGAAAGTTTCCACTCCCATGTCTCGCCACTATCTTGCGGCTGTGGGATGGTCGGTGTGGTACGTTCACTGGATCTTGCTCTTTTCGTTGATCCCAAAACCGTGGGCATTGGTTGTTTTCCCCGTCTGGGGGTGAGACCGGGAGTTCTTCTTCCTGCGGCCCTGGATAAATACGTCGGGCGAAAAAGTTTGAGACGGCCCTTCCCCCCTATTGTGTTGTGGGGTTTTTAAAGTCAAGGGGGGTCCTGATGATTTTCCTCCAGGAACAGTAAAAAGAACGGGGGAATAGGGGGCACCTTGTCGAACCCAACTAAAGCCCCGGAAAGAACCCCCCAAATTTCTCCCCCCATGGGGATGCCGTGGGAGGTATACAGCCCCGGGATGACTTGAATCAGGCCTCGTCGAACTAAAGTTCTCATGACTTCCACAGAGCTTCTTCCCACCTCGGTCGAAGCCTTCTTGAATCAAGAAGTGTTGTAAGCTGTTTTATGTTTGGGGGCTTCCTTAGCATTTGATGTGAAGATCTGCCGACAGTGCTTGAAATGTCCCGAATCCCGCCTGTTCTTTGAAAAATTTCTTCGCTTGGGTTTCAGTTGTTAAGGGGAAAGGACATAACTTTTGTTGGATGGGTTATCAGAAGATTGTTCTTTTTTTTGGGCACTTCTTCAGGCCCCCTTTTTTGGAAGTGGAACTATGATGGGTTGGGGTCCCGTTCAGGCCCCTCTTTGCTGGTCCAGATATTGGAGATAATGTTAATGCCATGATCATCTCTGCCTCCGTTCTTGATGAGCTCAGCCGGGATATTTGTCAATCCCTGGTGACTTGCCTCCTTTCGGGGATCTACTAGACTATCTTCTACCTCTTCCTCCGCACCTGTGTGCTTTCAGGATCTGATGTCTGGGATCTTGCTCGTGAAGTTTGTTCGGATTCAGCCTTCAGCTTGAGTTGTACAGGTTCTGCAATATTTCTGTCCATCCTTCATGAAGTGGCGCTCTCTTAAGGACTGACCCCTCTTTTGTTCTTCAATAACGGAGTCTTTGGCTGCTGGACTTGGTTAGTACCTTGATGGTCTGGTACGCCTCTTTGCTGTCTCCTTTCGCATTGCTTCTCAACCTTGGAGCATTGTTCTGACATCCAGTTCCCCATGGCCTCAGTCATCTTCTTCTGATTGACCTGTTGACTGTTCTATACTCTTCGGCCGTTTCTGGGTTTTGTTCTTCACTGCTTTAGCTCCCTACGTTGGTCGCACAGGTCCAGGATATCGTTGGTAAACCCACGTTGGTTCTTTTTTCCTCTCTTTCCAAGGATCTCCAGCGCTGTCTCCTGAATGGTCTTGCTGAAGGTCTCAGTGAGGTTGTTGATGTCATCTTGGAGGAAATTCAATGCTGCAAATCTGCCCCCTATCTCAGCTTTAAGGATTTCAGCGACTTCGGGGTCCTTCAGCTTTTCCATGTTGAACCGCAAACGGGGATTTCTCTTCTGGTTCTTGGTCTTCAGCTTGATCTGTAGGGTCATGAGTACCATGTCGTGGTCACTGAGAGGATATCAATCTAGCGCTCTTTGGAAAAATCTTTGTCAGACTTGAGGCTTAATACTGATTGCTAGTCATTTTTAACAGACTTCTTAGGAAAAATTTACTACAAGCAACGCTTTTGAGGTTTTCTATCAGTAAATTACGGATGAACTATAATTATTTTTTAAACACAAGGCAAATAACCGGTAGACCTTAGTCTAGAGCCAGATTTTATGCCCTGCAGTTTATACTTTGAAGGATTTTTTAAGTAATGTATAAGGGCATTAAAATAGGTCTTGGCCATACGTTGGTTTTGATCAATTTAAAGATGCTGAAAGGTAGAATAATGAAAGTGCATCCTGAACCCAAAGCTGGTTTTTAAAAAATAATATTTGAGATATTCAAGGTTTTCCTTGCTGTAGTTTTTTAATCATATCTTCACATCAATTCATTGTTGTTGTATAACTTTTTTTTAAAAACTAAAACGTTTTCCAGTCCGAAGATATCAGACAACCAAAACACAGCAAAATCCATCCAAACGCATTAACAGAAAACCAAAAGGAAACAAACGTTTGCTTTTTCTGAAAACATTCACCAATCACTTTGTTAATAGTTTTTTCTAGTTTGCTTATGAACAAAAAGATTTGCAGTGTCTAATATGCAATTTGAAAGCCCCCAAAAGTTAAGATAAAAAAAACCTGGGTTTTATCTCTTTTTTCATGAAATGGAAAAGCTGTTATTGTGTATTCAAGCAAACAAATGAAAAAAACCACCCCTTTTCCATGAAATAGGAACAACTCTCATTGTCGATTCTACAATTTCTTCTATTTTTCTATTGAACCTAGTGGTTGATCTCTATGGTTGAATTCTTTCATTTTGTTTTTGAGATGTATGAGATAGTTCCTTGTCCTTGCTTTGTTTTCTTGTTCTTTTTATACATGAACCAGCCAATCTCTCCTATCTTACCTACTGTCTGAAACAGTAATCGCCCGACTGTAAATTGCTGCCTGCCTTCTATTGATATTCAGCTGCAGTGAACAATTGTCTGGGTAGGGTTTATATTTTTCTTAGCGTGTGCTGTTGCGTGCGTTGCTAAACGCGTAAACAAGGGGTTTACATCCGTCTGGGTTTGGTTTTTGCTCTAGCGTCTGTGTGCTAATGTTGGGTTTCCATTCTTTCATCTATGTTCACATTCATCTTATTTTTCATGCCCCTTCTCTAGTTCCCTGACACAACTTTTCTTTTTCTTTCCGACTCTAGAGTTTCCCTTTTTTTAAAAATCTGGCCGCTTTTGTGTTGATGACCCTTTCAGTAGCCATTTTCGCCCCATCATGCATCCTGTGCACGTTACTGTAGTGTACTACAAATAAAGGAGGCTCCTTTTCCCACTATTTTCAATTTCTCTTGAAGAAATAACCTTAAGAGGCAAAGCAGATAGAAACTTTAGTTAGAGTAATTATATTCAATATAACTGTTCCATGTCAATTTTGTTGAAAACTCCCAGGAGTTTAACTGTTTGCTTGTATTCTAAAATTCCACCATCTGCTTTAAAACTTGGCCTTATTGATAGATTTGATCCACTCTTATAAGCACCATGTGTGTGTAAAATCATTTAGTAGCTGTAAACTATTTCAATTTATAAACTTAACTTCCATATTAATTGTTGGAGGGTCCCTTGCATTGCAGGTTATATTCTCTCATAAAACATGTACATTTCCATCAATACAAAATCTTCAATTCCTGTGTAGTATGTAGCATGTTGATATTGTGATTTTAGTACACATCTCAGGGTATCGATTGTGTTGCAGGGATTTTCAAAGTACAAAAAAGGAAATATAAATTTAGTTATCATAACTTTATTCATCAGTCCTAGAACAAAAGCAACAGAATAAAAACACCCAACACAACAAAAGTCCAGTTTTTAAATAAAGGTATTGTTGCAAAGGAAACACAGCTTTAAACATGGCTCTTGCAGGCATGCTGCACAAGTTTGCTGCAGCACTGACATACAAAGTTAGAAGTGTGAACAATTAGTTTTTCGGTGTAGTGGTTTGTAGCATACAAGAGACTCCAACACAAGAGTAGCATACAATAATTTGCATAATTTTATGCATAGCTAATTCCAAAGTGCAGATGTCCTTTTCTATGACTATGTATGATATTCATAAAGATTTGATGTTGGCATTGATGCATGGTATGAGTGCGTGCGCGCGCGCGCGTGTGTGTAATTATTTTAAATAATTTGTAGCATACAAGAGACTCCAACACAAGTCTGTCCTGATTTTGCGCAAGTCTTTAAGTGTTTTGCAGTGTGACTATGTCACTGACAATGACAATGACAAATTCTTTTATTTCGAGGATAGTGAATAAGCACCCATGTGCTTTTTTACATCCAGTCCTCGAAAATAAAATAAAGCCCATAGCAATACACTTACACAGTATACGGAAAAAATATCTACACAAAAATCTCCACAAAATTACCGACGAGAAAGAGAAAAAAGCAAAACAGAAAACACAGAAACAACCGAAAAAATAGCAAGAAACCAAGCAAAACAAAAGCGGCGACAACAACAAGGGGAGAGGGGACAACCGAATAGTTCCCCCTAAAAAAAACCCCACCCAAACCAAAACCAAAACCGAACCAAACAAAGCAAAACCTCCATAATATAAAGGAGAACAAACCACGTAAATAGTATCATTTTGGCAAAGAGAAAGAAACGTCAAAAATTCTTTGTGCTTTTATGGGAAGCAACAGCAATAGTAAACTACATGAAACAAATATTGTATAAGCAATTTGCATCCCAATGCACACGTACATCACACACAACACACACACCACACACACACACACACACCAGCGCGCGCGCGCGTCGTACCCCCCCCACACGCGCGCGCGCGCACGCACTCATACCATGCATCAATGCCAACATCAAATCTTTATGAATATCATACATAGTCATAGAAAAGGACATCTGCACTTTGGAATTAGCTATGCATAATTGGTACGCTCAAAACAAGATACCAAAATAAAACATTCACTAAATCTCAAATACAGTCAACTTACGCAATAAAACTGAAATATTAAATCTGAATAAAGCATTCAACGGGATACTAATTGTAAACATGACAATTAAATCTATAAACAAACAATAAAAGGAGAGGACGAGGAGAAGAGAGAGAGAGAGAGAGGAAGAGGAGAGAGAGAGGAAGAGAGTAGAGAGAAGAGATGAGAGAGTAGGAGAGAGAGAGAAGAGAGAGAGAGAGAGAGCGCACAGTTCATTTTGAATCCATATGATATTGCATATAGTTTTCAATTCATCAACACTATTACCATTAGCACTCACTGTGATTTAACATTGTGCATGTTAAGATAGTCCTAGAGTCATAGTAAAGTAGTATGATAGTGGAAAAATCGTTTCTAGAAGTCATTTTCAATAACACAATAGCGATATACAAGTAAAACATTCACACTTATACAGAGAGAGAGGAGAGGGGGGGGGGGGGGGAGGAGAGAGAGGAGGGGAGGGGGGGGGGGGGGAGGGTGGGGTGGGGAGAGCGGAGGAGAGGATAATTTGGTATACTGTAAGGGAGGATATATTTACTTTGTTTCCAACAAATCACGTGTGGATTTTTTTTTTTGATGCATCAAGTGGATGTCTGTGCGATGAGGGCCTCTGTACCGGATTGCGTGCTAGTTTTGTGATAGAGAAGAATTACGTGGTGTGGTATCTATCTGCGGGTTAACTGGGCAGGTCCTGCCTGTATCAGTGAGCTTTTTCTATGATTCAGCCAGTCGGGGGAACTGGTATGCTAATAATCACACCAATCTTTTACTTTTGGTTAGACATTTTTTCCATTTTGCCATCAAGCATGTTTTACCAGAGCTGATATTTGTTTGCTTGAATATGTCTTGCATAGGGAATTGGAAGACAACAGAATAAATATTTCAAATATTGACATAACAATGAATGTATGAATGAATCTCATCTACAAGGCATACACAATATCCATGCCCAAAGGCGTGATGGCAACACTAATTTAAAAAAAACACATAAAAGAGTGATGTGATAGGAGGGAGAAGGGAAAACGATATGAAATATAAACATACAGAATCACACGAAAACTCAGCACCCTCACCAACACGCACGCACACACAAAGGGGGACGGGATAACCTAGTGGTTAGAACATTGCGCTTGCAATCTGACAACCCGGGTTCGATTCCCGTTCATGGGGATATTTTCCCCTGGAGTTAACATCATTGTAGACTCCACTCTCCCCAAACGTCCTTCGGATGAGACTATAAACCGAGGTCCCGTGTGCGAACGCACGCAGAACATCTTGCGCACACGTTAAAATCATGTTCCGCTTTTCGTGAGAGTAGGCCATCGTGTGCCGGTGGGAACATATAACACAATTTTCAAAACCGCATACACACGGGGACTTGATGTAAAAAAAAAGCACATAAGTGCTTATTCCATTATTCTCGATATAAAAAAATAATAAACACACTCACCATTGGTCAGAATCCAGGTTTTCAGATTAAGAATGAATTCCAAGTGGTAGTGGCAATATGGCGGAATGCTCCTTGTCAAAGAAACTTTTGTTTCGTGGATCAGGAGCCATAAACTTTTCAGCCAACAAGAAAACAATGCCACTTAAAAAGGTTAAAAAGTAAGCTTGGAGGTTTTCTGTGGCTGCACGAAATGCCATTGGCAGTACTTTGTGTCTAATTCATTTACACACAGAAAGCAAATGTCATTGCTGCAGAACAGGAGAATCATGATCAGACCATCACAACTTTGTTTCAACCAGAGCTGCTGCATTTTGTACAGCCTGGTGGTGTTCTACTTGTGTGTGAAAAATAATAGCAAGACAAAAGTTGTGAAAACCAATCCTTGACATACAAGCAAGACTGCTAGCTTATTAGTTTTGTACTTGCTGCTTTGCATGTTAAGTAAGAACAAACTTTGCTCAGAGTACGTACTAAACAAATTCAGACTTAACAATGGTAGATATGCACCCTTTAAAACAATCTAAACTTTACAATAGCAGAGATATGCACCCTTTGAAAACAATGTTACCTTAAAGACGGCAGATATGCACCCTTTAAAACAATCTAGACTTAACGAAAGCAGACATGGACCGTTTAAAACAATCTAGACTTTACCACAGGAGAGATATGCACCGTTTAAAACAATCTAGACTTAACGAAAACAGATATGGACCGTTTAAAACAATCTAGACTTAACGTCAGCAGAGATATGTACCCTTTAAAACAATCTGGACTTAACGACAGCAGAGATATGTACCCTTTAAAACAATCTAGACTTAACAACAGCAGAGATATGCACCCTCCAAAACAATCTAGACTTAACGACAGCAGAGATATGCACCCTTTAAAAGGCAGATCAGAGTCCAGCGTAAGCCCAAGATATTTCACAGAAAAGACAAGCGAGTTCTGTCATCACTGATAAACAAAGGTTGCGTGGGGCAGTGGCCATTCTCTGTGTTGGCCAAAAAGTAATTTCTCAGTTTTTATCATCAAATCTTAATTTGTTGCTACGTATGGACTTCTTACTTTCCTGACAGTACTCGTCAATGTCTCCTACGGCAGCCAGTGAAGCGTTCTCTTCAGCAAAAAAAAAGATAATTGATAAAGAAACTCTAGATGAAACTTGAGTGTTTGCAAGTTTAAGGCAAAAAAGGGAGTACCTAAAACAAGCATTTTGGAACACCTTGAAGAAGATGAGTCTCAGCAAAATTGGAATATCTTGGTATGATTCTTTCAGATATGAAAAACTACGCCAATACGGTGCTTTGGAGACAGACTTCAAGGGTAGGCCTATTTAAATAGAGTATAATAAGAAATAATAAGGTATGAAATTTATATAGCGCTGAATCTTGCAAAGTAAACAAATCAAAGCGCTTGCATTCAAATCATTCACACGCATGCAACCAGCCATAAATATCAAGATAAACAAATATCAAATGTATATACACAACACACTTAGGTGGGGTGGTGGAGGTGAAGGCAGCTATTGAGAAGTAGGAACAGATAACAGGGGAAGATCTCGAGTAGAGTATAAGTGCGTTTTGAGGCTAGATTTGAAAGAATCAAATGAAGGCTTTTGGCGAAGTGGAAGAGGGAGGTCGTTCCATGTGGAGGGACCGGAAAGAGAAAAAGAGCGACGGCCAACAGTGGTTTGTTTAAATTTGGGTGTCCGAAAGCACAAGGCATCTACAGATGAACGAAGGGAACGGGACGGAGTGTACAGGTGAAAACAGTTACAGAAATAAGAAGGTGCAGATTTGTGGAGACATTTAAAACAAAGGGTATTAATCTTATACTTTATTGTTTGTGAGACAGGCAGCCAGTGAAGAGATCGCAAAAGAGGAGTGATGTGTTCAGATTTTTTCTTTCTAAGGACCAGTCGAGCTGCAGAGTTTTGTATGCGTTGAAGGGAGTAGATGGATGATGCCGGCAAACCAGCCAAGAGAGAATTACAGTAGTCCAGTCGAGAGAGAATGAGAGATGTGACAAGTTTGGATGTTGCTTCAGTAGACAGATACTTGCGAATTGCACTTATGCGCCGTAATTGATAGTAGCGAGACTGGCAGGTCTGGGTGATTAATTTTTTCATAGAGAGTGTCTTGTACAGAAGAACCGACGTATTGCTGAATTCCACTGAAGTCGTTGTGATGGAGGAAAGTTTATGGCTTCCGTTTTATCGGCATTTAGCTGTAACTTATTTTGAGTCATCCAGTTTTGAATTCCCCTTTTTCAGCGATCTGACTGCTGTTTCCACTTCTTCTCGGAGGATAGGGTGACTGTCTGTGTCTTTGCTTTCGGGTACATTAAGGACTTCTGGATCTCCTGCGGTTCTATAGTTATACAGGTCGGAGCAGTATTCTGTCCATCTGTTCAGAATATCCTGGTCGTCAGTGAGACACTTCCCTTTTTTGTCTGGATTGTTAAACCTTTTCTCTGTTTGTTTAGTCAGGTCTTTCACCAGTGATTGGCTTTCTGTCTTTGCTTTTCTTGATGTTTCTTCCAATGGTCTTGGGCACTGGTACGTCCTTTTCTCTTTTGCCTCGTCGTGGACTTCCTGATCTCTTCTTTTGTTGATGCCTATATGTTCTTGCTCTTTTTTGTTTCATTTTTTTTTTCTTCAATCTTACGGTTGTCGCATAGTTGTACGGATGTTAGGTGTGACCCATGGTTTTTTTTTGACTGGTCGGCGTGTTGCAAAGAAGCTCGTTTGCTGTTTCAGTCACTGCTGATTGAAACTATTGTCAGTGTATCTATGTTGCGTCTATCACAGTGAGTGTGCAAACTTTACACCCTATCTTAGCTGAAATTTTTATACTCTGGGTCCTTTAGTTCTCTCGAGGTCGTAATTAGATTCTGATGTTGTTCGCTTGTGGATTTATTTAGAGTAGTCGGAACAGTCATATCAAGATCATGATCACTATATGTCTGTCTGGGAAACTTCGTGTCTGTGCGATTGTTAACGCTAGACTGAAACCGTCTTTTCACCATGATGTAATATATTTCGGTTGTGGCTGTTCTCCTTGGGCTATGCATGGCATTTTCTGGGATTTCTTGTGTGGGCCAAGTGTATTCATAGCCGGAGGTGGTTGTTTACTGCAAAACTCCAGGAGTCTTCAAGCCTCTTTCATTTGTCTAGGTTATTACAATGTGGCCCACTAACGCTCCAAGCTTTCCATGATCTTCTCCTACCTTGGAGTTCAGTGCCTTGACAACGAGGCTGTTTTCTTGGGTGTTGCTTCAGAAACCCTTTGTCGCTGGTCATAATAATTCTTTTCGGCTTATCAGTGCAGTGATGTAGGGGCGTATGCCTGTACTACCAGTGATGTTAAAGGTGGGTTTGCTTCAGGCGGCTGGTATAAGTTGTGGAACAGGCTGACAGCTCATGACGGAGTTCCCGGTGTCTTTGTGAACGAGAACCCCCGCTGTGTATGTTTATTCCTGTTTTTTCCAAGTCGTATCATTTGTTGACTTCATGGGTGTTGTTTCTCCATGTTTATCCACTGACTTCGCAGAGCCAAGGACTGTGCCAAGATATCTGGACATTCATGTGTCAGTTCTTCACTTTGCCTGCAGTCTCTTAGTGTTCGTACTTCCATGTGCCAATGATGGTGTTGTGTTTGGCACGAAATTTTGTGCGTTTTCATCATAGCATACTTTCGACTCTGTCTGATGGGAACGGAAGGCGTCGGTTACTTGGTAAAACGGGCGACGAGGCATCGGTATGCGATTGGATGTTTTGGTATAGGTGTGTCTTGGGCAAATCAACCTGGGCGATCCTCTCCAGGTTCGGAATTTTTGGATGGGTTTACTCCCACATGTGGCAGGTGGTACTGGGTTACATGGTTACAGTAGCAGAGGGGCTGCAAAACATTCCGCCTGGATGAGTCCAAGATGGAGGGGATGCCCTGTGATTTGCGCCTACTTAAGAATCTGCAAAAGATTGGCGACAGGAATTGGACCAACCATGGGACGCAGTTGCTTCATCACCTCCCAAGGAAGGGCAATTACAAATGCCCTAATAACGCACAATCAGCCTCATATGTCACAAAGCAAGGTCATGCTGCAGCATAATATTGCATAAGACTGAACACCCAAGCAGCGGACCTCATTGTGTGGAACAAGCAGGTTTCGGCAGGCGCAGCAAAACAGAAGATATTAATCAGAATATAGGAGAGCGGTACTTCAACATAACAAGATGTATCACGTATTTATCGCTTTAAGAAGGCATTTGAAGGGTTGTGGCATGCAGCTTTGGGGCAACATGAATACTTGTTACTCAGCATCAATGCCAACTGATTCCAGAGTCATCAACTGTTGTAAGCGCGGCACAAGTGCAGGGTACCCAAACAATTTGGAGAATGGTTTCCCGAAAACAGTTGGAGTAAGGCAGGGTGTTACTTTCACTCACTTTTCAACATTTCCGTTGAGAGAATCTGGCTGTTGCACTGGAAGAATCATTGAAGGATTCAGTCAGCATTGTGTGGAGCAGAAACGATCACAAACCTCCGCTTGCAACATGACATTGCGGAATAAGCAGGATCAGAAAGAGCTTGAGCTAACAGAAACACTTGGATATGCCCACAAAAACATAGGCATACGGAAATCAGTGCAGAGATGGCATACTGCTGATAATAACCCCACCGGCAATAGCACTGATTCAGGGTTAATGACAGAAAGCTAGGAAAAGTTCCAACGTTACACAGGGTGGAGGGAGCTCCATTGTAGCCGACCAGGGATCCAACGTCAGTGAAGAGTAGTATGCTCGGGCGTGCCAGGACAAATAACAGCTTTGCAAAACTAAACTCCAAAGGAGAGATAAGAATAATATTATCTCAGATCAGACTACTGCGTCCTTGTATAGCATATTTCTGTATGCTAGTGAATCATGGTCCTGACTGCAGTTTTTGAGAGGAGGAGTACAGGCGTGGAGATGAGATGCTTTTCGGAGATCCTTGGCATCTCCTACAAGGACCCATAGAAAACGAAAGCGTGGTAACAGATCCAGCAAACATTGGACCCTTTGAGAACCTTCTAAACGATCGTGAAATGGTAAACTTTAAGTGGTATGGGAAAGTCACAAGATCCCAGGAATTACAAAGAGGACAGTTTTGCAAGGCATGTCCAAGGAGATGAAGAAGAGGAGACCAAGGAAGAGCTGGGAAGTGATAAATCAGTGAATGGACAGGTAGAATCAACAAAACCCTGAGAAACGCAGAACAAGAGAGAAGAATGGAGGGAACTGGTTGCTGAGTTTTGAGGGTGCCCCACCGGTGTCAGAATACGGGACAGATAGACTATGTTAGATAGTTTTGTGTTGAAGGTTTTGAAGGCAGTGGGCCAATTTGTCAGACAGGGAAGCAGAATTTAAGGGTATTTTTATTTCGGCTACATTGAAGCTGTGAGTGTCATCAGCATAGAAATGTTGATCATATGAGGTGGTTATATATGTGTGAGAGTGGTGCAGTGTAAAGAGTGAGATAACGGACCCAAGACTGATCCTGTGGGATCCCACTTTCCAGTTTGAAGGTTTTTGATTGAATTTTGCCTGACAATATTTTTGGTATCGGTTTGTGAGGTATGAACTAACAGGTGAGGGAGTGCCATTACTGACAAACATTGTTTCTGGAGGCAGAAGAAAGAATCATTGAGTGATTGTAGTGTCAGGCAGCAAGTTAGGTCGAGAAGAGTGAGCGGGATATGTTCCTGAATCAGGCAAAGTAAAAGTGTATCTAAAGTGTGGACTAGAGTGTGGTTTCGGTGCTGTGGTTGCGCGATCGGATATGAAAAGGGGGGGGGGGAGGAGATTATTGGGAATTGAAGGTGGTTGGTGAGTTTGTTTAGACACTTTTTCAAGTACTGTGGAGCTGAAGGTAAGTTAGAGACAGGTCTGTAATTTTAACTGTTGGGATCAAGGTATGCTTTTTTAGTAGAGGTGTGACTATTGCGTTTTTGAGAGTGATGGAAAAATTCCTGACAGAAGACGAGATGAGTTACTATTTCGGTGACAAAAGGGGGTGGGGGTGGGGGGGGGGGGGGAAGGGGTACAGTTGTGGAAGGCATAGTGAGAAAGGCAGGAGCAGTATGGATCAAAGCTCGATGATTTAATCGTCATTTCTTTCATAATTGTTGTGATTTCGATTCGCTTGTGGGATGAAAGACAAAGAGAGGAGTGCAGTGAATTGGGGATCAGGAGGTGAGTGCTGGAAATTAGTATTGCTCCAGTCTGAGCCGAAAGTGCGGACTTTATCTGAACAAGTAGGAAGACAGATGGAGGGAAGTTCAGCAGGTGTTGGTCGAAGGAAAGAGGGCCTTGTTTGTGCAGACAAGAAGATTCTGACGGTAGGTTGTGACAGCGATTTTTGATTAGGCCGAGAATCGGGAAGAGTAATAATTTGTCTTTGAGAATGGATTAAAATTTTGACTTTGTTTGTTTGTTTGTGTGGAGAATTTTTTATTGATATTCAGTTTTTGATTTGCCCACTGCGTTCTAGACGCGAAGTTTGGTTTCGCATAAAACAATATCTTAGTGACCCATGGCGAAAGGGCCTGTTCACGCAGGATCTGGTCAGTTGTAAGGCGGCCAGTCGTACGCCCAATGCAGATGACAGTTGTGTTTATAGTGTTTTTAGCTATTCGGCTCCTTTTTTTGTGCGTCGCAGTAATTTGCGAACAACACGGGTGCGAAACCGGAAAGACGAATCCTCCACGACCGACCAACACCCTGCGTCCCATAGCTTGTGAAGAGTAGGTTTGAATGTTTCATGGCTTAATGATTGCGGGGGTAGGTAACATACTTATTTCTTACAGGTTTAGTGATTGCTGAGGAAGAAAAGAATGGCGGAATGATCAGAATGCTAGTTCATCAAGTGACGGCGGACAGATGTAACCAAGGTTAACGAAGCATTGGTGATCAGGCCATCTAACTATATGACGGATCTGTGTGTTGGTTCACTTACCAGTTGGAAAGGATTGATTTGACAGAGAAAGAGAACGACGTTTGAATCAGGAGAAGACTGGTTGTCAAAATGGACGTTGAGGTACGAGAATCTATTGAGACTTAGTGGAGAGAGGCTCTAGTGTCAAGGAGTGACTGAAATTCTTGATGAAAAGGGAAGCTGTAGATTCTTCGTACGGTTAGAAGGTGGCGGCTAGAGGCAACAGTCCGTATTAGAATGGCCAGGTAGGTGAGGTTGACTTGGCAGAACTTCAAAGGGATTCCATGTGAAAATAGGAAAGTTTTGGATTGAAAGAAGAGCTGTTGAACATGTCTGTATAAATGATGCTCACTGCACTCAGGGAGAGTCGGGGAAACGAACGGTTTTTGACGCAGGAGTGGGTGTGTTGTTTTTATTTCTGTTCGTTGTACATGTGATTTAAGGCAGGTTTCAGTTAAGAAAGGTTAAATTCAATGTCTTTTTGGAGATGAAATGTAATATAATCCGCTTTACCATCGGACAGACAGCCTGCACATTGAAACACGAAAGTGAAGGAGATCGGACGGGGGGAGGGGTTGAGAAAAGAAAGTGCGTTGAGTTGGGATGCAATCAGAGTACGAGGAGAAGGCGATGGTAGCCGATGAGGATATCGGTAGAGCAGTCCATGAGTTTGGAATGGTGAGTTCAGATTCGATGTAGAAAGAACGTGTTTACTTTCACCCAATATGTACAATTAGAACCGAAACAAAAGATCGTCCGATTATGCACCAACAGAAGAACAGAAGCTGAAGTGGTGCAGGTGATACAGCGCCATGAGAAGCTGTGTTGTACGGGAGAGGAGTGAGTAGCGCTGAGGAGGGGGAAGGGGCGATGGGGAAGAGACATGCCGATAAACGTTGGCAAACCCTTTTTCTCGTTTTGCGGCGTGTTGGATCCCAAATTTAGGATGTGCAGTTTCAGTTAGGAGAGAGGGGTATGTTCTATGGCAACAGTTCAATGAAAGTATGCATTTGATGTCACGGCTCCACTGCACATTTCTGGCCAATCAACTGAGAGTGGTGATGGGAAGGTGGGTCGTGAAGCAGTGAGATGGTTGATGGGCAGTGGGTCAGGTTGAAGTGGGTCACAAAGAAGCACGGTCAGGTAACAGACATACTCTAGTCCAATGAATTTTGAAATCAAATAGTATATGGAAAATTATAATTTGAAATATCTCAAAAGTTATTAAGCAAAAGAAAAATGTCTTGACCATTCGATCCAGAATGTAAACACAACCGGTTGAGTGTAAATTATTGTCTTCAGGAGCGGAAAACACACACAAATACATTCAAAAAAAAGAGCTAAACATGCTGCAGGCGCAAAGGTGAACATCGTTTATATTAAAAGCTGCGTCAGGTTCGAGTAAATGAGACCCACACAATTACTTGGAAATCACAATAATCAAGGTGAGTGATTTGCCTTTGGTGGATGGCAGCAGGGTGTGGCTCCTTTGTTTGATTGTTGTTTATGTGCATTTTTACGCTGCAGCAAAACAAATATATAATTAGAGTTTGTTGATGCTCGTTGCAAAGATGGTCAGATAGTTATATAAGATCTATTCAACATTTTGATACTTTAAAGTTATGTTTTCATTTTTGATAAATTTTCGAAGATTAATCGGACTGTATGATTTGTGTACAAATTATATTGCTGGTCTTGTGGAACCATATTTATGTACAACCATGTGCTGAGCAAAATTGCAGTGAAACACGCACTAGATCCCATCACCAACTACCAGTGTTCTACTTCCGTCTGAATAACGATGAAGACTTGAGAGAATGCTTCTGCATGGGTTTTAAAAATATCAAAACCAGACTTAAAACACATTTCATTTCGGAAATAACCGCCAAAATGGCGAGAACCGTGCGGCAGAGTATGAGTTGCTACTACGATTCTCCTGTTTGACGGTCATACCGCAACGTAACAAGGACAAATCCGCTTCAGCTTCCTTGATCAACTGCTTCTTCTTGAGTAAATGATTGAAAAAAGTGTTTGATAGTTCTGGTTTATCGCGATGTGTATGAAAACTGTCAATCCCAAATTGTATTTCTTTCAAGCATTAACTGCACCCTCAATCCAATTATGATGCTCTCCATCTCACATCTCTAATCGCACTTCATTTCTTGACAGTTCTCCTAATTCAAAGTTAACATCCACCTTCAGCCTCCTTCACCTCTTAGATGTGCTTGTTAAGTTGTGCAATCGTCTTCCCAGAAGGTCAAGCTGATATATTTGATTTCGTCGTGACAGTATATTGATATAACACTCTTACAGCGAACCTGGTTTAAAAACCACACGGTCATTAACCGAAAAATAAAACAAACTGACACATGGTTATAAAACTGTTTTTTACCTGAACTCGTGGAGGTGGCATTGCCATGTTTTATAAAAGATAACTCCGAATCTGCTCTTTCTTTTGTCATCTTTTTTTTCCACTTGAATCTTTCGAAGTCTGTGAACTCAACCTAATACATGGACTCTATTATTTCTGCTGTTTTTACCGTCAATCCCTATAGTAAGTATAATTGAATCTTCCATTTTCATCAGCGTTCAGTCACGGATCACCTACAGGCCTCTCTCACCAGCAAGCTTCTTTTCGGTGACTTTACTTGCATTTATTTTACCGAATCTTCTTCGACGTCGAAAGTCTTTTCTTTCATTGTCAAACAATCTTTTTCGCAGGTAATTTTTGACGCCACGAAGACAGGACATATTTTTGGATGGCAAATTATGATGTTTCAAGATCAGATCACATCTGTATCTATCACAGAGAATATTTAGATCATTCTGCTGTTCTTTTTTTTAAAACATTGCAAAGCCTATAGAAAGAAAAGTATGTCACCCGTGCACTCAAGACCATCGATAATTCCAATTTCTGCCCAAGCTGCGAACCGCAATTACCAACCTTGACACCAAAACCCTTAGAACTAATGATTGTCTCAGCCCAACTGCTTAAGAGATGCACCTCCATGACCGTCTCCTGCTGATAGGCCATGTGCGCATGGTAAACCAGACATTTGGTGCAAAGCGCCAACGCAGGAACTAGAAGCGGCAGAGGCCGCACGCACGAATCACCGGAAGTTAATAAGCGTTTCGAAAAAAAGTAAACAAGTCAGTTTCGACATTTTCGAAAACCCACAGTATTATCTTTCAGATTTTGATGCCACGTCAATGAATATTCTTTTCTCTCACATTTCAATTTTCTCTTGGATCTGTGAAGGCAGCTCTGCTTCATACAATACTCTGAATTCTTTTATTTTCTGATCAATAACTCGTTCCGAACTGGAAACCGACTCTTTCCAGCTTGCACTTCCTGATCAAACTTGGATTTTCTTCTTTACTTTCAATGACAAGTGAGAGAAATCACGCATTCATTCTACACGCAGAAGGACTATAAAATCTTGTGCTCATGAACCATACTGCTTCTTTTTCAAAGTTAGTGTCCATAGAGAATCATCATAGACGTGAGCCTTGGCGGTCGTGGGGGAGATGAAGATCGACTGCGTGGTTTAAGGCTCTCCATCCATCTCGGTCTCGGCTCTGGCCAGTAGTACGAGTCTTATCTGGTCATTTTGATGTTGTTATCCATGATTGTTTGTCTTCCTCTTTCTGCCTTCGAGTGTTCCGGCAGTACAGTTTTGGGCAGAGTGTTGTGGCGGGTGAGTGGCCGAACAGTCAGCTTTTTTTCTTGACGTCGGTGAGACGGGGTTTGTGGACTGAGCCGTGTATAATTGATCTTGAAAATTATGGTCTTTCGTTTCTCCTGATATCAGTATTTTTTATGGCATTTTGTTTCGAATGCTGGATTCGTTTGTGTTATGCTCAGCAGTAATGTCCAGGTTTCACTTCGTACGCCAGGATCGTTGACATTGGGCTTGTATCGAGCTTTAGTTTGATGGTAAATGATTCTTTACTTTTATCTGGTGGTGAGTTTTGTCATGGAGGCTGTTGCCTGGCTATTCTGCTCTTTGATTTCTGTCGTTCGATCGCGTCCTTTGTAAGTGTCGCGCCAAAGGTATTTAAAAGGTCTTCTACTCCTCAGATGTTGGGTTTCATGATAAATTTAGCCGTGGTTGATTGGCTCGTGTGATCACAAGTTACTTTACTTTTCTCTAGCACACCTCCATCTCATTGCTCAGCTTGTTTCCAAGTGGGTCGTAGGATCTTTGCGCATATCTGTGTTACTTGCTGCGATCACAGTCTCGGCAACACGTAATTTGTTGAGGGGTATGCGCAAATGAGGTGGTAGAGTGGGAAGTCATGGCGGGTTCTTCTCATAATGGATTTCAAGAACAGATTAACCGGACGGTGCGATAACAGGATCCTTGTCGGACCCCAACTGAGGTTTTGAAGTAGTCTTCGCTGATTGAAGAAGGCCTGCACTGTTGCGGTGTTTTGTATAGTGCTGATGGTTAGAAATAGTCCTTCTTCCAATGCAAACATTCTGAGACCTGGCAAGGTTGTGCATACTCTGTCGAAAGCGCTTTTGAAGTCGGATGAAGATGTGACAGGACTCTTTGATGTTGAAGCTGTTTTTCCATAGGCTGTGGCAGTTAAATCTGTTTTGAGATTTTGTCCTGCCTGCCTGCAAGCTAGTTCCTCTGCAAGGGTTTTATGCTTTTTTGAGTCGATTCAATCTAACTTGAGCATGATTTGTGTGGTGTGGCTGATGAGGGCTTGCATGGTTTCGTTAATTCCCTTCTTGGGCAGGGGATCTATGGATGAGTGAATGTGTCCTTTGTTGGTACGGTTTTTATTGTCTCCAAACTTTTTATAGATAGTGAAACATATGTGCTGATGTTATGCCCCATGCTTGAGAGTATGTGGAATTATTGTCTGCTCTGGGGACTTTCTACTGGTAAGCCTGCCGGAGGTTCTTTTCTTCCCTCAGTATAGGTATGGCGAGGGATTGTTTGAAGTTGCTGCTTTTTTTATTATGCTTTGACGGTTGTCATTGGGTTGTTGTACAGTTTGACAATATTCAGGCACTGTCTAATGCAGCTGCGTTCTGTGAGGAGGATTGGAGCAGTTCTTCACTGATGATGATTAGGTTGAAGTGGTTTTGTGAGTTTCTTAGGGTGTGTATGCCTTTATATGTTGCCCTTTCTGTTTTTTTCGATCTGATTCAATAGCACCATGATTCCTTTCCTGGCATTTAAAAGACTTCTTAGAGTTGTGGCCTCCGGCTCTTTAGGGCAAGGAAGAAGTTAGAGAGGTTTCAGTGATTTCTTGTATGCAGAGGTCAAAGATGGTCAGTGGTAGTCATGGCTGGTGTTCTTCTCTGACGCGAGTACCTCTTGCTGTTTTGGAGGCCTCATTAAAAGTTAATGGTTAGGTTATTGATGTCATTGTCCAGGAGGGTTAATGCGCAAATAGTTCGCCAAGGTCGCTCTGGAAGCTCTCTAGGCATTGGATCTTTTCAGCTTTGTACGTAAAATTTGCTACGAGGGTTTGCAGGCTGTTTGTTTTTTTCGCATCATTTTGCCAATAAAGAGCACAAGGTGTGGACCGTGCTATGTCGCTCAGGGTAGGTTCTTAGGTTCTGGTCTATTGATGTGGATATGGAGTGCTGTGGTGTTAAAGATTAAAATCTATTTGGTTATGGATCTTGTCGTTTGGCCGGCAGCAGGTGTCTCCTTGACTGCTTGTGGGGATAGAGGGCTATTGCAATGGTTATGTCTGTGGGTGCAGGAACACTGCAGCCAAGTAGTCCCTGTCGTCGGTTCTCCAGTTACCAAACTGCCCAATGTTCTGGCCCATTGGTTGTTTAAAGTCAGACTACTCTTGCATTAAAATCCTTGCGATGATGATGATGTCTTCTTGGGTCATTTTATAATCTGATCTCTTTAAGTTATCGAAAAATTCTTTACATCTTCATCTGCCTGGTCGCTTCTAGTGCATAGTTTGTATGATGGTGATGATTTTGGGCTTGGCCGACACCAGGACTGGTGTTAAATCCTGGGAAGCGTGTGTTACAGATGATAATGCACCAACTCTCCTTTTGACAATAAAATGCCACTCCATGTTGGTGCTGTTTCTTTTCTTGGCCCTGTAACCCAGGGATTTTGTTGCTTACTACAGTCAATGTCTCACCAAATTCTGTACATCTCATTTCTCCAGTCAATAATGTCCATTTATAGGGCCAAGCTAATACTTAGTTCTTTGATTGTCCGCACTGGTAGAGTGTACGGACGTTTATGTCCAACTGGTTGTTTGTTCTCTAGGAGCTTAAAGTAATGTTATAAACAAGTAGAGATTGTCATTCCTGGTGTTGATCAATGGAAAGCGCGGTCGTTGTAAACCCGGGCTACCTCGACGATCGGTATCATTTTGCTTTGCCTATTGTCTTTCATGTTTTTTTTTTGTGGTTGGATATTTCTTGGTGGCGCAATTCCTCTGTTCCTATGTTTGGGTTTTTTTATTGGGGGGTTTCTCCCCACACTGCGAAGGTTGTACAGTGTTAATGGATACAGTAGCAGTAATAGAGACTTCTCAGACTGACCTATACCCACTATCACGGAAAATAGTGCAATCACTTGTTTCAGGGAAACTGTTCAATTTAGTCTACATGCTAAGTCAACGCTATCAAAAAAGCATGCTTTGACCCTAACATTCTGAAGGCATTATAGACTTGTTCAAATTCTTTTATTTCTAAAGTCCTTGAACAAGTAGTTCACTACACAGACAACAACACCTTATTCACCAATTTTCTTCAGCGTTTCAGGCTGCGATTGAAAACCAGCACTTACAACACCTAGTACCCCACTTTAAACACGCTTTACTAGCTTTGATTAGGGAAATTTCTTTTCACTCTACTAGACTTAACGGCAGCTTTGATATATAGTTCACTCACTTCTTCTCTCCGTCTTACAAACGTTCGGTGTTTACTGGCCCAGCCCTCCCCTGGTTTTCATTTTTTTACCTTATGACCCGTTTCAGACAGTAGCAGATAACACGATACAAACCAATACCTGCAAACTGAAATGCGGAGTCCAAGGGCTCAGATTAGGATTTTTGTACACCCTTTACAGCCTACAGTCACATATCAAAAACGTCATCAATCAACGACATTTTTACGCAGATGACTTCAGATTCAACAGCGTGTTAATCCTGAAATCTGCCTTCTCTCATGGCAAATATGGCCACTGTTTGAAGAACTTCAAAATTGATGAACGACACATACAGCTAAATGCAGATAAAACCAAGCCTGCTTGTACGGGACAAACACAAACTTCATCTAATAGCTTCATCGAACCTTGGCAATGCATTCAATTCTTATCCATGTGTTGAAGTACCTAGATGTTGTTATGGACAAACGCACTCTCTATGCAAAAATTCATACCAGCCCTGTCAGTCGTGTACTACTAATTCGAAATTACCTGTCACGATGCAAGCCATATGGTCACTTCGTATCTTTTCACGACTGTACTATTGCTCTTCCCTTTGTAAGGTGCAGCTTCATCTCTATAATCCTTCAACGTATCAAAACTCGCGCTGACTGCATCTCAGAAGAAAAAATCTCGAGGCATATTACCTCTCTTTGCAATTTCTTAGCCTCGCTATGCACTTTTTAATCCAGCCCTCAGAATATCATATCAAAACTAAGATTTGCCCTCTGTTATATCCAGAATCTATCCACCCTTCACGAACCATGTTCCATCACCTGCATAAGTCTATGATGTTTGTGATGTGTGTGTGTGTGTGTGTGTGTTTGTGCTTTTGCAAAAACATTTAATATTGCAATTTATTTAATAAATTTTGGTCTGCAGCGTTACCCATGTTTGTACTATTGTTTGAAACTATGTTATTTGTAATTGGTTGTAGGACAGTGTAAGATTCGGTAGAATGTATGCGCTTTGATTTATTCTTTGCCAGTATAGGCCTACTATAAGTTCATTTTTATTATAATTATTATTATTTATTATTATTATTTATATTCTTATTATTATTATTATTTTATATTATTATAACAAATCATTGACGAGTAGTTGCTATTTCAAATCGGCTATTCCCATGTCTGTCTGCCTGTCTATCTCTCTCTCTCTCTCACCCACACCCACCCGCCCATCCGCACGTACGCACGCACGCACACACGCACGCACGCACGCACGCACGCACGCACGCACGCACACACACACACACACACACACAACACACACACACGTCTGGTCTTTTCGTTGAAATCTATCTCGGTTTGTTCTCTCCTCCACATTGAGTAAAACGGTTTCTCCCCAGAGAGTCTGTATTCACTGTAAAGGTTAATGCTGATGACTCAGCCAGACCTGATAATTATCCTTCCTTTCCTCTTGTTCTCTTTCCTAAAGCCGCGATCTTTACCCAGGTATATTGCCGTAGATATTGCCCTTCTAAACGTTTTTACTTGGCTGATTTCACCTCTATTGAAGTGAATATTCTGGCTCAATGTAGACTGATCTTGTTTACATAAAACAAGAAACTAGAAGTTTTGATCAAAAAAATGAAATTTTGTTAGAAAACAAAAATTGATAATAAACAAACACACGAAGAAACACACAAACTAGAAGGTGAAGTGATGTTTGTGTGTACTTTTTTTGGTTGTAAAGACAGTCTGTTTAGACATTTTCATCAGTTTCAAGGAAACAAAATTGATACTAGGTTCAAGTATAACCAGACTAACCACCAAAACTGCTGTTGATACAATAGTAGCAGCGTCACAATGATTATGAAAACAAAAGATTACATTATCAATAACATTGGGATTTGTGTGATTTTTAATATGATGATAACAACAACAAAATATAATCGTAATCATCATCATCGTCATCATCATTATCTTTTAGACAATGACGACTGCTTCTCAAAATATATTTGAAGTTGTTTAGAAAACAGGCTTTCTATGAGGAAAAAAGATGAAGTAAAGTGTGTGTTAAATATGTCGGCTTCAAAAAGGTTGAAATGAATAAGAAAAAAAAAAAACTTTCCCTTTTTTTCAAAATTATCATATTAAGCCCCAAAAAACTGCAAAAAAAAAGGGCCCCTCAGGAGATAAAAAAAGTACAGGGGAAGACAAGTTATATCTTTCCCCAAGTCCCCTTTTTTCAGTTAATGGAAAAAACCCAAATTTGATTGATCTCTGAAGAGAGAGGAGAGAGAGGAGAGGAAAAAAATGAGAGAGAGAGGAAAAGAGGAGAGAGAGAGAGGGGGGTTATTAGTTAGATTTATGTACTCGGCCTTAGTGTTTGGGTAAGGAAAATGGGAACATGAAAGGTTGTAAACAATTATTTTTTATTTTTATTATAAAAATTTAAAAGCGACAATGTTATGAAAACAAAAATTCTTTATCAATAACTAGATGTTCATTGATAAAACATATTAATCAAATTTCTAGTCCACAATGTTTCACAAAATATGTATTACAATATAAAAATCTTTTCTAAAAATTTTATTCTTCTTCTCATTTAATTGCGGAAAAAAATCAAATAGAATATATCTGCCCGAATTATCTGTCATTTTCAGTCGGTGCAAAGGCAGTCTTTTTTAAATTTTTGTGTTTTTTTCGGGGGGGAGAGAGAAAAAGGGATCTGAACTCGAACTCGGGAAGTGAGTTTTTTCATAAATAGGCTAGGCCCATATTAAAGGGGATTGCTAAAAAAATAATGATTAATATTGAGCGTGAAAGTACTGTGAAAAACAAGTGTGAAAGAAACTCACCGGAAAAACTTACCAAATAGGGAAAAACAAAAATACAAAAATAAAAAAAAAAAATAAAAAGGTAAAAAGGTGTCCATAACAATGTGGTCGTATGGGGAGGAGGGGTCAAAGAGAGGATAAAAGAGACAGAGAGAGAGAAAACACTGAACTCTGCACTGAAGAGAGAGAGAAAATTTGAACTCTGAACACTGAGAGAAGGAGAGACAACACGGAAATTTTAAAACTGAAAAGGTTTCGTATTGGCCAGGGCCACTATAACAAATGTTTAGGGAGGGAGAAGGGGGACATTTTAGCAGAAAATAGCGGATAACACCCACTCCCTCCAGTTACACCATCTCCACCCCCCAAAAACTTCAACTCTAGAGCATCATCACCATTACAAATTTAAAAAATTTTCTACCTTTTAGATCTTTAACTATACGCATTCATCATCACCCGCTGTTTTCAACATCCCTGTCATGATATGTTCTCCTTACTCAAAAAAATCTCACGGCACCAGTTACTCCCCATCGCTCATACCTTCAAAATTTACTTCCACATCTACAACCCTTTTCCCCTTTTTAACCCTTTAACCCACGTCACACTTTTACATCCATATCATCTCACCACATCCCCCGCAAGAGTTCAATCCTTTAGCATTTTTGCCCTTTTTGCATGGCCCGAGCAAAGGAGTGCTGAACAATATTTTGTGCCCGATAAGCTTGGCTCATCCACTGGTTTCGAAAAATTTCAAAGTTTTTAGACTTTTTGCTTTTAACACCCTTTTTTTCCCCCAAATTTCAACACAATTTTTATTTCTAGAGTTTGTTTATTTGGTCACTGTTCCTTCGCTATTCTTCTGCAGTAAACTGTTGTTTAATTTACTGTAAGCTTCAATGATATAAATTTCAGATATTAGTGTAGTATCTCAAAATATCATGCTGAAAAATATTGAAATTAAAACATAAACGGAATTAAAACAGAAAATGTTGACAATATTGAACACAGTGAAAATGATTAAAAAACTGAAAATGAATAAGAAAATGAACTGTAACAAAAAATGAGACTAACAGATATTCCGAATATCTAGCCACAAAAGACGGGTCATTAGTATGTTTGCTGTCTTCGTCTATGTGCCTCAACCAGCTCCCCGGATGGCGCGACCCCGCATCACAACAGTAAAATCTTCTTCTGTCCCACAAGTAGGCCACCTACGACGTGACTTGCCTGAAAAGGAGAAGGACGAGGAGAAGGCCCGAAGCAAGGAGTCGGGAAACACAGATTCCTCTGCTGTACTAGCCCAGCAGCGGAGGTGGACACGAGGGCTGGTTAATGTTGGCATAACTGAGAGATAAGGGATCAAGCCGAGTCAAGCTCAACCCACTACTGTTTTTTCCAAAACCAAGGGCAAACTTTTTGGGTCCGAATCGCTTCGCCTCATCAAGACGCAAAAGGTTGCCTGGTTAGGATAAACAGTAGCAGTTTACCTTTGGACACGGCATTATCCCTATCTCTTGTAATAAAAAAAAAAATGTTTACAATCTGCTTTGATGATAAAACTATAAAATTAGGGTAAAAACAGAAAAAAAGTGACAAAACCATCTCCTCTATGCCCAGCTCCATTAAAGCTAGTGCAACTTTGATCTGATCTTTAATGAATCAATGGCAGAGGAATGATTTCCGGCATTTACAACCTTTGAATGCGACCAACGCATTCGCACAACACTTATCAATTCATAATGGACAGAGACAGCAAATGTTATAATAAACCTTAATAGAAATACAGTGTGTGTGTGTGAGTGGGCAATTCCCAGTACAGGCAAATCTCAACCCATTTCATTGTCACTTATCGAAATGAAATATTAAAGAGAAAAATACGGGGACACTACTGGACCGAACTCAACCAAAACCAAACACCTATTTGTCTTGGCCAAGACGACAAACTGCTAGCAAGGTTTGCCACCCTGAGGGCGAAGATTGTCTAAAATATTAACATATATAGCTGTCAGCTTAGTGTGGTGCAATAACCAGCCCAGCTTCCTGATTGGCTGAATGACTCGCCACGAGGCGGCTCGCCTAGTTCACACACATCCACAAAACAGACCAGAAGATTCAAAACAATGTAGTATGCTGGTCTGGTGTTGTAACAGCCTGCACTGTTGTTGAAACAAAAAAAAAAAAAGCTTTGGTTTTACACTACACAGTATTTTATAGGAAGGCAGGCTGTTTTGAGTATTAGTTTTACTATGCTTTGAGCTTCTCATTTTAGTTTTATTTCTTTCCCTTTCTTGTCCGTCTGTAATATCATCATTCCTCCCGAAGGCATTTAATAAACCCATCTCTGTCTTTCCATGTGAAAAATTACAATGACTTTGATTTGTTCACGGTAATCTTTTAATTTGCCTATTTATTTTTGTGTCACAACCAAACAATATCTGTGCATGTCTCCCACTGAAAGCAAGCTTAGACTAACCTATTCTTTTCTAACATGGTCCATGCTCTGCAGAGCAGTCATCTATTAAAGAAAAGGTCTGCCTATTTTCAAACAGCCTGTAATAGTAATTCTAAACACTCGCTTAGCCTGTCAGAGGATAACAAGAGTATATTCACATCTGTCCAAATAAATTTTCTCGTCTCCTGTATGTTTTATTGTTGGCAGTGTTGGACAAATATAACAAGAACTCGAAATGATTTCTGTACACTGTTTGTAATAAATTAAAACAAATAGTCTTGCCACAGCCATCCTGCCCGCATATTAGAGGCAATGTGCCTTCTTTGGTAAAAACTTAGCTGGTCCATTAGTAAACAACTTCTTATTAGTCCCCTATTTTCCTTCTATGTTGAGCTGTCATCCATCACTACAAATAGATATATTTTATGGCTCCATCATTTCCTTTCTCTTTCTTTTCCCTCTTATTTGATTAGTTATTCCTATTGATTCCTTCTGACCGTTTATCAATGCTCTTCCTGAACCATGCAGCTTATCATCATCTGTGATCTTAAGTCAACCCACAATGCCATATTAGAGATGTAGGTATTCAATGAAGCCTAACATCAGCAGGCAGATGTGAAAGATTTGCTTGTAACACCAGTAGTGGTATCATTGGTGTTGACCAGAACAAAGTGTTTTCCGTTTACCTCATCAAAGTGTTTGAATGGAATATCCTGAGCATAGAGTTGATTTGGTGCTGTCCCTCTATAGTACTGATAAATGTTTAATACGGGGATTAATAAACCTTCACTTATGAGGAAAAGCGGGTGGCTGGGTTCTTCAAAAACAGCTTAATATTCCATTTAAAAGATCTTGCTGGAGTGTTTCAGATTTTTATGTTCCACACAGTATCTGCTTACTCTTCATTATTGTGATATGAATTGAGCCACTCATTCCATAATAAGATAGCAACCTTGACTGACATTGCTGTCAATCAAGCGTGCAAGCTCTGGGTGATTGACAACATCATACGCCTAAAGATATGCCAGATATTTTGTACTTTGCGTCAGCATCCATGGATTAAATAACTTGAGCACTGTCATTAAAGGTTAGACACATACGACAGTCCTGTCTCTCAGTGGCGCCCAGATAGTAAGGCATGTGGAGAGCTGACAGTTCAAAGTCAAGAGGAATGCAAAACCCTGTACCATAGGCCTTTTGCTATGGCAGCAATCTTTTTTTCGCTGTTTCCCTTATCGCAGAACATACCAGTGTTTTAGGTCCCTCATCACCTGTATGCCCTGATAAATAAGAACATCTCTTTTTTCTTTTGTCATCCATAAAATCAGTATAGGATCCAGAATACGTCTGCGTTTGTTTAGTGATAGCACTTCTCTGCCTTCTAGCTTGACACTAATCTTTTTTATAATAGCCCTACCTAGTTGCTACCACAACTTCTGTTTGGATCATCCTTCAGACTCTAGTGTCAATCTGAAAAGCCAAGCCTAGTTGTGCCTGGAACAATGACAATCATCTTTCCTAAATTAGAAACCAACAGACAGAATCTGATTTTCAATCAATATTGGAGGGGTTGTTTGTAATAACGGATTGTCTGTCCCTGTTTCCTTTAATGCCTACGGGAACTTTTAAACGTCCCTGTATGGATCAAGGATTGCTTCAAATGTTTGTTGCGCCATCGTTTTTTCTATAAGTAGCAAATAAAAAAAACAATAATAGAATAATGGAAAGACTATGATATAGATATGGATGATGTGTTTACGGCCAGCTGATATATTGGTGAAGTCAGCAACAACTGTAGCACACCCTTGCACTCAGTCAGAAGAGAATGTTAGAAAGCAGGTTAAAGATTTTCACACAAGGTTTGGAACAACCATCCACCCGAAGTACTAGACCATACTGACTTTGATATGGACAACAAAGATCAATCTTATGCTGTAACTGACACAGGCCTAAAAGGGTTTTTAACAAAGAAAAATAACCCCCATCAGTTTTTAGCAAAAAATACACTCAAGCAGAAGACTAAGTGTTGCTAAAAATGCAGAGAAAACTTGGTATTAGTGATGCACAAACTACTACTAACAACTGCCTACGCAAGCTTGCAACCAACTACAAAATGCTGAACAAAACCTACCAACAGAAACATTGAAAGTCAACCACTTGAAAGACCTACACAGTCGGGCAAACACAACACACCTGAAACTATCTAAGTTGGAAACTAGCTTCACAACACAAGCACCGAAGACACAGCACTGAAAACAATAATGATGAACCCCTAACACAGGATCGGAAATAATGGGGCTCAATCCAAGCACACAGAGGTATTAGAGGCAAACTGATAAAATAATTTAGCAAGCTAGGTGATTTAGACTCACGCATAAACTAAAAAAAGAAGCTAGCGCCGCAGACACTGAACAGGAAGAAAGAAAGAATCACACAGCATCTAATAAATCTGCAAGATGAACACCAAGCCCAAGATTAGAGGTCTTAAACAATAACAAGAGCATCAACTAGAATCTCAGGTTAGCATAATAAAAAGAAACAATCCACCGCATTCTTTATGAAAACACAACATAGTGATAGCAGAAAGAATCCTACACTGTTTTCGCGAGAAGGCATAACACTTGTCATATAATTACAGCATTGGTTTCGCTAAATAAGCACACTTGTTTATGCGCTGAACAGGAAAGCACACTACGCCACCACCACCACCACACCACCACCCTTCCGACCCACACAGGGAGAAACTGGGTTAAGAACAACTCGTCGGCCACTTAGCATACCTATTAAAAAAAATTAGCCTACAAAGTTGCAACGCACATCCTGTATAATTGGCTCCGGGATTAGCTGGCTGCTATCAACGGAGGAAAAGTGTGGATTTATTGGCTGAACTTTAAGGGCGTTACTGGTTTTAGTTGTTTGGTATTTTCTTCTTCTAAAATAAAAAGATAAGCAAGGCCGCTTAAAAAACAAAATACTTGTTTAAGCAGTTATTCACCAAGTGACTGTCCTCTTACAAGGGGAATACTTATTTTTTTTGTTTGCTCTGAGAGTGGTGGTAGTAGTTCTTTCCCTTGTACGTTGCTTCTGTGGGTGTTACCACACTTTTTGCTTCTGGTGCTACTTTGATACTACAGCTGCTGCTGGTGTAGGTTTACACTTTCATTTTTTTTTTTTCAAGCTGCAATCATCTCCAGCTATAATATTATAGTTGGTTTGGTAGTTTGAATTGTTCCTATTTGTAACTGCATGTTGGAAAGGTGCAGCATATATAAACCAAGTCCTATAAGACAAAGTCTACCTTAGACCAATTGCCTATGAAGAACACTTGATCATGCATGATGCTTGATGGTAGTCAACAGCTTGAGTTAATACTATCTTCCACGATTTGCAGAAACTGCGTCTTGCATCAAACCATGCCACCAATAATACTTTTGATCTTCGTCTGATGCCTGCGCACCAAGCAAGCACCATAACATAGGTCCGAAACAAGAGTCATTAAAACCTCTCTAAAATTTAATCCTGGTCTTGTTAACCCTTCACTTTCAAGAATAAAAGTCGATCCATTGCATACATGTGCATTTGCTCTCTTGATCCCAGAAACAACCTCTTAGCACCACGTGAGAAAGATGTATTTGGAGGCACCAAGTCATATTATACCACCTTGCACACCCCACAAATTACAGAGTTTCCGCCATGCCATGATTTTTGTCCTGTGTTTTGTCCTGAATGATGCAAGTCTTAGAATCATATTAACACTCCATTGGCAAGCCTCATCAAACCCTTCATGTAATTTCCTAATCCTACTATGAAAGGATTGAAGTTGCTATCAGTGGGCAGTGGGACCCTGCAGCTCAGATAAGAAAAAAAAAAAAAAAAAAAACAAATAAAAAAAGAAAATTAAAAAAAAAAAAGAAAAAAAAAAAAAAAAAAAAAAAAAAAATAAAAAAAAAAGAAAAAAAAATAAAAAAAAAAAAAAAGAAAAAAAAAAAATAAATAAAAAAGAGCAAAAAACAAAAAAAAACAAAAAAAAAAAAAAAAAAAATTATAATAAAAAAAAAAAAAAAAGACAAAAAAAAACAAAAAAAAAAATAAAAATAAAACAAATAAAAAAAATATAAAAAACAAAAACAAATAAAGAAACAAAAAAAAAAAAAAAATAAAAAAAAAAAAAAAAAAAAAAGAAAAAAAAAAAAAAAAAAAAAAAATAAAACACATGCCTAAACTGATAGTACACATGAACCTGTAAACACAGAACTTTACTAACTGGTTTTTATGTTCAAGTGGTCAGCATAGGACACACCACAGCCCGTACCATTGCAAACAGTAGATAGCAAATTTAAGAAGTGGTTTAGTAAAACGGATTAGGATTAGCCAACCATGCTTCGCAGTGGCATCCAGCCTTAATTGGTGTTTAAGTATGATTTCAGTGGTTGGGAACTTTTAACCCTTCGAAGATCAATGTCACTGAAGCAGCAACATTCTAGCTTATTAAAGGTAATAGTCTTTGGGTTATAGTGAGATCCAGGCCTCGTATTTTGCATCCTTTAACTATATTTATACATTATTATCTCCTATATTAGATGAAAGGTTTAATAACACTAACAAAAAACCAGTCAGCGTGTACCTGTTAAACTATCCATTCCAATTGGAACAACACGCTGTCAAACTTAAAACTGTTGCTTTTGCACAGGTCTGGTACACAGTATCATGGACTCAAACAATGACACAGAGCAACAACTAAACAACTGGATTAAAAATTATAGATAAGGACCGTCCACATAAATTTACTTTACGTGGATGATTTATTACGGACTTTCAGCACACTGGAAAAAGAGCTCTTTTGCCCAGCTGGCATCACAGCAAAACTAAACCAAGCTAGTCTAAGATAAACCTCTACAACTTCTTCAAGTATAAAGTAGGTAAGTCACACACTTCAGCAAAAAAAAAACGTCTTGCGCAGAAATGCTTTTGGGTTTGACATAGACCATTTTTAGAAGAATGGTTTAAAAGATGATGGGAAGCAACACACTTTGGTGTGCCTTTTGATGATGATTTTGGCAAAGAAATAACCAATGGGTGAAAGAGACCCATTAACATTGGAGTACAACAACCCACTCTTTGCATTTTGTCATACACCTGTCTCAGTCAGTTTAACAACAACATCCAAAAACCAAGTGGTGATGAAGGCTTCTTCCCTCATGCAGTCCCTTCTGAATCTACTGAGAAGCCTCCACCCAGCCGGAGCAATGTACGGTGAAACGCAGCACAATAGCTTTACTTACACTTCAATTCAAATAGCTAGAAAAGGCCTTCTCCATGAAACACTATCTGTCAAACAATCAAATAAAGACGGCAGCACAAAAGAACATTGACTGTAACAATTTACATATTACATTAGAGAATAAAATAATATAAATACTGAATACATAACAACATAACCATGTCACGGACGCGGTTCCCTAATAAAGCACCTAAAAAAACAGCCCAACTATTAGCTTAAAAGATCTTGGTGATTGTACAAGAGTTTGAGAAGGATGGGGAAATTGGTGAAGTTTATTATGCTTTTGATACACAAATGATGGATACTACAAAGCGCACAACAATAGAAGAAAACTAAGAACCTCTCGGTTTCCTAAACTTGAACAGTTGCGTAATGTTGAAAGCTGAAACATAAGCAGATATTTACCTTACAAACAAAGTAAACAATATAAAGCTAATAAATGGCAACTTCAAACCAAGAATCGACTCTTCTCGGCAGATATCAAGTTTGAGTTTTATTAGTCCTACACTCTCTAGAAACTCAACAGAACATATTCCCTAAAAGCCATAAATGCCAGACCCAAAATCTAGCACTAGCAAAATCAATCAGCACCATCGAAAATGAATTAGAGATAATACATTACAGAATAAGACAACGTTACTTGCTTTTCATTAGAAAAGACTCAGTGACTAACCATCACCACATTGCTATGATTCCTTCCATAATCTTTTCCTCTGATGATCAGTACACATAGGTATTGTTCTTGTTGCAAGAGAAGACAGAGCGACTGTTCTTGTTCAATTGGATGGATTACAATTAACGAAAGACCTCGCGTTGATGCCCTCAAGATTTTTGCTATAGCTATTCGGAACAGCGGCGGTGACAATGACATTGAAGTGAACAAAATATCCAGTAATAAAAGTCAACTTGCTCCTAGACCCAACCACAGCTAGACACAATTAGCATCCCTCAATCTACACCACATTGACCTTGTTGCAGTCTATTACAACAGATTTTGACGGCGCTGACAATCAATTACAAGACTTACTGAATGAATACCATAAAAAAAATACAAAAGTTTTGTTTAAACAGTATAAGAAGAAGCTAATAACCCTAAACAACTAACTAAAGAACAACAGCGATCAAACACACAGGCTGAAAGGACGACCATCATTGGTACATGGAACATAACCTACCCTTGCAACCATGTGGAAGCAAGCTCCAAAGCTAAACCCACGACCTTTGAAGAAATAACGAATGAATGTGGGACACAATACTTGGATAACTGTCCGAAGGTCCGAATCCCGTTGGGTCGGATTCGCGAAACAACTACAGAAGAAGATCCAAACTATGGTATAGTGGTGATGACTCCAAACACCAACACGGAGTAGGATTTCTTGTCAACAAGAAGAGACTCCCAATCTCCACCAGACTGATCCTCCAAGCTTGTCGCAACAAAAACCACGACAACATGACCATCAATACAAATCTATGCACCAACATCAGACTATACGATGATGAAGCAATCGAGTGTATTCTCCTTACGAAGATTGGAGAGCTGCCCCCCAACAAATCAACATCCAAAAAGACTTTCCTCGTGATCCAGGTGACTGGAAATGCAAGACGACCTACCTTATGACCAAGTGGCCAAGACATAGGCCGTTTTGGCGTGAACGAAATAAATGATAGAGGTCTCAGACTTTTTGGAATTCGCAAGCAACCACAATCTTACTTCGCCAACATTTAAAACCCCCACAAACATAAAAGAAGAAACGGGGCACTCACCAAATGGAAAGACACAAACCCAGATTGACTACATTTTGGCCCCCAAACGTTTTAAGCGAAAACAAAAAAACCCCAGAAAAATTTTTTCCCTGGGCTGATATTGGGGCATGACCACGACAGGTACTCTGACCCTACAGATAAAGCGAAGACCAAAAACCAGAAAGAAATCCCCTTTTTTGGGGGTTCAACAGGGAAAAAGCTAAAGGACCCCCGAAGTCACTGAAATTTTTAAAGCTGAGATAGGGGGCAGATTTGCAGCATTGAATTTCCTCCAAGATGACATCAACAACCTCACGGGAAAACCTTCAGCAAAAACCATTCAGGAGACAGCGCTGGAGACCCTTGGGAAAGAGAGGAAAAAGAACCAACCGTGGGTTACCAACGATATCCTGGACCTGTGCGAACCCAACGTAGGAGCTAAAGCCAGTGAAGAACAAAAACCCAGAAACGGCCGAAGAGTATAGAACAGCCAACAGGTCATCAAAAAGAAGAATGACTGAGGCCATGGGAACTGGATGTCAGAACAAAGCTCCAAGGTTGAGAAGGCAATGGCGAAAGGAACAGCAAAGAGGCGTACCAGACCATCAAGGTACTAACCAATCCCAGCAGCCAAAGACCTCCGTTATTGAAGACAAAGAGGGTCATCCTTACAGAGAGCGCCACTATCAGAAGAGATGGACAGAATATTGCAGAGACCTGTACAACTACAAGCTGAAGGCTGATCCGAACAAACTTTACGAGCAAGATCCCAGACCATCAGATCCTGAAAGCAACACAGGTGCTGGAGGAAGAGGTAGAAGAAGCAGTAAAAATCCCGGGAAAGGAGGCAAGTCACAAGGGTTTTGACAACACCCGGCTGACTCATCAAGAAAGGAGGCCAGAGAGAGATCAAGGCATTACAATCATCTGCCAACGCATCTGACCAGCAAAGAGTGGCCTGAACAGTGGACCCAATCCATCATAGTTCCACTTCCAAAAAGGGAGACCTAAAAGTGCCAAAATTACAGAACAATCAGTCTGATAAGCCCTCCAAGCAAAGTTTATGCTACCATTTCCCTTGAACAGACTGAAACCACAAGCAGAAGAAATCCTATCAAGAAAAACAGGCAGGATTCAGACCAGGTTGAAGCACTGTCGAGCAGAACTTCAACATCAGAATCTCATAGAGAAGCATCTCCAACATCAGCTACAGCTCTACAACAACTTCATTGACCCTTTCAAGAAGGCCTTCGACCGAGTGTGGCAAGAACTCTGGGGCAAGCATGAAGACTATACTTCGACGAGGACCTGTTTAAGTCATCCGGGCGCTGTTGAAGTCCCAAAAAGTGAAACGCATGGGTGGAGAAATCGGGGATTCTTTCCGACTTCGTTGGAGTTGAAAAGGCTCCCGCTTCCCCCCCTTTTCTTTTCAACTGTTCCGGAGAACATCATGCGGGAGGCCCTCCTTACTTCAAGACCACTTTCACAATAGGAAAAGGGCCAGTCTGAATTTTCGATTCGCAGACGATTTTAAAAATCTAAAGGGGGCCCAGTGAAGAAGAACTCCAGGGATCTCACCACCAACGGAAAATCAGCCAATGCCCACTATGGAACACAGGGGAAAAAGACAAGACCCAGTAACCGTACCAAACACCGACCACTCCCCCCCGCAAAAAGATATTTGGCAACACTAAGAGGTGGAAACTTTCAAGTACCTTGGAGCAGTCATCCCCAAAAAAAAGGAACGAGCACAAAAAGGGTGAAGACAGACTTTCTGGGCACTCCCCCTCCATACTAAGCGGCGAAATGGGAGAAACCAAACATCAAACCCACAAAGGGTCGACCAAAAGGGCACTGCACATCCATTGCCTTGTAAGCGTAAAGCTGGACCTTACTGCCGATTTAAAACTTCGAAAATTTCAACCTTTTAGATAAGGCCTCAGGGAACCCTGAACATCCCAACAAGACCAAAAGCAAAACCAATAACTACGTCTGGCAGCAATCGGGGGCACTGGCTGGCAAACAGAACCATTGCTAGATACATCAACGGGGGAAAACCTGAAGTGGTTTGGCCACAACAAGGCAAAAAAACCTGTCAAAAACAGTCCTGCAGGGAATGGTGGAGGAGCAGGGGGCAGGGACGACCCCAAAGAAAAAACGGGAATCCAACATCAAGGAGGGGACCCGGCCCACTGAACCAACCTCCTGAAAACAGCCCAGAAGAACCATTTGGGGCGGTCCACTTGCACTCCGTGGGGTACCCCCAACGGTCGTCCCGACCAAGGGAGATGAGTGATGATAAGAAAAAAGATGAAACTGCTAAATACCTAAAAGTTCCTAGTGCAAACCAAATCCTAAACTCTTAATGAATGCAAAAAACCTTTCCTTTGACAAACTTTAAACAGGCAGAAAGACATTGACAACAACAAGCAAAGTAAAAAAAAGGGCGAGGTACAGATCAGCATTTACTTTTTGAGCTCTTTCCAAAACGGGGAACACAACACCCCCTACACACGCAGGGAAAAAAGGCATTGCTCTCTTGGCTACGAATTGGAGCTCCTGCACAATTGCTTTGGCTTTTTTCAATAACGCGGAGCCGTTCATTTGTCTCTCAGTCTTTTCAAAAAGGGTTGTTCGTAAACAGAAAAACATACGTTTTTCCCTTTGACATTAGCCAAGCTAACTCATTCGGGCTCATTATTAGAAAAGCCTAACAGTTCCCAATATCAAAGAGGAGTTCAAAAGGTCTTCAGGGGATACGAAAAAGGCCCT
>CM054140.1:50709713-50800605 GCA_028751875.1 Rapana venosa | reverse complement strand
TTTCATGGGTAAAAAAAGTTAAAAATTTTCACAAGGGGGAGTTTTGCAGAATCAATACCCTTTCTTAGACTCTGACTGTTATGGTCCATCAATAATGCACAAGCACTGAAGGCTAATCCTTTTTGGACCCATTTTTTTAAAAGCTTATAAATTTTTCTGTACTTGCATCACCCCCCAAAATGAAAATGAATTTCTTGCAGAACCTATTTTGTATAATGAAAACATTATATAGGAAATAAAGTGTTGATAAAGAATATTTTAGCAGAAAGGGGATATATCTAATAAAACATCTTGTCAAGAAAAATGGTGAGTTTATTAATTATGAAATTTTTTCTAAAGCAAATGTAATTGTATTGACTTTGTAACTTTCAATGGGCTAATCTCATCAATCAAACACTTTGCAAAAAAGGCAGGAGTCAAATAGGTGACAATGTAAATTGTTGTACGACACAACGAAAGCAATAAAGACAATAGTAGTGTGCACGGGGCTCAAAACTGTACTATGAAAAATTGATGTCAAACAAGACAGAACCCAAATGCTGTAAAAAATGGACACAGAAACTTAATGAAGAAATCAACTAGAAAAAGGTATTTAAAAAATTGCACAAGATTAAAGACATCAAATTACAATGGTTACAGATAAAAATTGTGCACAGAATTGTCGTTACTAATGTTGTTCTGTGCGCAATGGGTGTAACAAATACAACAAGTTGTCCCCTGTGCACTAGCTCAAAAGATTCAATCGAACATTCTTTTTGGAGCTGCAACCAAGCAAGAACTATTTGGACAAATTTAGAAAAAAGTATCAATGACCATTGTGAATACGCATCGAATGTGAAAATTTCACGTAAGATTGTACTTTTTGGAGAGGATGAATGCATGAAAACTGATGCTATTTTCGATTTCATTATCCTTCTTGCTAAATGGTATATTTACTGATGCAGAATTGAAAATCATTTACCAGTATGGACAGTTTTTCTTAAACAGTTGAAATACAGGTTTCAAATTGAAAAATATAACGCAGCAATTGCAAACAACCTGAGTAAGTTCACTTTTGAATGGAGTAACTATAGACCATTGCTTGACTAAACAGATTATATTTATATAAGTGAGGGCATGTGTCTGGCCATGTGACTTTTGCTGAAAAGCAGCCATGGGATAGCAGAAAGATGGAATTGTGCATGCATTGTTTTACTCTCCAAGGCCATGCTGTCATAAACTAGGTAATTACACTGACACTGGCTACATTGTGATCTCCTCATGAAGATAGAGTGCAAATGGTATAGATTTACAGAATTGACAGAGGTGTACAAATTGTTTTTCTCACGATAGCATGATAGCTAAGCTATGATAAGCTGTTTTTCTCACGATAGCATGAAAAAGCGCGCGCGCGTGTGTGTATGTATGTTGTTTGTATATGTGTGTGTGTGTGTGTGTGTGTGTGTTTAGGATGATTAAGCACTTGAAAAGCAGTTGGTATTATTGTTTATGAAAAGAATTGTATTTGTACTTTCTTTAAGTTTATTTATTTATTTACTTTTTTAAAGAAACATTTTGTCTGTAATACTTTGTAAATGCAAAACGAAAATTAAAAAAGTAAAAAAAAAAAGTAGAATATATGATAATATCTCACTATTATCAGTATTTTTAGTTAAAAATAATCAAACAATACACCCCCCCCCCCCCTAAAAATATGAAGCAAAACACAAAAATATAGCAACACCATAAAACCAAAACAAATGGGGAAAAAAAACCCTGTAGTTTTGGGAGATAAGAAAGATGCGTACTTGTATTTTTTTTTTTTAAAGTGTTATAAGGAAATGCTATTTTTGAAGTGTGCCGAAAGACCATTTCCTTCGTGAGGGTATGAGAAAGCTCAACTGGATTTGTGGCTGATTAATTAATACATTTGTGTAAGAGAGATAGAACTTCCAATGAGCTAATTTGCTAGTGACTTTGATAAACAAGGGAATGATGTAATCAGGCACTTCATGTGGTCAGTACCTTCAATATAAATACTGTTTTGCTTTACTGATCTTTTAAAAGTTGTTTCTCTGGAGAAAGTAAATAAACTTTCATTAGTGAAAAACAGCAACAACAAAAACTAGTATGCATGACAATGTCCCACCTTGTTTACAGCCAGTCATTCATGAGGTGCGTGCCATGCATACCTTGGTGAAGGGAGTGGCAAAGGTTGTGGGTAGAACCAGGATCCCAAGCTGCAGTTTCATGGCTGTGAAGGTAAGTGGCATAGAAAAGCCATTTAGAAATCTTGTTGCTGAGCCGTCAGGGCATACCTTACCTCCAGGTTTGTTTGTAGTTCCCACATTAGTTGGTGCTGATAATTCCTCCAGGTATGTTAGAGTTGTCAATCTGTCTGAGGAGGATATCTATCTCCATCCTCGAACCCCTTTGGCACTGCTTCATGCAGTTGAGGAGATAGAGTCTCAGGATGCTTGTCAGTTGGAAGTTACTTCTAATGAAATCATTGTCCAGAAAGAGAAGCATCCTGAGTCTCCAAAACTGGAAAAGGGTGTTGTGGTTCACCTGCCAAATTTCCAAGGTACGGCAGAGCAAAAACAGCAGGTGGTAGATCTCTTGTCCCGGTATCAGCATGTCATTGCTTCAGATGATGCTGACAATGGCTTCACAGACAGAGTTTCCCACAAGATTCGAACACAGATGACACTCCAGTTGCTCAGTCCACCGTCCAGTAGCACCCCGTGATTTTCAGGAAGTTAAGGGGCACATTCAAGAATTGTTTTGGAAAAAGGGGATCATTAAGGAGAGTATAGTCCATATGCTGCACCCATAGTTGTAGTTCGTAAGAAAAATGGAAAGATGCGCCTCTGTGTTGATTACCGGCGCCTAAATAGTAAGACAGGAAAGATGCCTATCCACTGCCTAGGATTCGGAGAGTTTCGATGCACTATCTGGTGCAAAGTTTTTCTCAACTCTTGATCTAGCTAGTGGGTTCATCAGATCGCTTGGACCCAACAGACCAGCAGAAGACTGCTTTTATCACCCCGTTTGGCCTGTAGAGTTCACAGAATGCCTTTGGGGTAGCTGGGCCACCTCCCACATTTCAACGCCTGATGAACTCGGCCATGTCGGACTTTCTGTTCAGTTTTCTTGCTGGTCTATCTGATGATCTGATGATATATTCCAAAAACTTTCACTGATCATTTGCAACATCTGGAGAGAGTGCTGAAGAGGATTTGGCGAGAAAAGGGTTGAAACTCAACCTGGAGGAATGCAAGCTGTTGCGTGAAGAAGTTAGTTACCTAGGGCATACCATCCCCGCCCAAGGGGTGAGCTGTCAGGTTGAGAAGACAGAGGTAGTAGGGAAAACTGGCCTTTTCCAAAAAATTGTGAGAGAGTTGCGATCTTTCTGGGTTTGCTGGCTACTATCGTCGCTTTGTGGCAAAGTTTTTCACAACAGCAGGCCCGCTCCATAATCGGGTTTCAACCAGCAACTCCAAAGGGGCAAGAAAGGGAAGTTCGCCCCTCTTTGCAGTTCATGGAGGAAGGGACATCAAGAGCTTTTGATCCTTGACACAGGCTTTGACAGGGGCAGATGTTCTGGAAATTTGCAGATTTCTCCCCCCCTTTCATTCTGGAGGTTGATGCAAGCTATGAGGGGCTTGGGGCAATTCTGAGCCAGAAACAGGAAGATGGGGCCACTAGGGTGATTGCCTATGCAAGCCGTCGTTTCCGCCCCACCGAGACGAATTAAGCTAACTATAGCAGCTTCAAGCTGGAGATGCTGGCACTGAAGTGGGCAGTGACAGAGAAGTTTAGAGGGTACAAAAAAAAAAAAGGGTGAAAGGGTGGCGCATCGCTAAGTGGCGACGCGTTCTCCCGCTCTCCCCGGGGAGAGCAGCCCGAATTTCACGGAGAGAAATCTGCCGTGACTTAAAGTGGTATGAAATAAAATCTGAGCGCTTTGATTTGTTGCTTTACAAGATTCAGCGCTATATAAATTCCATACATTATTATTATTTTATTATTATTATTATTATTATTATTATTATTATTATTATTATTATTATTATTATTATTATTATTATTACTTGCTAGGATCACAGTTTGTGGTGTTCACAGACAACCCTCTGGCTCACTTCAAGTCCTCCAAATTAGGGGCGCTGGAACAAAGATGGGCATCCCAGCTAACACAGTTTGATTTTGATGTTAAATATCGACCAGGTAGGGAGAATCGAGCTGATGCTCTGTCAAGGTTACCTCCCCTTGTTGACATGGGTCAGAATGGTACTTGTATACCTCCTGAGGTGGCGACTGTTCAGGAGACCTGGTGTCAGAGCTTTGAAGTTTCTGAGCCGACGATGGGGTCTGGCAAGTAGACAAAATTGCTGTCTGCACGGCTCCAGGGACGAAGCTAGGCTACAGAGGGAAAGACCCAGTAAATGGGACAGGTGGTCAAAAATTGGGCCCCAAAAAACCGCCAAAGGAAAAACTTGGAGGTTTGGAGAGGACTTTGTCCAAGCAACATTCCCAAATTGCTGATGAAAGATGGAGTAATGTACCGGAAAGTCCAGGATTCTGTTTGGGAGAGTCGGAGCAGTTGGTCCTTCCATCTACTCTCTGCCCAGATGTACTCCATGAGCTTCATGACAGAATGGGTCACCAAGGGTTAGATCGCACCCTCAGTCTCTTACGGCAAAGAGTCTATTGGCTAGGCATGACTAAGGATGTGCAACAGTATATTGATGGGTGTCCTCGTTGCTTGGTCAACTGTTGCAAAACCCCCTGCCAGACATATCCAGCCCAGTCGTCCACTTCAGATCTTGGCAATTGATTTTACCAAGCTGGACATAGCAAGTGATGGCCGAGAGAATGTGCTAGTGATGACGGATGTCTTCACAAAGTTCACAGTAGCTGTGCCTACAAAGAACCAGAGGGGCCCAAAACTGTCGTTCAGGTCTTAGTGAGGGGGTGGGTTTAGTCGTTTTGGGGTGCCAGAGAAATCCTAGTATCAAGGGAGAGACCCTTTTAGTCTGCTCTAGTTCGTTCTCTCTGTGAGATGTATGGCATACGTAAGACCAGAACTACCCCATACCACCCACCAAAGGGAATGGACAGTGTGAGCGATTCAACCGCACACCTCATGGTCTCTTGCGGACACTGTCAGCTCAACAAAAGAAAAAGTGGCCTTTCTACTTGCAAGAACTTGTGCAAGCTTACACCAACACCCCTCATTCGGCCACTGGATTCTCACCCCATTATCTCCTGTTTGGGCAAGATCCACATCTGCCAGTTGACATTTGGTTAGGACGGGAATCGGTGGATCGGTGGTCTAGAGGTAACGCGCCTGTCTAGAAAGCGAAAAGTCCGGGTCTGAAGTGTGCGGCGGTTAGTACCCCGTTTGGACCCGAAACTTTTCCCCCATCCATTAGACCATGAGTGGTGGTCTGGGCGCTAGTCTTTCGGATGAGACGAGAAAACCGAGGTCCCGTGTGTGTTACACGTATTTATTTAGCGCACGTAAAAGAACCCACGGCAACAAAGGAGTTGTCCCTGGCAAAATTCTTAGAAAAAAGCCACTCTGATAGGGAAACAAATACAGTTGCAGACAGGAAAAAAAAATGGGTGGCGCTGCTCTTGTGGCGACGCGCTCTCCCCGGGGAGAGCAGCCCGAATTTCACGGAGAGAAATCTGCGTGACTTAAAGTGGTATGAAATGAAATTAAATGAATCAGTCTCAGCTTCTTGCGCCACAGACTGGGTCCGTCAACACCGTGCAAGACTATTGGAGGCACACTCAAAAGTGCAAAATTACCATCTCAAGGTAGCTGAGGGTTGTGCAGTAGAACAACCCAAAAGAGATATATCTCTTGCAATAGGAGACTTGGTATATATCAAGAGTAGGGGAACCGGGAGGAGGAAGATCCAAGATCGATGGCTCCAGATTTCATGGATTACTGCAAAGACCTTTGAAGAAAACTCATGTGTTGTTGTGCGTCCACATGCTGGGGGAAAGAGTTCACCTTAACCGCACTGAACTCTTGCCTATCACAGGCCCAGTCATAACTCAACCAATGGAGATGGCTATAGAAAACCAGCTCAACAATTTTGGGAGGATAGTGAGATGAGGGGGATGGATGGATTTAATTCCAGTCCAGTCTGCTAATTCAGGTTTCAAACCACCAAATGTTCAAGGGGCCATCACTTCAAGAAAACCTAACCCCAGATACCTGCCCAAATTCCACTTCGCAGAAGTGCTCGGTTAAACAAAGGTATTCCCTCAAATCAGATGAGCTAATGTGAAAGGGCATGGAGGGAATCTTGATGGTGGCTCAGTATCTACTTATTTGAAAGCTAGTTTATTGGTCTCCATAGTAACTGCGTTATCTGTAAAGCTGCTTGTTAAAAGGTTGATTTGAAGTATTTAGGACAGTTTATAAAACTTGGACAGTTTGAAGTACTTAAAGCATGCCAGCTTCATTGTTGTTTATTTTGACAATAAGCATGCAATGAGGACATTGCATTTAAAAGCTTGGGGAGTGTGTGTTATAGTGTGCACTTTGCACACAATAAGGTTTGCACTACATCCCCCCTTTCCTTACCCCTCTCGTCCCCCCCCCCCCCCCCCCCCCCCCCCCCCCCCCCCTCTTCTAAAAAGAACTGTTCAACTTGGTTAGACTTCATGATATGCTTAGTTCAGCAATTCCAAAGACAGAGTTAGGTTTCTTTGACAACCTAACAGTGTTACAGTGTTGTGTCCAAACAAACAACTTCTCAGTCTGTTTGGATGCCCATGGTTGTGGGCTGAGGATTCTTTTAATCCACTTGAGACTTTAGCTAGGGAGGCCCATTGGGGTCTGTGTTGGCGGCCGGCGCCTGCCGGGCCCTTTTCTTCCTTTTGGTGTCCAGCATGTCTCGTGAGTGAGTTTGGAGCATTGGCAACCAATCCATATGTGAATTGTCACTTCTCTTCGCTTAGGTGTCCTTGAGTGTCTCAGTGGACTGGGAAGCCTGGTAAACAAGTGAGGCCTAGGTACTGTTGCACCATCCCTCACCTGAAGTGTCCAACATGTCTCCCTGAGCTAGAAGACTTGGCAACTTAATTGTGATGGTATAGGTAAGTGGTATTACACATAGACCTATAGTCCTAGAGCTAGCCCCCCCCCCCCCATATTCCATCTTATTAACTGTCCCTTTGTTGGCTACGTCAGAGTCCTCTCTATTCATGGCCTGAGTCCTTGTAGTCAGTATGTCCAGTGGAACAGTCATGTAATAAACACTTCAGAGCTTGCTACAGGTAGTCTTATTCAACAGGCTTGTGGGCCTCTTTTTTGTTGAATAGAATCCCCCCTTCCTTCTCTCTATTACCCCCACCCCCCTCTTTCCTCTAGCAAATCAGCAGATTTGTCTTGGTGTCAGATTATTGGTTGTAAGTTTGTTGTGTGGTCAGGATTGGCTAGTGTTGGCTCCCGGAATTATTCATTGGTCAACTGAAATCAGGAGTTTGGTAGGGCCAATCGTTCTTCCTCACCCTACCTGAACAACTAAGTTAAAAGGGGCTGTCAGGCATTTTCAATACTTCTAACCTTCCACTGAACCAGCATCTTCCAAGGCAACAGAACACAACTGAGTGGGCTGTGTGTTTTTCTTTATATTAGGCAAATAAAAATCTGCAACTACTGCACCCTGCCTTACACAGAGTGATTTATTGTGCTGAGAGAACTATCATTATTGCAACCTTGCAGCATAATGATAGAAAAAAGGAGGCACCAAAATATATCCAGAGAGGACAGAAAATGTAGATACTGTAACAAAATAGAAGATGAATTTCATTTACTTGATGAATCGAATGTATTTTATATGATGAACTCAGAAATAATTTGTTATTAGAAATCAAAACGAAAGACAAAGAACGCAAAAACTGTGTACATAAATTAAGTGACCTAATCACAGTTGATATATATCAAGCAGATATCATCAGATATGTGTATGAGTGTTTTGAAAAAAGAGAAGTAGAATGCAACATGTTTTTAGTGTACATCACTTTAAGCTAAAATAGATAATAATTATAATTAATGTTTTTGTTGTGTCAAATAAGTCTACATGACTTAAATGGCAATAAAGTATTCTGAATCTGAATCTTACACACACACACACACACACACACACACAAAACACACACACACACACACACACACACACACACACACACCACACACACACACACACACACACACACACACACACACACACACACACACACACACACACTGATAGCCTATGGTTTGAACATTGCGCTCGCAATCTGACGACCCAGGTTCGATTCCTGTTCAAGGGGATATTTTCCCCTGGAGTTAACATCAGTGCCGACTCCACTCTCCCCAAAAGTCCTTCGGATGAGACTATAAAGCGAGGCCCCGTGTGTGAACGCACGCAGAACATCTTGCGCACACGTTAAATCCTGTTCCGCTTTTCGTAAGAGTAGGCCATTGTGTGCCGGTGGGAACAGATGACAAAATTTACAAAACCGCATACACACGGGGACTGGTTGTAAAAAATCACATAAGTGCTTTTTCCATTATCCTCGATATAAAAGAATTTTAAAAAAAATAAAAAATAAACACACACACACACACACACACACACACACGCACGCACGCACGCACGCACGCACGCACACACACACACACACACACACACACAACACACACACACACACACAACACAACACACACACACACACACACACACACACACACAACCACGCACGCACGCACGCACACACCACACACACACACACAACACACACACACACACACACACACACACACACACACACACACACACACACACACACACACACACACACACGAAAGTAGCACACTTTAGCTGAAGACGGGGGTCTCTGTTGAAGGTAATGACCAAGTTTTGGTGTGACCTCGAAGAAAGATCTTACTTTCGAAATAAGTGTGCTTTAAAACTGGATTTAGAAGTGTCAAATGTAAGCTTTTGACAAAGGGAGAGGAGGTGATTTCAGATGACGACCTGAAACAGAGGAGCAGCGGCCAACGATCAATTGTTTTAATCTGGGTGTTCCTCTGGTCAAAGCAATGGCAGCAGAACGGAGGGAGTGAGATGGAGTGTATAGGTGAAGACAGTCACAGAGGTAGAAGGGTGCACCTTTTTGGTGAAATTTGTAACAGAACGTTCAAGTTTTGTATTCTACTTTTTGTTTGACAGGCATCCAATGAAGAGACCACAAGAGAGAAGCAATGTGTTTATTTTCTTTCTTTCTGAGAAGTCGAGTTGCAGAGTTTGTATTCATTGAAGGGAGTGGACAGATGATGCTGGTAGCCCAGCCAAAAGAGAATTACATAAGTCCAAAGTTGAAAAATTTGAGATCTGACAAGGTTGGATGTTGCATCAGTGGACAGGTAATCGGGTATCGCACTAAAGCGTCTTAATTGACAACAGCAGGACTTGCATGTCTGAGTGATAAAATTCTGCATAGAGACTGTGTTGCCACCACTACGTAGATACTTAGAGAGCAGACAAAGGAACTGACGTATTGCGCAATTCTACTGAAGTTAGTGGTCCTGAGGAATGTTTGTGTTCGGTCTCTACGAACACAGCTTCAGTTTTTCAGCATTTAGTTGTAACAATAATTATAACTATCACATTATTATTATTATCATTATCATTGCTACTATTACTATTAGTGTCAGCAGTAGTAGTATTTTTAGTAGTTGTAGTAGTAGTCATAGTACTCGTCGTCACTGTCGTAGTAGTAGTAGTAGTAGTAGTAGTAGTAGTAGTAGTAGTGGTAGTAGTAGTAGTAGTGTCAATGGTTCATCCTTATCATTATAAAGTGACAGTTGCAATCTCATTAAGAAAACAAAGAGTTCATTGGCTAAAATAATGAGAAACTAGACCTGAAACATTCAAAGACAAAAGCAAAGTACAAAGTAAAACATCGGGAATAGTGAGCCTGCTAATAAACACCTGTGATGAAAACTATCAGTGAATGAGAAAAGGGACAAAAACCAAACAAACCACGAAACATTTCAGTTATCAAGCTGCAAACAGGGGCGCAAGAACATAGATTTTACAAGGAAGAGGAAACTATAGAGGCAGATGCAAACCTATGTTTGGTAAATAGAACAGCCTTCACTAACCAGCTTAGATTTCAATCAATGCCAGGAGTGGGCCCGTCTTCATTTAAGGGAGGGAAGCCAATTTCTGTTGACCCACTCCGATAGGGAGAGCAGGAAGTGAATGGCAAGGAATGCAGAAGTAGCAAGTAAGACGTGATGCTGGTTTTCAAGCTTCTCTCGCTCTTTCTTTCTGTCTGCCTGGTTCGGTCTGGTCTGCATGCCTGCCTGTATGTCTATCTCTGTCTCTGTCTCTCTCTTTCTCTTTCTGTCTGCCTGGTTCGGTCTGGTCTGCATGCCTGCCTGTATGTCTATCTCTGTCTCTGTCTCTCTCTTTCTCTTTCTGTCTGCCTGGTTCGGTCTGGTCTGCATGCCTGCCTGTCTGTCTCTCTCTGTCTCTGTATCTCTTTCTCTCTCTTTCTGTCTGTCTGGTTCGGTCTGGTCTGCATGCCTGCCTGCCTGCCTGTCTGTCTGTCTGTCTGTCTGTCTGTCTCTCTCTCTCTCTCTCTCTCTCTCTCTCTCTCTCTCCTCTGTCCCCCCCCCCCCCTCTCTCTCTCTCTCTCCTCTGTCCCCCATCTATCCACTGCATGCTCCCTAAAGAGAGAAATTTGGCTGAATTGTGTTATAGAGAAATTGGGAATTTCAATACTAGGGTAATAATTTCTTTTTTATATCACATCTTCATGGACTCCGCCAAGTCAGTTAAAAAACAACAACTTTTTTCTTCCTTTATCATTCATACAAGTTTCGTTTAGTTCAAGAAATGTGGGATGAAAGGCTTACAATAATCGACCCAGGTCTTCTATTCTTCAATAACTTTTGTCTCGAAGTTACTAATGCCTTGGCTCGCCACTCAGGCTGATCTCACTTCATACATCTTTGGCTTTTTAACGTGATGTTAACTTTGTCTATCTGTTTGTCATTATGTTCTGGTGGTTATGGATTCAGTTTGCGGCTGTTTGTGTGTTGAACAACTGCATACGTATATACAGAAAGGGAATTAAAGCACGGGCAGATTTGCTTTTTAGGTTGACACGGAAATTGCAAAACTATCCATCGTAAATTTGAATACCAGATATGCTGCCGAAACTGCCAGCAGCTTCATGAAGCCACACAATGGAAGTCAAACACTCTATCTACTGTGCTATACTGTTTATCAGTGACATACGACTGGACTATTAGGAAGGACTTCAGACTACTACTTTCCTCGTAGTTGGTTTTATTATTCCCCTAAGTGCTTTATTAATGTATTCCAAGTGGATTATTAAAACTTTGTCATAGTAATTCATGCAAAATTTGATCATCTTCTCTGATTCCACAGATTTTACAGATTTTGCCTCATCACCATCTACACTGATCTGCCACATACATTTAGTGCATTAAATGTACAAGACTGCAGCAGAAAACCCTTGTACTGAGACTTTGTATAGCCAAGAACAGTGCCAGGTTATGTCTATATCTCTTTAATGTATATTTCTCTTATTCTAGAGTGAACAGGTAAGTGCGTTTGTGTGTGTGTGTGTGTGTGTGTGTGTGTGTGTGTGTGTGTGTGTGTGAGAGAGGAGGAGAGAGAGAGAGAGAGAGAGAGAGAGAGAGAGAGAAGAGAGAGAGAGAGAGAGAACGCCTGTTTGACTTCTGAAGTGTGAATGAGAAAGGCTACAGTTAGCAGTACGATTCAGATGGAGAGCAGGGGATTTTCAAACACTGGAAAAAAAAACCTGACGCTTTTGTAGAGCTGGGAATGTTGTGTCTCTAACGTGCAGAAAAACCTCTGCCGTTACGTAACCACCGCCAACCAAGCTGTCAGGATGCGTTCAAAGTCACTAAAATGTGGAAAAGGTGTGGACATGATCATGAAAAAATGTGTTCTTAAGCTTCACACTCTTTCTGCGTACCGCGTAGCGCATAAATGTGAGCAAAATGTTTTGCATGTGTTCGAACACAGGGACTCGGTTGATAGTCTCACCTAAAGTACTTTTGGGAGGAGTGGATTCAGCACCAATGTTAACTCGAGGGGATAAAATCCAAGAAACATCTCTCACTTCTATGCATTTCCTTATTGGGTGGAGTGGGTTAAGCTTGGGCTTCTCCTGTGCTTGAAACTCAGAAAGAATTACTTGTAAGATAGGAAGTCTGCCCACTGGCCTGAACTGGCACATTCTGACTTCAAAAGATTTTTGGGGGGTAAAGGTTGCACGCTGGGTATGTTGGTATTTGCGTAACGCACGTTAACATCTTCTAATAATGGCTGATGCACTTGAAAACTATGAGGGAACAGTCAGCATGGGGGGCAGGACAATTCCAAGCTTACGTTTTGCCGACGACATCGATGGCCTAGCGAGAGAAGACCAACATCTAGTCAGCCTGGTGAACCACCTTGATGAAGTCTCTTCGGCATATGGCTTGCAGATCAGTGCAGGGAAAACCAAACTGATGACACTGTCAATGATATTAGCACTGACATCATTATAGACGCCAAGAAAATAGAGACCGCCCATAGCTTCAAATAATTGGGAGCTACAGTATCAGAAGAAGGATCAAAACCTGAAATTTTCTCCAGGATAGCCCAGACCACAGCTGCAATGACCAAACTGAAAGTCCTCTGGAAGAAGATCAGACTAATGTTTTCCTGATCATGTCTATATTTTTGTACGCATGTGAAACGCGGACCGTAATAACAGCCATTGAGAGAGGTGATACAGGCAATGGAGATGAGATACTTTCAAAAACTCCTTGGAATCTCATACAGGAATCATATCACTAACGAGGAAGCGAAAACCAGAATAAAAAACCTCATGGAACCATATGAAGAGCTCTTGACTTCAGTGGAAAAAAACACAAACTAGAAGGGTACGGGCACGTCACACGAACATCTGGATTGGTCAAGACTGCCCTCAGGGAACAGTACAAGGAGGGAGACGAAGAGGCAGACAGAGAAAACGATGGGAAGACAACATCAGAGAGTGGGCTGGCCTTGATTGGAACGATTTGCTACGGAAAGCAGAGGACCACAGGCATGGAGGAAGCTGGTTGCAAAATATTCAGTGATGCCCCCACGGTCTACAGGACTACGGGATAGGTGAAAGTGAGCATGAAGGTGTATTTACAAAAAAGAGAATTAAGGCACTGGCAGTTCTGTACTGTAAGTTGACTTGGGAGACCGTATTAATCCACACAGATGCCACTACCGACATTCAAACCCACGATTTCATGGACTCATGGGATCGAAGTCAATTGGTTCCTAACCACTCGGCTCTAGCGTCGGTTTTAGATATACTCTGAAATCTGAAACCAGCCATCTTTACGGCAGTGCACCAACTTCCTAAAGCTGTCATTGACGTATACAACTACTGTCTTTAGTAAATATTGACACCACAGGTCAATTTCACTTATTTTCTAGAACGCGAAATGAAGTTTGTTAATTTATCATGTTCTGTTGTCAGACAAGATTTGATGTTAGTTGATTGATCAAAGACCACCAGAAAAGTAAACAAAAGAGTGTTGTTGTGTTATTATGTAGCTTCTAATCTAGTATTTCATGCCAGCTGATAATTGAGAATTACCTTCGAGATGTATCCAGTAACGCAAACCTTTCTACATCACTTTACAAAGATAACCCGTAACATCTAGCTTCACCCTGTAGTTTTCTTTGAATTACTTATACGTATTTCGTCTAACAAAAACATTGGCAATGAACTTATGCCTTGGCTTTAAAGAATATCTCCAACGGGCATGTAATATGACTTGTGTTCATCAAAGATATGTGCGGCCCATAACCACTTTACAAAGTAAACATTACGGGGGCAAACTTGAACCCAACATTACAGCAATATTGTGGAAAGTTCATGGGATGCGATAGAAAAAGAGGACGAAGACAGGAGTACTTGTATCGAACCAGATGGTCAGAAACTATTTGCGATCGCTACCGTTGACAGAGGACAAAGAAAAACCGTTAGGGGGCACAGAGACTCTGGCCTGTTTGCATAGAACCACCAGCAGACATACAGAGATACATGGGAAAAGAGGAGGAAGGGAAGAGACTCAGTGAGAGAAGGAGACAGAGGGAGACAAACAGATTTAAAGAGAGGGTCTCTGCAACACAAACTCACATACATACATACATACATACATATTATATATATATTATATAATATATATATATATATATATATATATATATATATAATATTTATTTTATATAATATATATATATATATTATGTATGTATGCATGTATATTAAATACATGGAGAGAGAGACAGAGACAGAGAGAGAGAGACAGAGAGATACGCACACAGAGAATTTTATACACACAAACACCTCTCTGTATCTCTCTCTATATATAGTGGCACTCTCTCTCTTTCTCTCTCTCTCTCTCTCTCTCTCTCTCTCTCTCTCTCTCCCTCTCTCTCGCAGATAGTTTAATTTTATATCATAAATCTGTATTCTGTGCTCGAGACACGCCCACCCAGTGCTGCAGTGTGAAGCAAACAGTGACAGGACAAACCAGTGTCAATCTCCTGTACCAGGACCAAGCTTTCAGGAACAGTGCTGATTGTGCTCATCACTTTCCTTTCTCCTTTCTTTTATTTATTTTTATTTTTTTATTTGTTCTTACTTTTTTTATTATTACTTTTAATTCTCTTTTAAAATCATATTTTCCAGGAACTGTGCTGATTGTAGTTGTGCTTATTATTCATATTCTGGCATCTTTTATTTACAGGTGCTTTACTGTATTGTCTCGCCTCGCTTGTTGAGGTGATTTGGTTGCTTTTTTTGTTGTTGTTGTTGTTTGCTTGGGTTTTTTTGTTGTTGTTGTTGTCTTTTTTTTTTCTTTTTTGTTGTTGTTGTTGTTGTTTTTTTGTTTTTCCTTTTAAAATATCTCCCCTTTCTCTCGGTAACCAACCACGCCACCTGTAGATTTTTATTTTATTTTATTTTTTCTTTTTTTTTTTTTTTTTTTTTCTCGTCAGACTACTGTCAGACTGATTGAGTTATATACACATTGTGTGCTACAGAGTGGTAATTGATTTTACTCCTCTCTTCACCCTTCCACCACTATACCCCTATCAAGTATTCACTCCCCCCTCCTATTATTATTATTATTCATTGTCTCTCTTTTCTTCCTTATCTTCACCATTCTTGTACACATTAATACTTTCCTCACAAAACTAACTTTAATAGATGTATTCAAGACACAATTCATGGCCCTCCAAGGATGGCTTACGAATTTGTCACCTAAATATAAACCATGCAGTCAATAAAATCGAAGATATAACAAGACTCATCACAAACCAAGGCAAACCATTTCATATACTAGGTCTTTCCGAGTCAAGACTTACAGAACACATAACCAACACTGACATTTCCATTCCAGGATATAAAATCATGCGAAAAGATCCGCAAAAGCCCAAAGAAACAGGTCTCTTAATCTATATTAGTGAGTCTGTAACGTTCAAGCGTCTTTTCCATCTTGAACGTTATGAAGTAGAATCCATCTGGATCGAAGTAGCTATAAAAGGTGCAGCGCCTATTATAATGGGGTTCTGCTACAGAAATCTAACAGAAAGAAAAAATTGGATAGACAAGTTTGACTCCATGATAAACGTAGTCCTATTAGAATCTAGGGAAATTATCTTACTAGGTGATTTTAATATTGACCTAGCAAAAGTAAACAACCAATGGACCCAAGTTATTAACTCATTCAATCTTCACCAATTAGTAACTTCACCCACAAGAGTCACATCAAATTCTAACACAATCATTGATCACATCTATGTATCAGACCCTAAAAACATCATAGAAACTTGTGTCCCTGTACACAACTGTAGCGACCACTACCCAGTCTGTACCACATGGTCAAAAAAAGGAACAAAAATTCCTAAACCTGGCCATAAAACTATAACCTATCGCTCTTTTGCAAAATTTAATGAGCAGCTTTTCTTACTAGAGTTAAGCAGTTCCATGCTCTCGGAAACATTCAATATTACTGATCCAGACCTGGCCATTGAGTTCTGGATAAAAGTTTTTACTGAAATCTATAACAAACATGCCCCATTAAAAACCATAAGGATCAAACATGTCCGCAAACCACCTTGGTTTACAAAGGAACTAGAAGAAGCATGCTATCTTAGAGATTTCTTAAAAGAACATAAATATTATGAGGAGGCAAAAAAATTAAGAAATGCCATAAATTCACAAAAACGGCAAGAGAAAAGGAAATATTTCCAAGATCTACTTTCATCCAAACAAAATTCAAAGACTGTATGTAAGGCAATCAATCAAATAAAAAATAATCAATTGTCTTCCAAATCTAACGTAATTAAAGATATTTCTGCTGAAAAACTAAACAATCACTTCATTAATATTTCTTGTAACATAATTAACAATGATAAATCGAAGTCCAATGATCTCAATGAACTAAAACAATTCTGCCAAGAAAAGCGTATTCCATCAAAACTCCACATACCATTCATATCTGTTTCTGAGGTCTACGATTACCTGACTCACCTCAAACAATCAAGTACGCGTGGTCTTGATGGAATAGATGGCAGAATACTGAAACTCTCAGCTCCAGTTATTACAGACACTCTGACACATATCTATAACCTTTGTCTTCATAAGAACTATTTCCCCAACGCCTTCAAAACTGCTAAGGTGATTCCGATCCACAAGTCTGGAGACACTTCTGATCCTCAAATTATAGGCCAATCTCTATTTTATCTTACCTTCAAAACCCTTGGAAAAACATATGAATAAAACACATAGTCCATCATATAGATATTAACAACTTACTTCACCCAAATCAGTCTGGATTTAAAAAAATCACTCGTGCCATACGCATTAACTAGTCTTGTAGACAATTGGCTGTCTAACATTAATGACAATAAATTTTGTGGAGTATTATTTGTAGATTTCAAAAAAGCATTTGATACAATTGACCGAAGACTTCTCATTAAAAAGCTAGACTTATATAATCTCTTTACAAATACTCTTGAACTTCTTGCTTCTTATCTTACAAACAGGCAACAATGTGTTTCAATAGCTACGTCCACATCCACACTAAAACCCATTCATTATGGAGTACCACAGGGATCCATCTTAGGACCAATTCTCTTTTCATTATACATAAATGACCTTCCTCTCCATATCAAATCTAAATGCGAACTTTTTGCTGACGACACAACCATACACACAAGCCATACTGACATTAACTCTCTTGCAAAGACATTGCAAAATAGCACTGATGATCTTGTCAAATGGACTGAACAAAATCACATGTCTATACACCCCCAAAAAACTAAATGCATGCTTATCACTACCAGACAAAAGCGACAAAATCTATCTAATAAATTTTCTCCAATCCATATTGAAAAGGAAACAATAGAACAAGCCTCTCACCACAAAGTTCTAGGAGTAACAATTGATGAAAATCTCAGCTGGTACCATCACATATCCCATCTGTGCAAATACATGTCTCAAAGAGTATACCAACTGACTAAAAAACAAACATTTCTTGACTTTCATTCAAGAAAACTATTCTTTCAACTTATATACAATCCTCAATAGATTATGCTTCAACCCTGTGGATTCTGCTAGTGCAAACACTATGAAACCATTATAAGTCTGTATAAACGTGCTCTTAAACTGGTTCTTCTGAAAAGACTACCTTACTAGAAGTGGATTATACCAGTTAAATATCTTCCCCTACACCAAAGACTAAGATTTAACAAAGGCATCATGATGTTTAAGATAATGACAGGAACTTTTCCCTCATCCTTAAAAGACAAGTTCCCAATGAATCATTCAGAAATACCGAAAAGCCATGTGTCCCCCAAACCCAAGAATAGATTTGTTCAAATCTAGCTTACTTTACTCAGGCCCTGTGCTGTGGAACTCCCTTCCTGACTCAAATTTTGACAACTCCAATCATTAACAATCTTCAAAAGTCATTTTTCATCCACTTAATGCATCAAAAATAAAAATCCACAAATTTATCTGTTGAAACAAAGTAAATATATCCTCCCTTGCATTATACAAATTATCCACTCTCCTCTCTCTCTCTCTCTCTCTCTCTCCTTCTCTCTCTCTCTCTCTCTCTCTCTCTCTCTCTCTCTCTCTCTCTCTCTCTCTCTCTCTGTAACTGACATTAGTGAGCTTGCTTTGAATTGTAATATGTGTGTGTGTGTGTGTGTGTGTTTTGTGTGTGTGCCCTGCTTGTTTATTTTGTTAACAAGAACTTGTCTGAGTTTTCCCCCCTTAAATGAAGTTTGGGTTGTATTTTGTTGTTAATGCAGAATGGTAAGGATTGTTAATTTGCAATTTCTGTTGGACAATTCATTACTTCTGTGGACTTTTGTATCAATTCTAATAATGTGTATATAGGATGCGCATGCATGAAATGTGTGTGTGTGTGTGGTGAATGTGTGTGTATGTGTGTATGTGTGTGTCAGTGAAATAGTATGAGCGCCCATTACCGGTGTGTGCATATTTAGAGCGGAAGAAAGCAGTTTCTGTGTGTTTATTGTTGAAATAGCTGATGTTAGACTGTCATTTTTCTTGATGCTTTGGCTGCTGTCTTCGTACATCAAATATGTTTATTTCCTGTTTTGTCTGTACAAATGTACTTTATGATATTTGATATTATTCAATGTGTCTATTATCTTGTAGGTGAGGGAATGTCTTGCGAATGGATATGTATCCAGGATGTGTGTGTGGTGTGTGTATGTGTGTGTGTGTGTGGTGTGTGTGTGTGTGTGTGTGTGTATTATGTGTGGTGTTGAGTGTGTATGTGTGAGAGAGTTGTGTGTGTGTGTGTTGTGGTGTGCATTTCGTGGCTATCGTGCGTATGTTGTGTGTCTGTGTGTGTATGTGTTTTGTGTGTGTGTGTGTGTGTGTTGTGTAGTGTGTGTGTGTGTGCGCGCGCGCGCGCACGCTGTATATTAGTCTGACTTTTGGGGGGTTGTTTTTTGTTTAGGGGAGGGGGTGTTGGAAGGGAGTGTTTTTGTGGTCTTTTTTTCTTGTTTAATTGGTTTTGTTATTCATTTGATTTTTCGATTTCTGATTTTTCACTAATTGAATGGGAGTTTGAGGGAAATATTTCATTGTTATTTAAATGATCTTGTTTGTTTAATTAATTGATTTATAATTATGTGTAACAAGTATGTGTACCATTGACATGTGTAGATGTTTATGTTTATGACTTATTAAGTTTGGTTGTGTTATTTTTCTTGCTCTGTTGTTGTTCTTGTTCTTGTTGTTTTTGTCTGTCTGTTTTTTCTCTTTCTTATCATCTTTGTGGTTTGGTTTTCTTCTCTTTTGTTTGTTTTGTTTGTTTTGGTTAAGTTTTTTGGGGTGGTGGGGGGTTGTTGGGAATTTTAATGGTTTTCTTTTTATTGCTTGCTTTGGGGGGGGTTTGTTGGGGGGGGGGGGAGCAGTTTTGAAAAGGGTTATTTTCCCTCTTGTTTTTATTGTGAGACTGTATAAGTATTGGGGTTAATTTATTATAGATGTATCCCTAACGGGCGGGGACTGGATGTAAAAAAGCACATGTGTGCTTATTCATTATCCTCGAAATAAAGAATTTTGTCATTGTCATTGTCTTCTCTCTCTCTCTTCCTCTCTCTCTCAACTCTCTCTTCTCTCTCTATATAATATAATATATATATATATTATAATATATATATATAATATATATTAATATATATATATATGTGTGTGTGTGTGTGTGTGTGTGTGTGTGTGTGTTGTGTGTGTGTATGTAGAGAGAGAGTAGTGCACTACTCTTCAACCTGACACTTGATTGGGTGATGAGACAAACAACAGCTGACCAGTCACGGGGCATCAGATGGACCCCCTTCTCAACGCTTAAAGACCTAGATTTTGCCGACGATCTGGCACTGCTCTCTCATACCCACCATCACATTCAAGAGAAGACATCCCGTCTCAGCACTTTCGCACAGCAAGTAGGCCTGAAAATCAGTCAGAAGACTACAGAGGTGATGACACTGAACGTTCAGAACCCCTCACCGGTCACAGTGAATGGAGAAGATTTACCAACAACTGAAGATTTCACGTACCTCGGGAGCACTGTTAGGCATGACGGCGAAGCAGGCAGCGACACCAAGAACCGGATTAGCAAAGCAAGAAATCTGAACAATGTGTGGAAATCGTCCCAGTACAGCACCAGAGCCAAACTAAAACTATACCAGAGCTGTGTACTTTCCACCCTTTTGTACGGCTCGGAGTGCTGGAGGATGACTGAGAGTGACCTCGACAAACTATCCACACGAAGAATCTCAGAAGAATCTTGCGCATCTTCTGGCCTGAGACCATCTCCAACCTAGAACTTTTTGCCCGTTGCAACCAAGAAAGCATGGACATCATCATCATGCATAGGCGATGGGGATGAATAGGGCATATCTGCCGTCGGGAACAGGGAAACATCGCCCGATCAGCCCTCCACTGGACACCAGAGGGAAAACGCAAACGAGGACGACCCAAGAACACTTGGCGTCGGACTGTCGAAGCAGAGCTGAAGACCTTCCAACATACCTGGGGAACCATTCAGAAGCTGGCCCAGGACAGACAGGAGTGGAGAACATTTGTTGCTGCCCTATGTGCCAATAAGGCACAAAGGCATTGATGATGTGATGAGTGATGATGATGATATATATATATAATATAATATATATATATATATATATTAGAGAGAGAGAGAGAGAGAGAGAGAGAGAAGAGAGAGAGAGAGAGAGAGAGAGAGAGAGAAGAGAGAGAGTGAGAGAGAGAGAGAGAGAGAAAGAGAGAGAGAGAATACGAATACGAATACGAACTATTTTATTCACATTTAGGCCATGGCCCCTTACTGAAGGGGTGATCATACATATAATGCTACAAATAATTATCGGTTCGGAAAAGATTGCTCTCAGAAACACTTTATTGTATCATGCAATCATTGCACTCTAGGTTGTAACAGTGTCAAGATATTTCAAAGCTTTGTAGACAAACCTCGCAAGGTTACATATTACGCTCTCATTTCTTGCTGCCATGAGTAGGTTTAATCTAAAACGACATGCATTATTATAATACTTAGGTTGAATATACTTAGCTCTCAAATCATGAAGAACAGGACAACTTAGCATGAAATGAATTTCATTTTCTTCAGAACAATGACACAAACGGCATGTTTTCCCATCACTCATCATTCTGTTGTATCTGTTTCTATGACATGCAATGGCTGACACACCAAATCTAAATTTAGTAAGCGCAATTTTCACATATCTATTCATTGCAATGTCAATATACGGTTCCACAATGTTCGTTGATTTAAACAATCAATTTTCTGCAAATCTGTCACTGTTCTCAACATGATTGAGCCAGTCTTGCCATTTACAATCAACAATTCTCTGTTTAAACCATTTGATGGAATTCAAAGTATTTTCAACACCCTGATTCTCCCAGACATATGCAAATCCATAAGTGCATAGACATTTTCGAATGTTTGTAACCCAAGACTTTTTTCCATTAAGATCAAGATTATATAACATCTTGTAAGCTTTGCATGGTAATCTGTGATCACTCATTCTAGTAAGCTTTAGCCAGTAACTAATACATTTAACGTAGGAGTTTAAATAAATTGGGTATCTACCAAGTTCTCCATACACAAAATCATTAGGAGTTCGAGAATCAACATTCAGGAAACCTTTCAATGCAAACAAATGAAGCTTTTCAATTTGACTGTCATTTTCAAATGCCCATATTTCAGCGTCATATTGTAAAATATATTGTACCTGAGAATCAAACAATTTTATAAATATTTTAAACGAACTACAGTCAAGTTTATACATTACACGAAAAATAACCAGCACAGCTCTCTTTGCCCTATTAACTAAATTCTGACATGCAAAAGCGAATCTAAGTCTTGTTGAAAAGAATACTCCAAGGTATTTATATGCATTGACTGCTTTAATTTCTTCATTACCATAACTCCAATGTTCATGTCTAGCTATGTAACCAACCTTGCGAGAAACAATAATACTTGTCTTATTCATGTTTACTTTTAACTCTAATTTCTCTGCAGATGCATACAAACTATTCAACTGTCTTTGCAAACCCACTGCTGTTATAGATAGCAAGATAATATCGTCAGCCAAAAGTAACACAAACAATTCAGTCAAATCAAGAGAAACCCCATGCTTTCCATTTGCAATAATTTCCAGTGCAAGTTCGTTGACAAATAATGAAAACAAAACAGGACTACACATATCACCTTGCTTAACTCCCCTTGTACAATTTACAAATTCCGATAATTTAGCTCCATTTCTTATTCTCGCTTTGACTTCACTGTACATACTCTGAATACATTTATGCAGTTTCCCTCTAATTCCATTTTTAAACAACACAGGCCAAAGTAGTTTTCTTGATACAGAGTCGAAAGCTTTCTCAAAGTCTACAAATGCTACATACAATTTTTGATCTTTAGAAAACTGTTTTTGAACTGCAGCTAACAAAGTAAATATGTGATCAATGGTAGAGTAATCCTTCTTAAATCCACCTTGATGCTCACCTGTGATGTTATTTGTACATATCCATTCCTTCAACCTATCATTGAGTACAGCACTATATAATTTACTGGCAATATTGCATTATGATATGCCCCTGTAATTATTTGTATTGTTTATATCGCCTTTCTTAAACAAAGGTATGATTATTGATACCGACCACTCTTCATGAAAAATACCGTTGTCAAACAAATAATTGAATAACTTCACAAAAAAAATTTAACACAGGTTCTCCAGAATATTTGAAAAATTCCCCAATCAAACCATCAGGTCCAGCTGATTTTCCATTTTTCAATTTTCCGATAGCCCTCAATACCTCTTCCCTTGTTATTGCTTCATCTAAAACTTCATCTGCTTCATCTGTTATATCTATTTCAGTTGAATAATCCACTTCTTTTTCTAACAAACCCTTAAAATGATGAAACCATTGCTCAGTGGATATAGAATTTTTCGGCTGAGACTTTTTACGTGAAAACTTACCTATTACTTCCCAAAAGCCTTCCTGGTTCTTAGTAGAACCTAATAGTTCATTTCAAATTGATTCCTTCCGTTGTTTCTTTTTTCTAATGATCATGTTTTTATACTCTCTTCTTGCTATACAAAAAGCTATTGTGTCGTCTTTTTGCGATGAACGTTTAAACCTTTTATAAAGTCTCCTTACTGTGCGCCTTGTTATTCTACATTCATAATCAAACCAGTCCTTACGTGGCTTCCTATGTAACAAAACTTTACTTTTCATGTACTCTGCCTGATCTTTAATGATTTCATTAAATCTGTCTATGGCTAAATCAACTCAGCTGCAGTGTCTATATGTTCTTTTACTATTTCAGATTTCATTGACTCAATAAAAATTTGGGCTTGTGGTAGCCTCCACTGATATTTAACAATAAAATGATCTTTACCTACATCCATACAAAGATTAGGAGAATTGTTTTTAGAATACATATCTAAACACAGTAACAGAGGCAAATGGTCTGATTCCATTCTATCAAGAATGTTCAGTGTCATAACATCATGAGCAAAATAAAAGAAAGTTGTAGAAGTAAGGAAATAATCAACTACACTGCTTCCCTGGTCAGAAATATATGTGAAACAACCGTCCTGGTCGTTATGGCATATTCCGTTTAGAATACATAGTCCAATTGCAGTGCACATATTCAATAATTGTCTACCAAAAGAATTTATTGTGGAATCTTTGGAATGTCTTTGTATTTGATTTTCATAATTTTTCCTGTAATTCTCGCGCAATTCATTTTCATCGACCAAATCAGGGAAGTAGTCAGAAGTCCTAGCATTCAAAACTCCACACACAATGATATCAATGTCGTCACACAAAAGCAATTTATCTACAATATTTTATTCCAGCAAACTCAATCCATAAGTAGCATCACAAGAAGCATAGTACGGGGAATTTTCAGGTGGAAGATAGGTACACACAAGCAAAACATCTCTAGAAAATGGAAAAAAATCTTTATCAAGTACAAAGAACATACAACAGTCACCATCATCCATGTGTCGAATGTAAGGAACAAGAACTTTTCTTACAAGACAAATAATGCCCCCCTGAATACCTTCCAACTTGTGTCAGTTCCACTGCTGGTTTTATAAACAGTTCATGTTCATTAAATAAGTTAGACTGAAAATTTTCAACAAAAGTCTCAACAAGGCAAACAAAATCAAAGGAGGAAATGAAATGAACAAAATCTACATCCTTCAGCTTTGACAGTATACCACACACATTCCAATGAAGAAACGACAATGTATTTATATCAGCATCGTGTTTTCCCGAACATGTGATGGCACTGTCATCCCCATCATCCATACTCTCATTCAACACACCACTATGGCTCTCCACCTCACCCCCGTCTTCACTCATCCCCCCACCGTTTCTCCCTCACCCTCTGCTACATTGTCTGCCACAGCACTTGTGTTACAGGTGTCCACAGTCTCTTTCTCTGCAAGCTCCCTCTCACCCTCGACATACACACATCTCACACAACCATTACATCTTAGACCACATTGGCACGAGTTTAAATGTAAATGTATGCAGCATGACAACCCATTTGTTTCTTTACTATCATCCATATCATTTTTTAGGCATTTATCGCTGCTACGTTGGTCATGTTATATTTCAATATCATAATCACCCGGAGTATGTTTGGCTTCTATCAGTGATGTTTCACTCCCCACGGAAATCCCCGTATGCATATTATCTAAACACGGTCACTACCATGTCCACCCCATTTCCCACCCACCCCATCAGCACGTGCAAACATCACTGCCATAAGATACGGGTGAGCAGGCTCTGGGCCTGTTGTCATGCTCAATGCTATCTACCTCCTTCACAAAAGGTCCCTCTATAAATTTGTTCCCTGGTGAAGAAAAATTCCGGTCAAATTTTGAAGACGTGGACTTGATGTTCAAAGGTTTGCAGGGCCGGCCAAAGTCCTATTTTTCTTCATTCAGTTGGTCATCTGCATCCAGGACGAACCGCTTCCCTTCAATGACCAGGTGGTCATAGACCATGCTGACCTTCATCCCCTGCTGTCTGGCCATCTTAAAGTGAGGAGTCAGCTTCCGTCTGATCTCCCTGACCCTAGCAGTGAAGTCTTCATTGATGAACACTCCAGTGCCTTTGAGCTTGTGCCTTGCCTTGAGAAGTTTTTCTTTGTCTTTAAAGGAGCTACATCTTGCAGCCAGAGGTGATTTGGGGTGAGCATTCAGACGGTGCAATCTGTCGAATTGAACACTTTCGCTCATATCCAGCGTGTCTGTGATCATGTCACTGACCATACCCTCATATTCCTGCCATGTCTCATCCTTCTGCCTTGGAATGCCATGAATTATGACATTGTTCCTTTTAGATAATCCGTCTTTTTCTCCAAATTTTCTACTCTCGTTTTCAGATCTTCATTTTCTTTTCTCAACAGCTCGTTTTCTTTCTTTAAACTTTCAATAGAAGACCCTATCTCATGTAGTGCGCTTTTTATGTCCGATTGAGTTTCTTTTAGATTGGGCATGTCACTTCTCACCAGGCTGAATTGTTGGTTCATGTTTTCATTCATGCTTAACAGCGCTGCCATCACTTCTTTGCTTGAATAATCCTCACCTACTGCCAGACCAGTGCTTGACCGTCGCTGCATGCTGCTCCTCAGTGTTGCCTGTTTGTAGGGGTCTGGCTTTGGAGGCCCTGGGTTCATTTCAATGTCGCCACACTGATGTATTAAATTTACCATGTATAACAAAAAAGGAGCACACCTGTCACTACACCGTCTCGTCTTGTTCTTAGTGTCAACACACGCATAAACATGGTGGCCTTATGCTTAGCTCTATTGAACATGAAAGCCAGGTACACAGGCAAAAATCCACCACACACAGACTGAAAGGCTACAGGTGAGACTGACATACTGCACCACCTATCTACCTGCCAAGTGTCACAACTAGAAAGTCACTATAGGTAAAGGTAAAGGAGTCCCATAACCTATAAGGTCGTAGGGGAGCGAGGCGTCAAAGACCTCACTTCTCTAGGGCCAGCATAATGAGGGCGGCGCCCATCTCCTCTTCCTCGCTGCTTTACCTTCCCTGACCCTAAAGAGGGCAGGTACCCATTTACAGCTGGGTGAACTGTACTGAAGCCAAGGCGCGCAAACGGTCACCCATCCAACTGGTAACCACGCTCGACGTTGCTTAACTTGGCTGGGGGAAAGCGAGTGCTCCGACCACTGAGCTATCCCGTCCCTGGAAAGTCACTATAGACTCTAAAATTTAAGCAAAAACAGGAGAACTCTTTAAACATGTCCACTGTGATGAGTTCACATTTGACTTCCCCCAAGAGAAGAGAGAGAGAGAGAGAGAGAGACAGAGAGAGAGAGACAGAGACAGAGACAGACATTATATATAATTTTAATAATTATATTTAACCAATATATATTATATATAATTTATACATGATTAATTATATATATATATTATATATATATATATATATATATATATATATATATATATATATATATATATATATAAAGAGAGACAGAAAGACAGACAGAGAGACAGAGACAGACAGACAGAGAGATAGAGAAAGACAGAGAGGCCTCAGACTAGAATATTTTATTAAGTGTAACTGGATACCCGAGGATTTACCTACACCACGCTCTCGAAAAACAAACAAACAAACAAACATAATTGAATCAGTAAGTTAATAGACAAATTTTTAAAAAACCTACTCGAATTATCGGAATCAATTCATTCACAGGTGGTAGACATCAGTGAAGTTTGTTTTAACTAAATCTGACCTAAACCTTCTGGATTGAATTTTCTGCATGCAAAAAGATATGGACTTTTGTTTACGTCATGAGATTTTAGTGCTTTTTGAACCAGGTAAAACATGCACTTTAAGAAGGCGTTCACAACAGGCTGGCATGCAGCTCGGTGGGCAACTATGAGGCTATATAACACTAATGCCAACCTGATCAGAACAATAGAGTGTCTCTATGACCAGGCAACAAGCACCGTCTACTATGACAGCAACATAGTAAAATGGTTCTGAACCCCAATTGGAGTGCGCCAAGGATGTCTGCTCTCTCCCACTCCCCTCAACATCTTCGGGGGTTGGGGGGGGGGGGGGGGTGAAGAATAATGGCTAAAGCACTTGAAAGCTATGATGGAACGGTCAGTATTGGTGTCAGGACTCAGTCCCAGGTTCGAATCCTCACACCCCTTCACCACCCCACTTACACCTCTCATGACCGCCAGGGTGAAGGACTAGCACCCTGGACAAGGGGGCAGGGGTGTGGTTTTAAGGGGACTGAGAGTAGATGTTACCTCCACACCACTTCTCTTCGCCCCCTAAATTTTTTCCTTAGTTTCATTGGCATCCCTGAGCGCAGGCTACAGAGGCATAGACTAATAATATTATAACCTCTCCACCTCTGTTTCGCGCGGCAGCGTGGCATGTGAAACACGTGCAAAGCAGAAGTTTACTGAAAAGCGTAGTGGCATTCCTGTGTTCAGGTGAGTGCAATTCTGCACCACCTGTCTACTAACAAAAAATCCACACACACAAAAACAAGTAATTGTAAATGGCTGCATGTGAATGAGTAGGATGAATGGAAAACCCTTTGATTTGTTTTTTGGCAAGATATAGTGCTATAGAGCCGAGGACCAGATGGATGGAGGAGGCTTACCACGGCATCGTCTTTCGTGTCTCCTCCACGACCGCCAAGGTCACGGGACTGATGATGATGAGTGCTATATAAATTCCATGTGTTATTATTATTATTATTATTATTATTGTTGTTGTTGTTGTTGTTATTAATGTGGGACTTTGCGCTCGGCAGCCAAAGTGGATGAAGACAAAGAGGAACTCCTAGCCGATGCAGGAGGTTAGGTACGGCCATTGGTACTGCCAAGATGTAGGCCCTGCACGAGCTGCCTGAGGTCTGTAGTGTGTGGGCAAGGGTTTGAATCCTTCTGTTCAGTTTAAACACTGAAAGTGTTGAACATTATTTGTTGAGGTACAAACAACTCTTTGGTTAAAAGGTTTTACCCACTCTACCAACTGGAATGTGTGGGTGTAGCACTGGGGTTCGAATCCTTCACCACTCAACTAACGCAGGTGAGCCCTGGCGCTCAAAATCAGTATTCACAACACTGATCTATGTCCCTAATTAGGGGGCTTAAGTCTAACCAACCATATTGACCCCACATGACTGTCTTGCACTTTATAACACTTGGTAGCCACACAACCTAGAGTTGTTAGGAGACACAATTTTTAAAAATGCATTGTTTAGTCAAAACAGTTAAGCTTTTTCTGCTCAAAAATTTAGATAATTAGTGATGGGGTTTACATCCCAGCCACCTAAAAGGGCCACAATGAGACTGACCCACAAAATCGGAGCAGGTCAAATCTATTACGAAAATTCTCTGCCCAGATTTGATTTGCAATGCAATAATTCAAAAGACTCATGCAGCAGGTATACCCAAAGGACAACCAAACAACAAAAAGAAAAAAACAGCAACAAATGGCAATCAACCCCTTCAAAAAAAAGGTCTAGAAGACCAAACCACCAGTAACCCCGCCACATACCCACTTTGGATAAACTTGTATCACAGCACACACAAAAAAGTAAGTGGCACCTGTGAGTAAAATGCACCAAAGTAAATACGCAAGCAAACAAAAACATTCGCAGTAGAAACATATCATGGAACAAATATTTACACAACCTTGCACTTTATGCCTGTATAGACATTCTCAATGGCAGGGTGCTGAAACTGCAAATCCACAGTTTCTCGAAGGGGGGGTGAGGATGGAAAAAATGGAAGGATGGAAAAAAATCCCAAACAAACAAACAAGCAAAAAAAACCCCACAGACCCTCCACACCAGCACACATACAAGAGAAGGGAAGGGGGGCCATCAAGGAGACCAGGGACATGAAGTAGTCGCCAGCACCAAGTGTCAGGGAGATAGGGCTCCTAGTATACCTATGGATCTTCCGGCATCATTACAAAGCATCCCAAGCAGGAATGCCACAGTCATGCCACCTCTCAGTGTAATGATTCTTTACTACTACCTCAACAACTGCAACTACTATTACCACAACTACTACTGCTAGTGTTACCTCCCCCCATCCCTTCTGTTTCCTCTACCATTACAACAAACCCCACAATAATTACATAATTATGACAACAATTGCTGCCACTGGCAATAAATACCACTATTGCAGACCAAACTTTCAATGCCAAGTACCAAGAAAGCAATTTTCTTATAATTATTATACCCTCTTAGCAGCCCATGAAGTACATACACCTTCTTGAGAGAAAGAGGAGAGAGAGAGATTGACAAACCGAAACCCCCATGTGCTCTTGTCTATTGCACTCGTACATTATGGATTTCCACAGGAGAGAAACATGAAACATCCGCCACCTCGTATACAGAATGCATCAATGAATGAGCTGCTTCCATCAACCGAAAAAACGCAGGCAACACCCCCCCCCCCCCCCCCTTGACTTTTAAAGATACATCAAGTATACGTTCTCCGACACATCCTGCTGTGGAAATCTGAACTAGCCGGTAAATCGTGCTACATTAGAACAAACACTCACGACGCGCGCGCGCACAACAAAAAACACACACACACACACACGCACGCGCATATGCACGTGCTACAACTGACAGTACGCTAATGGAATCCTACTGAGTTGGGTGGATTTGGGCCCACACACGTCTCATAAGACTGCAGGGTCACAGACCAGTGCGCTCTTCCTTGTGATGAACATCACTCACCTCCCCAGAAAAACAAAAAACAAAAACAAAACCCACTAAACAAACCAACCGACCTATCCCTTATGTTGGTGCATCTGACTCTCAGCTGCATGCACGCCAGTGTGTGCGCATTTCACGTAATAAATACTACTACTACTACTACTACTACTACTACACAGAGTTTTTTTCAAAGAAAAAAGTATGGTTCTCAGTCATTACAAGCAAAATCATAATGGAATCACCCAATCCAAAAATAAGTTTGACAGAAATGGAAAAAAAAACACCAAAACAAAACAAAAACAAAAAACCCCAAACAACAACAACAACAAAAAAAACAAAAAAACCCCCCCCCCCACCCACCCCCAATCAAGAACAGCGAATGAGTAGGATGAATGGAAAACCCTTTGATTTGTTTTTTGGCAAGATATAGTGCTATAGAGCCGAGGACCAGATGGATGGAGGAGGCTTACCACGGCATCGTCTTTCGTGTCTCCTCCACGACCGCCAAGGTCACGGGACTGATGATGATGAGTGCTATATAAATTCCATGTGTTATTATTATTATTATTATTATTGTTGTTGTTGTTGTTGTTATTAATGTGGGACTTTGCGCTCGGCAGCCAAAGTGGATGAAGACAAAGAGGAACTCCTAGCCGATGCAGGAGGTTAGGTACGGCCATTGGTACTGCCAAGATGTAGGCCCTGCACGAGCTGCCTGAGGTCTGTAGTGTGTGGGCAAGGGTTTGAATCCTTCTGTTCAGTTTAAACACTGAAAGTGTTGAACATTATTTGTTGAGGTACAAACAACTCTTTGGTTAAAAGGTTTTACCCACTCTACCAACTGGAATGTGTGGGTGTAGCACTGGGGTTCGAATCCTTCACCACTCAACTAACGCAGGTGAGCCCTGGCGCTCAAAATCAGTATTCACAACACTGATCTATGTCCCTAATTAGGGGGCTTAAGTCTAACCAACCATATTGACCCCACATGACTGTCTTGCACTTTATAACACTTGGTAGCCACACAACCTAGAGTTGTTAGGAGACACAATTTTTAAAAATGCATTGTTTAGTCAAAACAGTTAAGCTTTTTCTGCTAAAAAATTTAGATAATTAGTGATGGGGTTTACATCCCAGCCACCTAAAAGGGCCACAATGAGACTGACCCACAAAATCGGAGCAGGTCAAATCTATTACGAAAATTCTCTGCCCAGATTTGATTTGCAATGCAATAATTCAAAAGACTCATGCAGCAGGTATACCCAAAGGACAACCAAACAACAAAAAGAAAAAAACAGCAACAAATAGCAATCAACCCCTTCAAAAAAAAGGTCTAGAAGACCAAACCACCAGTAACCCCGCCACATACCCACTTTGGATAAACTTGTATCACAGCACACACAAAAAAGTAAGTGGCACCTGTGAGTAAAATGCACCAAAGTAAATACGCAAGCAAACAAAAACATTCGCAGTAGAAACATATCATGGAACAAATATTTACACAACCTTGCACTTTATGCCTGTATAGACATTCTCAATGGCAGGGTGCTGAAACTGCAAATCCACAGTTTCTCGAAGGGGGGTGGAGGATGGAAAAAATGGAAGGATGGAAAAAAATCCCAAACAAACAAACAAGCAAAAAAAACCCCACAGACCCTCCACACCAGCACACATACAAGAGAAGGGAAGGGGGGCCATCAAGGAGACCAGGGACATGAAGTAGTCGCCAGCACCAAGTGTCAGGGAGATAGGGCTCCTAGTATACCTATGGATCTTCCGGCATCATTACAAAGCATCCCAAGCAGGAATGCCACAGTCATGCCACCTCTCAGGTGTAATGATTCTTTACTACTACCTCAACAACTGCAACTACTATTACCACAACTACTACTGCTAGTGTTACCTCCCCCCATCCCTTCTGTTTCCTCTACCATTACAACAAACCCCACAATAATTACATAATTATGACAACAATTGCTGCCACTGGCAATAAATACCACTATTGCAGACCAAACTTTCAATGCCAAGTACCAAGAAAGCAATTTTCTTATAATTATTATACCCTCTTAGCAGCCCATGAAGTACATACACCTTCTTTGAGAGAAAGAGGGAGAGAGAGAGATTGACAAACCGAAACCCCCATGTGCTCTTGTCTATTGCACTCGTACATTATGGATTTCCACAGGAGAGAAACATGAAACATCCGCCACCTCGTATACAGAATGCATCAATGAATGAGCTGCTTCCATCAACCGAAAAAACGCAGGCAACACCCCCCCCCCCCCCTTTGACTTTTAAAGATACATCAAGTATACGTTCTCCGACACATCCTGCTGTGGAAATCTGAACTAGCCGGTAAATCGTGCTACATTAGAACAAACACTCACGAGCGCGCGCGCGCACACACACACACACACACACGCACGCGCATATGCACGTGCTACAACTGACAGTACGCTAATGGAATCCTACTGAGTTGGGTGGATGGGCCCACACACGTCTCATAAGACTGCAGGGTCACAGACCAGTGCGCTCTTCCTTGTGATGAACATCACTCACCTCCCCAGAAAAACAAAAAACAAAAACAAAACCCACTAAACAAACCAACCGACCTATCCCTTATGTTGGTGCATCTGACTCTCAGCTGCATGCACGCCAGTGTGTGCGCATTTCACGTAATAAATACTACTACTACTACTACTACTACTACTACTACACAGAGTTTTTTTCAAAGAAAAAAGTATGGTTCTCAGTCATTACAAGCAAAATCATAATGGAATCACCCAATCCAAAAATAAGTTTGACAGAAATGGAAAAAAAAACACCAAAACAAAACAAAAACAAAAAACCCCAAACAACAACAACAACAAAAAAAACAACAAAACAACCCCCCCCCCCCCCACCCCTCCCAATTCAAGAAACATTGCGAAGTGAACCTTTAATCATCCTGATATTGACATCTGGTTGCCAAGTTGACACAATAAAAATTTTAAAAAATACTACTACTACTACTACTACTACTCCTACTACTACTACAACACACACACACGCGCGCGCGCGCGCGCACTAGATGCAACAACAACAAAACTCACAAGTGCCCATTCCATTATCCCAGAAAGAAAATAACGGCAATAATGATAATGATAATAATAATAATAACAACAATAACACATTTCCCATAACCCATTCATCCCAAGCAAAATATAATCATCCTACTCCAAACTAAAGTACGACAGAAAAAAGCAACACAACTCGATAATCAGACAAGACGAGGGTGGAACATATCTGCCATTAAGGCAAGAGACACTGAGAAGTGAAGTGAAGCCTTTATCATCCTGGTATTAGCATCTGGTTGCCAAGTTGTACACAATAAAACCAGCTACACACACACGCACACTCACACACTTGCACACCCGCGCGCACACACACACGCACACTCACTCACACACTTGCACACCCGCGCGCACACACACACACACGCACGCACGCGCACACACATGCACGCATACATACACACACGCACACAAACACACACACAAAACACACTTCCACATCCCCGCACACACACGCACGTACGCACACATGTTCTAAATGTTATACCAAGCAGTACAGTCAAGTTTCACAGCTCTTTCAAACATGTCAAAAATCCTGACCGATTCCGCGCCAAATACAAAACGAATACAGACCACCGCCATACAGCCCAATAAACAAACGCGCACCCGGCTAGCACGCCCACCGCTTATGTATCTGTGGGCACCCTATACTTTTACTATTCGAAATTTGATCTACTTTCAAGACCCATTGTTTATTTATTTATTTTTTTACTTTTTAGCATGTATTGATTTGTTTTAATTTCAAACAGCAATCCATGTGTTTTACTAAAACATTAGTGCATTAATTTTTTTCCTATCTATAGCAATCAAAGATTTGATGTCCACTTTGTTTCAGAACCATCCCGCTTTGATATATAGAGACACTAGCAGAACATAGGGGCTCCCCCCTCTCCCTCCCTCGCCCGGTGCCCAACCCCACCCCCAACCCCCGCCTCAATCTGTCAGCCCATGTCTAATATTAAGTCATTTCTCTTAAAAATAATTTGTCCACATCCGTACCTGTATCAACCTTCACTGTCTTTCCATTTTTTAGCTTGCTCAGGATCTTGCCGTTGGATGACCAAGCGGCCATCACTGCAGAATGGGCGCTGACCCTCCGGAGCAGCCTGTAGTTGGCCTGGGTCAGGTCTTCTGCCACAGTCAGTCCCGTCTGTTGGAGCTGCGCCGGGCCGCCATCACCAGGCCTCTCTTTCTGCGGGACAGGAACCGGACGACGATGGGGCGTGGTCTCCCTCCCTCAGCAGCTGCTCTCCCGGCCCGATGCGCGATGTCTATGTCGGAAGGTGACACAGGGACATCCAGCCTCTCGGAGAATAACTGAGCGCATTTCTTCGCACAGTTTTCCACTGTCTCTTCTCCTGGCCTCTTCACCTCCGCAACCCCGAACACTCGGACATTCCAGGAGCGCCCGTGTCGCTCGTTCTCGTTGAGCTCCTGCTGCAGCTTGCTGGTCTCTCTGGAGGTCTGGGTCAGCTGGGTCTTCAGGTCCACATTCTCTTGCCGGAGTTTCGACACCTCCTTCAACAGTTTATCATTTTCACTGGTGATGTCGAAGATACTAGCCTCAAGCTTGTCTATACGATGGTGAAGGAGTCATTGAGTCTTTCCACCTCTTCTTTCAATTGCTGAATGATTTTCAAGTCCTCTTTTGTAGCGAGGTTTTTCATCGAGTCTTGCAGTTTGTAAATGCTTTCCTGTAGTGCCATTTCTTCTTCGGAGTTGTCACCACCCTGTCGTAGCTTTTTGCTTTCTCTTCTTTTCTGTCTTCCGGACTGGCACACAAATCACTTGTTGACGAAGGTTTTCTTTTTTCACTGCCGCCTCTTCCCCCAAAGTACTTTGAAATGGCGGTGCTCATTTCTTTTTGTAACAATTCTGTCATGAAGAGTGTCGGTTATTGATGTAAACTAAGCTAGCTCCCCAACGTCTATCATTCTTGTTGATGAATATTTGTAGCACCGCGCCCACCTACCCGAAGGCAAAGAAAACTCACATCGCTGCTGCTGCTGCTGCTGCTGTACTCAGTTGTTTGATGCGTTTTCTTGCGTGCTCGCCAAACACGTCTTGCTTCGACGGTGAGCGAAAGTCAAGTCCGGTTATGTCTTGTTTATTCGTATGTCTGTTTGACAGTTTCTTTTCAAGAAAGAATGTTAATTTGATAATTGTAACCTCAAAGGAGGCAATTTGATGTTGGAAATGGTGTAAATTGATAAGGTTGGGAAAAGCGCGGGATGGAGGGAGGGGTTGACACTCATGTTGTGACATTATATTAATTGCATGGGCACCGCTTGTTGTGTGGAACTACCTCCGACAAGGGAAGAGGACGCTGACTTGATCTTCAGCAACGCTGCCTCTGGGGATGCTTCTGGAGTCATCTAATCAGACGAGGGGGGAAGAACGGGATGTTAGTAACATTGCTTCTGACGCCGCCTCTGATGCCATACCTGGAACCACTTTGGATATTGACAGGACTTTTTGCCACGGTGGCCACCCCATCATCGGCACAGCAGCTACATCTAAGCTCAGCAACCCCATGTGTTTCCCACCCTCCTAGCTGACTTGTCATTGTCGTGTGTCTTCTGTGGACATGTTTTGAGTGTCTGAGAGTGTATTATTATTATTATTGTTTTAGTTGATTTTCTCTTGCTTTTATTTTTGGTAGGGTGTTAAGGGTGTTAGGAAGGGCGGAGGGGTGTTGGCCACATTAGCTTAGATAGAGATTTTAAATGTTAAATGAAAGTGAAATAAAGCGTCTTGTTTGTATACTTTTGCCTCTGAGTTATGTTTTGTGAGATTGCTGCGGCTGCCACTACATCTTCCGGACAAACTAAGAACAACGAGCTAGTCGCATCAATCAAGGCCCATCCTTTCGAGGATAGGCTTGGGTAAGTCCCTTTTGTTTTGTTTAAGTTGTGACAATTGCAGGTAGGACAATCACAAACTTACGTTGGAAAAGATCAAGAGATAGTCAACTTGGTAAATCCCTTTGATGAATTTTTTTCGGCATGTGGCATGCACATCAGTGCAGAAAAAATCCAGTTGATGATAAATAGTGCCAATGGTATCAGTACTTACATTATATAGACAGCAAGAAAATTGAGACCGTCCATAGCTTAAATATCTGGGAGCTATCAAAACGTGAAATTCCTCAAGGATAGCCAAGACAACAGATGCAATGACCAAACTGAAAGTCCTCTGGAATGACGAATTCATCGCCATCAGATCTAAGATCAGACTGATGCGTTCCCTGATCATGTCCATATTTTTGTATGCTTATGACACAAGGACCATATCAGCAGAAATTGAAAGGATGCAGGCAATGGAGATGAGATATTTTCACAAACTGCTTGGTATCTCATCCAGAGATCACATTACTAACAAAAAAGTGAAAACCATAATTGTAAACATCATATGAAGAACTCTAATTTCGGTGACAAAAGCGCAAACTTAAAGTGGTATGGGAACATCACACGAACATCTTGACCGGCCAAGACTTTCCTTTCGGGGACAGTGCGAGGAGGGAGACAAAGAGGCACACAAAGGAAACGGTGGGAAGACAACTTTAGATAGTGGACTTGCCTTGTGTAGAACGATTTACTGCGGAGAGCTGAGGACCGTGAGGAGTGGAGGAAGCTGGCTGCAGTGGTGCCCGAACGGTCTACACTGACGCTATTGTCAAAAAGGGACAACAACGTCTGTATTTTCTGAGGAAACTGAACTCATTTTTTTGTAGACAAAAAGATTCTTTCCTTGTTTTACAAGTCTTACATAGAGAGTGTTCTAAGTTTTGCTTTCATTTGTTGGTACAATAACCTTAGTGTTAAAAACAAGAATGGCCTGCAGAGAATTGTAAGAATCTGCTCAAAAATAATTGGAAAAGAACAAAGAGATCTCATGTCGTTCTGCAATCAGCAGCTTGTACGCAAAGCCACAGCCATTTTGGCTGATCCTTCCCATGCTTTGTTTCCAGACTTTCAAATGTTGCCTTCGGAACGCCGTTTTCAGTGTCCCATCAGCAAAACTAACAGAAAAAGAAATTCTTTTGTGCCAGTAAGCATTCAAATTCTGAATTCACAATGATGTTGACTACCTAGTTTTTACATTTCTCTGAATTACTTGCCCGATTGTCATTGTTACGAGTGTAGTCAATACATAATTATGTGTGTGTGTGTGTGGGTGGGTGCGTGGGTGTGTGAAATAAGTCTGTCTTCTAGTCAACGGTCTTTAAACATTGAATTCATATATCGGTGTATGGTGTGGGTGTGCGTGTGCGTGTTCGCACACACACGTACGTGCGTGTGTACGTGCTGCGCATATGCGTGGGTAAAAAGAAGTTTTTATGTCTTCTAGTCAATGGGTTTAAAATTGTGTTCACAATTGATGTGCGTGCGTGCGGGTGTTTGCGTGTGTGTGCGCATGCGCGCGTGTGTGTTGGTGTGTGTGTGTGTTTGTGACATTTTATTTGAAAACCAATATGAAATATAGCTTTTGTGTCTTTGATATATTTGATGTGTATCAATCTGCCTGTCAGTATTGTAATTGCCCTTCATGGGATGATTAAAGTGTTTTTGACTTTGACTTGACTTGACTACAAGACTCCGGGATAGGTGAAGCTGATGTTGAAAACATACAGAAGAGTAATCGCTAAGACCCTCGATAGGCGCAGACAATTCTGCTATTATATTAGACAATTTGGTAGCATATACGTGGTCAATCGAAGATTAAGAATGGAGTGTTTTCCTTGTGGGGGATTCGTCTAGTTGCAACAAACCATATACCTCAATTTATTTTCCAGTTCTCTTGTCAGTGATAAAGACTTCTTGAGACCTATGTTAAGAGGTTACAAACATCGGCCATCATGTTCTCAAAACGATCAAACCAGTTGATGCGTTTATTTCAGTTTCGATACAAAGATCCTCATAGTTGTGGTTTGGTTCCTTCAAAATTTATTCCCCGCTAAAACACTCAATATCGCATTAATCGAATGACAATGACAATAACAAATTATTTTATTTCGAGGATAATGAATAAGCACCCATGTGCTTTTTTACATCCAGTCCAAGAATAAAGTTACTTGACTGTAATAAACTGAATGATATATACAGATTATTAATCCTGTTTCCGATTTAGACTGGGCTGAAGGGGAAAAATACTATTTTTTAAAAAATCTTCACAATTTCCAAATTTACTGAATCAGAAATACAATATTGCAAATGGAGAGAAGATTTAAAGGGACAGTTTTTGCCTCATGCAATCGTGCTAACAACTAAATACAGGATTGAAGAACACTATATGAGATCTCAGAATGAAAAAGTACAATTATAGCACAAATCTCAATATGTAAAGACAAAATTGGACACACAAATTTGAAGTTGAATACAAATTCAGTCAATCTCAGTAAATCCAGACCTGGCCTTAACTTTCCAACTACAACTCCCCCCCTCCCCCCACCCCGCTCCACCAGAGAGAAATTCTCATCTGCTATTGTATGTTTGTCCGTCGTGTCCGACGATGACCTCCAAAACAGCAGAGGAGGCAGTTGCTGTTTTGGAAACTGGGCAGAAATTTGATTATAGTGGAGATGCCTTGCCCACAGCACATCCCCACTCTCTCGGCCAAATGGGCATAAGGACAGTCAGCGTTGGAGATGCTCTCCAAAGGCCAACCAGCCCCCAGGGCTGCGGCACATGACTGCGAGTCAAGCCTCCTAGTCAGAGAGTCATAGTCGATCACTAAAGACTAAGCTGTAAAGTGGAATTCCATGAGTGGGGGCAACAGAAAGGTGAGAGGCTGTATGACCAGTGGCTTACTGGTCATACAGCCTCTCACCTTTCTGTTGCCCCCAGCGTATCAAGAACTGTGATTGAAGCACTGGTAAAGAACAATCCGCAACATGTCCCTTGTCCGAGCACCCATATGTCCCTCGATGAAAGGTTATAATGCTGATGTAGCACAGGTCATAAGTAGAATAACAAAAAAAGATAAAGGTCGAAGAAGCCCGTTATGACAGAAGACGCATTTTCAAGCATTTTTAAGTTTTCACCAGTGCCAACACACATCAAAAAGTAAGAAGTTCTAGTTTTTATCATATGCATACAAAATGCAAGTGATGTTTAAAATGCACCAAAAGACAAGTATTCTATCTATGTTGAAATTCTTAAAATGCAAAACCAGTCATCTAAGCTAATATTATTAAAAGCTGCTTTCTTCTTTTTCTAAATTTCTGACTATTTACAGAGCTAATCAACTGTTCTAAAAAAGCATTATTAAATTGCTTACATTTAATCTTCAAAAGCTGTTTATACTCACATGTAGCCTCTGAGTATGACGCATGATCTGATGGTGATTTATTGTGGTGATATTTATTCAACAATCTATGGGCATTTAGTTTTTACTCAAGGACATTCCATATCATACCAGTCATTCCTCCGCACTTTTGCATTCACCGTTTGTAATACACTCAACAGCATCCACTAAACAATAATTAAACATTCTAAGAGCTCCATTGATATCAAAATTAATAAACCTTAAATCGCTCTCTTCTTTCTGCTGAATTTTAGGTGTGTATACTCTATTCATAAACAAATTGTCATATACATTTCATTCCACACGTACTTTTCAATCACATCACAGCTATCTTTACTTTGCCTAGTAAGAAGTCTGTCTGGAAAATTAATAAACATTGAAGACATATTGTCAAACAAGTCTTTCACACACGCAAAACTCACAATCCTCGGACATTCTCGCAAATATGTCGCGTGACATAATCATGTACACTATTTCCATTTTCTGTGAAACATTTGAAACTCTACTATTCAAATCACCACTTAATCAAATGTAAACATCATCTTCAGGATCACGTCATTTTTTTAAAATAAAGTCATGCCGTTTTCAAAATCAAAATGGGTATGATATTATGGGATTATTCTTGGTAATTCCACTACAAAATCAGCTGTTGTGCATTTACCATATATTGCTTTCGTTTGATGGCACGTCTGTGAGTAGCACGTAGCAAGTAGCACGTCTGTGAGTAGAATGCTTTAAGATGTATTCTTATACTTGCATAGTAGCTTTAGGAACAATGTCAGTCTGATATAAATGGGTGAAAAGAATGCTTGAGTTTCTGTACAATTAGCACAAATAACATATAAGCACAGTCACAGTGAGGAAATATCCATGATTTGTTCATAGTTTCAAGAGATCTTATTTGCACTTCTAGCTTTTCAAGCGGACAAGCAGCATGGTCAGTGTTAATTATGGTCTTCAAATGGTCATCCCATTTATAGTTATTATGGAGTGTAAGTTCCAAGTGCTTATATTGGTCAGTGCTTTGTTACTAAATATAAGCGTAGAGTACAACCCTGTCAAGTAGTCTCAAAGCATATGCACTTCCACAGCAGCATAATTACGTCATCCTCATTGTCATTGATCATCATGCAATTTAAAAAAAAACTATCAGAGTACAATCATCATGCAATTAAAAAAACCACAGAGTACCTCGACATTTCTAAAGCCTTCAACAGGGACTAATCAAAAGTTAGAGGCGTGTGGCATACGAGGTAAGTTGCCATACTGATCTATAGACCATCTTTCCAATTATACCCAATCAGTAGTAATGAAAAACGAAACATCTATCGTAGGATTCCAACAGATGATTTACAGTGCTCCGCACTGGGTCCACTCTTGTTCCTTATTTATATAAATGACATCTTTATTGATAGTAGGAAAAATAAGCTCTTTACGGATAATAGTGGTGTATACTTAGGGCTGAATAACACATATCTTCGAGCAGAAATGATCATACAGATTTGATAAGAAAAGTGTAAGGGCTAACAAGTGCAAAGTGAAAGTCAACGAAGAGGAAAGCCAAATTACTTGATTTATACGAAACAATACTCCAGTCTTGCCCATAACATTTAGTAACAAAGCACTGACCAATATAAGCACTTGGAACTTACACTCCATAATAACTATAAATGGGATGACCATTTGAAGACCATAATTAACACTGACCATGCTGCTTGTCCGCTTGAAAAGCTAGAAGTGCAAATAAGATCTCTTGAAACTATGAACAAATCATGGATATTTCCTTACTGTGAATGTGCTTATATGTTATTTGTGTTAATTGTACAGAAACTCAAGCATTCTTTTCACCCATTTATATCAGACTGACATTGTTCCTAAAGCTACTATGCAAGAATAAGAATACATCTTAAAGCATTCTACTCACAGACGTGCTACTTTTATTGGACACTGGTCATGAGACTTGTTGATATCATAATTACTTATGCAATGCCCCATAGATGATTAGTGCAAGAGCAATCTCCCGAGTGTCTTTGCTTTTCTCCTAGATATAATTATATTTGCCGTGCGGAGGGGGGGGGGGGGGGGGTTCTTGCAAAGCCCTGATATGACCTCTGTGGTCGGTGGCGCTATGAACAACAGGACTGGATTGGATTGGATTCTTTCTTACATAAAATAACAGTTTTATCTGAAAATAGTACATGGAAAGCATATTTTCTTGTCACGCTGATTTGATGATATGTATTAGCTGCCAAACTAAATCAGTCAAATATACAGTCGTGAGCATGCCACGAGCTACTGGCATATTATTACTGTAAATATGAGTTTGATAGCACTTATGTGTTTTGAATAAAGATATAAAGTATTCAAAACAGCTTAGAATTGCATCATGTTAATGTCTACGAATAGCCATATGCTCAAAACTTGTTTAAGTCCTAGCGCTTTGATTTGTCCATAAAGTTTTAAGCACTCAAGAAATTTCACCACCACAACCACAACCTCCTCTATCCCCACCACCACCACCACCACCACCACCACTCATCATCATCATCATCATCATCATCATCATCATCATCATCATCATCATCATCATCATCAGTACTTTCATTGTCATTTATCATCACAGTTGTCATTATTACTATCATCATCATCATCATCATCATCATCATCGCCATCATCATTATTATTATTATTATTATTATTGTTATCTCTGTTATAATTATCAAATACAGAAACAAAAAAAGGATAGTGGAAAAATTGGAAAACTGGACCAGTAAACGACAGTCGACTGGGATTGGCAATCCTCTTTGATGTGATTATAACATGGCCCATGGCTACTGCTCCATCTTGAAAGGTTCCTGCAGCTCTTTGATGGCTGGAGGCTTACTCAGAGGTTGCTGAACCGCGAACGTCCCGCATTCATCTTCAGCACTCCATGGACTCATTTCTCTCTCACATATGTCTGTGAAGGGTAATAACATTTCTAAGAATAAAGTTACAGCCATGCCAACTAGGCACAATATAATTTTCTTCACTGTTTTCACGTATTTCTTATAATCATGCGGGGGGGGGGGGGGGGGGGGGGGGGTTAAAATCCGATTTTATTTTGGATGTACTACAATGGAAATCCATACAATAAACTCTAGAAATCATATTCTTCTTATATACTTGATCGGTGTAAATCACTTTAAATTTGAGTGAGACACAAACATTCGGAAATAAAATTAATGAAACATATACACACTTACAATCATTTGTCTGTGAAAGTTAATAGCAATCTTAGGTAGACATAGAAATGTACTGTGCGAGTTACATTTAAAAAGCTGCAATGTATCGACAATATACTTTATTATTTTTGTGTAGGTTACAAAATACATGAGCTAGGGAAAATGTTTGCAAGCAAGTGATATGTGGTACAGCATAATCAAGTTTCTGTAGTTACGTATATATGATAGAACATTGGAAAGACAGCTGGAGATAAGCAAACACCAGCACACAGTTAGCCAGATGTTTGGTTTTCATTGAAAAAGCAAATCATGTTTTATGTCAAGACAAGAAGACAACAAAAGCATTTGCAAAAGGCAAAAACAACAACAACAACCGCCCCAAACCCTGAACAAATCAGACACACAGGATAACAGAACAAAGTGTCTTTTAAAAGCGGCTGACTGGTATCGATCATCTCCTGTGATGAGACATCAATAGTTCTTATGTTTCCTAATATCTGATTATTGGATGCTCACACTTCAATCTGACTGTACTGGATGCTCACACTTCACTCTGATTGTATTAGATACCCAAATTTAAAACTGCAATGTAACAATAGTTTAATTCTCACCTCAATTTGCTATATAAAAATAGTGTTATTCCTACACCATTCTGCTGCTTAACAGATGCATAACAATAAATCTGAAATAACCCAACGAGAGAGAGAGAGAGAGAGAGAGCGAGCGAGAGAGAGAGAGAGAGAGAGAGAGAGAGAGAGAGAGCAATGACAATGACAATGACAAACGATTTTATTGTTCAGACTTCAGAGTCCATAAACAAGGGGGAATGGATAGACACAAACAAGTGCAGCAATTCATAAAGTTCACAAAACCTTTTCAAGTAACTAGCTCCTTAAGTAAAAGAAAGAAAAAAAAGAAAACAAGAAAAAAAAGAAAAAACAACAAAGAAAACCCCAAACAAACAAAAGCAAAAATGCTACACACCCCCCCACAAACTCTGTCAGCGTCCTCGCTGACACACAAATAACTATCCATAAAAATTGGTACTCATTTCTCAAAAATATATACTACATGCCAACTAAGCAACTGAAATAAGTTCTAACAAAACATGCTCAAAAGATTAGTTCCTGTGCCAATCATAATAATCAAAACTGGTTCTGGCATCAGCTGTTCACAACAAGAAAAATACAGTGTACACACATTTTATGCTGTTATGATTTATGTTATTTTAACAATATAATCATAAAACACAGATTGTGGTACAACATCAAACACTTCAAAACAGAATATCAAAGAAAACACATCTCGCACCTTTATGATTTATGTTATTTTAACACTAAAATCATAAAAACAGCTTGCGATTTCCTTATTCCTTGGGATAATTCTCTATGTGTACTGATGCTGTCTAAAGGGGATCTGTTATATAAACAAAATTCCTCCTAGACTGCTACACAGTTTTTGTTTTTTTGTTTTTTTGCTCTGACAATAAAGGCTATGACTGACTACAGAAAGAAATTGTATTTTAACAAACTTCATTCTTAGTCAGGACAAGGTTAGGATTATAACAGACTTCAGATGGATTGCTGTTTGAGCAAAATCCTCTAAGTCAGCTCTTTCCTGTCACCTACTAAAAACATCCTTACTGGTCCCTGATCATAAAAAAATCATAATTGCTATCCTTTAGACTACAGAGGGGTTGCTATTTGAGCAAGGCACCTCAGAATCAAGTATGCTACCCATACTTCACAAATAAATGAATATCTTTTTCAAATATTTCTATTCGCAACTGATTTGTCCTTTTGAGTTAACTCCAGTGGTAGTGAGGACTTGTTATTTGAACATTTCTCCACCACTTTCCCTCGTTAACTTTGTGACAACTTCCTCTATTCAGTTCTGCCTCGTCATTTAACCAACTATAAACTAGCTGCATAATAGTTGTTCTCAAATCTTTCAACATTCCAAATAAACCAAATGATTAAATGTCAAATACACAAAACCTACACAATCATAAACATACCAAAACCCAAATAAAAAATACACAACTAGTTCAGAGTGATAACCATCCATGTTATGTGACCAAACATGTCAAACTAAACACCAAAAAACCCATAAATATACCAAATAACCAAAATTATGAAATTCAGATTTTCCCACACAAAACAAAAATGAATCGACCAAAATGTCACTTCTGAGCAAATTTTAAGCCACTTTCTTTCCTTATTTTGAACTTTGAAAATGGCAATATGAGGACTTGTTATTTAAACATACTTCCTCAAAACCACTAGTTATCCCTCAGGGACATATCAATTTCATTCAATATTTCCACCTGGTATTGGACAACCACAATCAAGAATAAGAATAGAAAAAAAATGTACTAGACTCCGCTCGCAGCGCCACTTGTGACCGTGCCGAGGGGCAAGGATAGAAGCAACCAGGCAAAAGAAGACTCAGTGGAAGACAGCAGCTTTGGTTATCACCTCTTTATTCAGCCATCTACTGCTGCGTGAGTGAATGGTCTCTCTCTCTCTCCCTCACTCTCTGCTTTCCTTGGCCTGTAGCCTAGCATGTGGCGTTCTCTCCTTCCCCCGTCTATATATATCCCTGCCACGCGAGCGAACTGCAAAGACAGCGCCACCACACTGCTATCGTTTTGGCCGATTTGGCCCAAGGTGAAGGAGATTTTGTGTTTTCTCCTGCAGCTTCAGTGGTGGTTATCTTGCTGTCCGCGTAACGAAACTAGACATATTATATATCAAAATAAACTAGAAAATATAAGCATTAAGATGCATTATTGCATTTTGCACAAAAATCATTTGGCTGCAAACTATTAGCCATTAAAGCCTCCAACTAGATACACTTTTAACAGCTGCACACTATAACTTTCGGAAATAAAACATTAAAACTTCAACAAAACTAAGTACTTTATGACTATAAAAAGAAGGATATGCACCACAGTTTACATACATATACATATTATAAACCACAGATGTCCATGAGAGGAGATGTTCATAATTAACCAGTCATGTGAAAACACAGTTTCTGGTCTGCTTGCACCCAAGCAAGCTTCTTAAAGCTGTTCGTCAGATCTAAAATATAACGATCTCTAATACTACAAATTATCCATACTAACATCTTCCAATCTTATATTTATTCATAACAAAACCCAAAACATACCATACATTTATATTTTTATGTCTGCATTTGTTAGAATTTAGTTCGACAATTCAAACTTGTTTACAACAAGGAATGGCGGTTAGCTAAAATTTAGGACTGGCACATTATGTACAACTTACGCCTACAATCTACTACTAATTAATATGAGCTGTTTTATTGATCTAAATAGAGTTTATTACACATGTTCTTCAATCGCACAATAATTATGATTTATTAAAGATTCCTTAAATAAAAATTAGAACTGCTTTTCTAGCAGTTAATATTTGAATACATACAGTACCTATACCAATAGACGAAAAATATTGATTTACAACAAAATAGAAAACTCTCATTGTGGTTGAAATGAATCGAGTCAAGATCAATACTTCAACAATCATATCCATGAATATGAGCAAACAATATGACTTAATAAAGTTATTATTATTGATTTTCTTTGCTAGATCAGACCAACGCTCACATTTAAGGGAGATAACTGGGGCCCTATTATTGAATGACTAAAAGAATTATTTAGACAACATTCAGAATATTGGAAAATAAACTATTTAGATAATATACTAAATATAAAAATATAAATATATCCTAAGCATAATAATGAGTTTACATAGAGTTGAGAAAACTGAATATATATTGACCACAAGGCTAGTATCGGTTTGGCTGTTTGAATCTAAGTTAAGTGTAGCCGTGTGTCTACCTGGCTACATATATATATATATATATATATATATATATATATATATATATATATATATATATATATATAAAGTAACTAATTTGTATATATATTTTAAGTTTTTCTTTATCTGGGTGTAGATGTTAATAGAATTTTTATCATCAGCTGGTGATTTTGTTCAAATTCTGGTTGTATTATTCTCTTCCATTACAACAGCTTCAATAGAACTTGGCAATGCATCAGTCCCTCTATCCACTGCTGTGAAGTACCTAGGTGTTGTTATCGACAACACACTCTCTATGCGAAAATTCATCACCCAGACCTGTCAGTCGTGCTACTATCAGTTACGGCGTATTAGTGCAATTCGAAAGTACCTGTCCACAGACGCAACAGCCAAACTTGTCACTTCTCTCATTCTTTCACGTCTGGACTATTGCAATTCTCTTTTGTCTGGTCTGCCAGCATCATCTATTCACTCCCTTCAACGTATACAAAACTCGGCAGCTCGCTAGTTCTCAGAAAGAAAAAATCGGAGCACATTACCCCCCTCTTGCGATCTCTCCACTGGCTGCCTGTGCCACAGAGAGTAGAGTATAAGATCAGTACCCTCTGTTACAAATGTCTCCACAAAATTGCACCCTCCTACCTCTGTGAATGTCTTAACCTGTACACTCCTTCACGTTCCCTCCACTCTGCTGCAGATACCTTGTGCCTACGAATACCTAGATTCAACCAATCTACTGTTGGCCACCGCCCTTTCTCTATTTCGGGTCCATCGACCTAGAATGAGCTCCCTCTCTCTCTTCGCCAGAAGCCTAGCTATGACACTTTTAAATCAAGCCTCAAGACATATTTATTTCAAACCTAAGATTTCCCCCCTCCTGTCTCATATCAGAACTATCCCACCCTTCACTAACCCATGTCCTATCACCCTGCTAAAGTATATGACCTGTGTGTGTGTGTGTGTGTGTGTGTGTGTGTGCTTTTGAAAAACATTTGACAATTGCAATTTTATTTCATAGATTTGGTCTGCAGTACCATGTTTGTAATATCTGTTTGAACTATTGATTATTTGTCATTGGTTGTATGACTGTGTAAGATTAGGTCGAATGCATGCGCTTTGATTTGTCTTTGCAAGATTTAGCGCTATATAAATGCCATTTATTATTATTATTTTTTTATATAATTATTTCCCTTGCAGCCTCATCGTTGGTGTATCTGAATTAGGAAGGAAAAGTCTTAAACAGCAGCTTTGAGATACCATACTATATGCTCTTATTCATCATATGATTGTCAAGTTTATTGACTTTACTCGTTTTATGTCAATGGTTGGAAAATATCTTTCCTTTTGTTAAATCAACATTTTCCTCTGCTGCATCATGTCAGCTCACAACATTGGCAAAGCATTTCCGAATTCCTTTATTTGTGGAATCATGTCCAGTAAATAGTGTACTATGGCTGAAAATTATACCTAAAAGCTTTATCTAAATGCATAATATAAAGATATATAGATAGCTTTTGAAACATGGTGGTAAATAGCTGTTCTTGCTGTAAACAAGTTCAAATCAACTCAACTCGATTCTATAAAATGCAAACCAAAAGTACGATTCTAAGATACATTTTAGGTTTCAATGTGAATAAACATAAGATTGGAGAGTGTTAGTGTACTTTATATTATGCTACAGACTATTTATACTGTCAATTATATGTAGGGCTTTTGTTAGCTGAATGGAAGAGTAATTATGTGAACAAGAAGGAGCACTGTGTCTTTGCAGCATTGTCTGACTGTAAATGTCTCCTCTCAGAAACAGCAGTGTTTGATGATAGCTATATGAATGAAAGCCATTGATCGCATTCTTTTTTCCTCCTGTTATGAAATGTTTTGATTTGTTAGATTTTAAGTGTTTTATTTTTAAAGATATAGCTGAGGCTGTTAAAGGTGGGTGTCTATTTGAAGGCTTAAATCGGCTATAGATCGCAGCTAGATAATTTTCTCAAATACAATAGTGCATTTTACTGCTTGTGTTTTTGTAGTTCATTTTAATATACGATGAGTTTAGTTTTGTTGTGCAGACGCAGGATAATAACCGTTAAAGGTGCACGAGAAAACTCAATCCCTGACTTTGTTGCTGTCTTGCAGCCTGCGAGAGTTATTGGCTATTGGACCAAAGCTTTACCTTAGATGCACATCATAGCACTTACATTAAAAAGGTAATGAAATGATATGCTGACCCAAAAGGATAGAGTTAAAGGCTTGGATATTGTTTGTTAGACATATTCTTTATTACTTGGGGCTTAGTCATGTTTGGAACAATCAATCAACATTAAGTAAAAACAGACTTAAATCTGCTTCCTGTTAGCAGTTAGAAAGGAAATGTTATGTTCAGTTCTGGAAACGATAAAAAACTAAAAGAACCAAACTGGAATTTTATGATGAAATAATTAAAAAATAATGCCTACCATCTATCTAACTACCGATATCCCACTAACAAGCGGAGTACTTATTTATTTATTTATTTATTTATTTATTTATTTATTTATTTAAACCACTTTTAAGTTTAACACACTAGAAGTGTGTGGTGGTTTGATCCTTGTTTACGCTCGAAATTTTCCTCCATCCACTAGACCGTGAGTATACCCTTTCGAATGAGACAATAAATAGAGAGGCCCCGTGTGTGACGCATGATTATTTAGCGCATGTAAAAGAACCCACGGCAAAAAGGGAGTTGTCCCTGGACAAATTCTGTGGCAAAAAGCCACTCTGATAGGGAATCATATACAGTTGCAAGCAGGAACATAGAAAAAAAAAAGGGTGGCGCTGCTCTTATGGCGATGCGCTCTCCCCGGGGAGAACAGTCCGAATTTGACGCAGAGAAATCTGCCGTGACTTAAAGTGGTTTGCTATGTAATACAAAACAATACATGCAATACAAGCTTTTGGCAAGCTTAGAATAAGTGCTTATGATTAAAACATTGAGCGTAAGTCGATACACAAGCTCCTCAAGAGCAGAAAAATTATGCAATGTGTGTGGAGTTATAGAGGATGAGTTTCATGTTTTGGGTGCTTGTGTGTTGTTTTATGATTTACGAAGAAATCTACTGAAGGCAGTAGTACAGCAATCTGACTGCTTCTAATCCCGTCTGTGTGTATCAATAAATTGTTTCGAGGTGATTTATTGCAGTTTGATTAGTTTGAAAGACCATCAGCAAAGTACGTTTTTGATTGCCTGCATCTTTAGTATTTTTTTTCCTTAAAAACTGGTTTACTGGTTGTGTCTACAAGCCTTCTGGGCTTCTATGGCAATGAAAGATGCCTCTCTCTCTCTCTCTCTCTCTCTCTCTCTCTCTCTCTCTCTCCTCTCTCTCTCTCGCTCTCTCTCTCTCTGTCTCTGTCTTCAGTTAATTGTTCATTAAGTGTTCTCTAGATACACTTTCCATACTATCAAAGGTTGTGAAGAAACGTTAAATGAAATTGCGCGCACACACACACACACACACACACACACACACACCAATGTTAGTACTACTCACGACTGAACTTCTGTCTACTTTCGTCTTTCTAGTGTCCCAAAAGTTAGGTATATTTTTTTTAATATCAGGTTAGCATGAAGGCGGCACGATAGCCTAATGGATAAGGCGAATGTCTTCTGATCCTTACAGTCTCGAAGACGCGGGTTCGAATCTGCAAAGTGCCCGTCACATTCCAAGTGGTTGGTTGTGAAATTTACGATCTGGCCTGGCCAGTTTGTGTATAATACATGTCTGTTTACTACCATCCTTCCTAAATACGGAAAATCGTGCACTTTTCAAAGAAACGAAAAAGGGAAAGAAAAAGAAAGGAGATTGAGCCGAGAGAGAGAGAGAGACAGACAGACAGACAGAGAGAGAAAGAGAGAGAGAGAGAAAGAGAGAGAGAGAGGATGGGGGAGACTAGGAGGGAGGGACATGAAGTAGAGGGAGGGAGACTATGGGCAGAGTAGAGAGTGTCTATGAGACTATAGTGAAATAGAGGGAGACTGTGATGAGAGTGGAGGGAGAATATAGGAGAACTAAAGGCAGAATAGAAAGAGGAGAACTAACGGCAGGGGAGGGAGAATAAGTAGTTGAAGATTATGGGGACAGTTTTGGGAGAGCTCTAGGTAGAGCAGAGGAAGACTATGGGGAGAGTGGAGAGAGAATTATGGGAAGACTATGGGAAGAGTGGAGAAAGAGAGAGTAAAGGAGACTATGGGGGAATATAGGAGGTAATAGAAGAAGTTGGTTGTAAAATCTTCAGCGTTGCCCCAACGGTCCACTAGACTACTGGGAAGGTGATGTGTCATGAGAAGAGGGAGAACTATAGGAAGAGGAGGGAGAGTGAGAGTAAGGGAGACTATGGAGACAGTAAAAGGAGAACTATTGGGAGAATTGTGAGGGAGAGTGGTTGGAGACTGTCAGGAGCGGAGGAGAGCTTTGGGGAGAGTGGTAGACGCCTAGAAGAGAGTAGTGAGGGAGAGCTTTGGGGAGAGTGGTAGACGCCTAGAAGAGAGTAGTGAGGGAGAGCTTTGGGGAGAGTGGTAGACGCCTAGAAGAGAGTAGTGAGGGAGAGCTTTGGGGAGAGTGGTGGACGCCTAGAAGAGAGTAGTGAGGGAGAGCTTTGGGGAGATGGTGGACGCCTAGAAGAGAGTAGTGAGGGAGAGCTTTGGGGAGATGGTGGACGCCTAGAAGAGAGTAGTGAGGGAGAGCTTTGCGGAGAGTAGTGATGGAGAGCTTTGGGGAGAATAGTGAGGGAGAGCTTTGAGGAGAGTAGTGGATGCCTAGAAGGTGGTGAGGGGGAGCTTTGGGGAGAGTAGTGAGGGAGAGCTTTGGGGAGATGGTGAATGCCTAGAAGAGAGTGGTGAGGGGGAACTTTGGGGAGAGTGGTGGGAGTATAAGTAGAGTAGAAGGAGAACTTTGGGGAGAGTGGTGGAAGACTAGAGTAGTGTAGTGGGGAGAACTTTGGGGAGAGTGGTGGGAAACTACGAGGAGTGTAGTGAGGGGAACTACTGGGATGAAGGTGGAGAATAGAGAGGCTATGGGGATAGTGGAAAGAACCCTAAGAAAATTTAGGGAGAGTACAAAAAGAACTATGGGGGAAATAGAAGGAGAACTACAGAGAGAATAGAGTGGAAGCAGAGAGACTACGGGAGAGTAGAGGGAGATCATGGCGACACTATGGGCCTAGGAAGAGTAGGGGAGATCATGAAGAGAAGAGTAGAGGAAGAACGATGGGGAGAGTACAGTAGAAGGTAAAAAGGGGGTCAGAACACATAGACGGACAAACTGTGGGAACAGTTGTAGATGGAAACTATGGCCAGAGTATGGCACGGGGAGACGATGGGCAGAGTATGGCAGAGGGAGACAATGGGCAGAGGGTGACAATAGGGATAGTATGGCAGAGGGAGACAATGGGCACAGTATGGCAGAGGGAGACAATGGGAATAGTATAGCAGAGGGTGACAATGGGCAGAGTATGGCAGAGGGAGACAACGGGGAGAGTATGGCAGAGGGAGACAATGGGCAGAGTATGGCATAGGGAAACAATGGGCAGAGTATGGCAGAGGGAGACAACGGGGAGAGTATGGCACAGGGAGACAACTGGGAGAGTATGGCAGAGGGAGACTACGGGGAGAGTATGGCAGAGGGAGACAATGGGCAGAGTATGGCAGAGGGAAACAATGACCAGAGTATGGCACAGGGAGACAATGGGCAGAGTATGGCAGAGGGAGACTACGGGGAGAGAATGGCAGAGGGAGACAATGGGCAGAGTATGGCAGAGGGAGACAATGGGCAGAGTATGGCAGAGGGAGACAATGGGCAGAGTATGGCAGAGGGAAACAATGGAGAGTATGGCAAGGGAGACAATGGGCAGAGTATGGCAAGGGAGACTACGGAAGATGGCAAGGAGACAATGGAAGTATGGCAGAGGGAGACAATGGGCAGAGTATGGCAGAGGAGAACATGGGCCAGAGTATGGCAAGGGATGACAATGGGAGAGTATGGCAGAGGGAGACAATGGGCAGAGTTGGCAGAGGGAGACAATGGGCAGAGTATGGCAGAGGGAGACAATGGGCAGAGTATGGCAGAGGGAGACAATGGGCAGAGTATGGCGGGAGACATGGGAGAGTAGCAGAGGAGACTCGGGGAGAGTATGGCAGAGGGAGACAATGGGCAGAGTATGGCAAAGGGAGACAATGGGCAGAGTATGGCAGAGGGAGACAATGGGCAGAGTATGGCAAAGGGATACAACTCGGAGAGTATGGCAGAGGGAGACAATGGGCAGAGTATGGCAAAGGGAGACAATGGGCAGAGTATGGCAGAGGGAGACAATGGGCAGAGTATGGCAGAGGGAGACAATGGGCAGAGTATGGCAGAGGGAGACAATGGGCAGAGTATGGCAGAGGGAGACAATGGGCAGAGTATGGCAGAGGGAGACAATGGGCAGAGTATGGCAAAGGGATACAACTGGGAGAGTATGGCAGAGGGAGACAATGGGCAGAGTATGGCAAAGGGATACAACTGGGAGAGTATGGCAGAGGGAGACAATGGGAAGAGTATGGTAAAGGGAGACAATGGGCAGAGTATGGCAGAGGGAAACAACGGGCAGAGTATGGCGGAGGGAGACAATGGGCAGAGTATGGCAGAGGGAGACAATGGGCAGAGTATGGCAAGAGGGAATACAACGGGAGGAGTAGGCAGAGGGATACGAACGGAGAGTAGAAGGCAGAGGAGACAATGGGAAGTATGCAGAGGGAGACAACAGGAGATATGCAGAGGAGACTACGGAGACAGTTTGGCAGAAGGGAGACGAATGGGGAGAGAGAAATTGAGCAGAGGTGTAGGGAGAAGAACTATAGAACATAGAGATGGAGAGAGAGTATGGGATGAGAGAGAGTAAGAGAGACTGAGAGGATGAGAGAGAGAGGGAAGAGGAAGGAGATTATTGAGAGAACTATAGGGAGTGTAGTAGATGGAGATGTATGGAGATTAGGGAAGAACTAGATGGGAAGTAGGTAATGGAGAGGAGATTACAGGAAGAAGTACTATGGGAGGATTTGAGGAGAGTAGAGGGAACTATGAAGAATGGTTGCAAAGATCTAGGAGGTGACAAGTATCCTACTGATAGGAATGAATTAGGAGGAGGGTAGAGTATGGAAGGAGAATTATGGGGACAGTAGTAAGGAAATAGGGAATCTGACGGAAAGAAAATAGAGGAGAGTAACGGAGCAAGGAGAGTAGAGGGAAGAAACAGAAAGAATAAGTATAGGAAGACGAGGGGAGCGTCGAGGGAGAATAGAAAGAAATAAATTATAGGGAGAGCAGGGAGATGTAGAGGAGAACTATTCGAAGAATTAATTATAGAGGAGAGACGCAGGGGAGAGTAGAGAGAACTATGTGGGAATAGAGGGAAGGTAAAAAGAAGATTTGTGAGGAGAGTATAGTAGAGGGTAGCATAGAGAGCTAGGGCAGTAAAAGTGTAGCAGAACGAGAATTGGGTAGAGTAGAGGGAGATTATAGAAGAAATGAGGTAATAGAGTGAAATAAGGTAGATGAGAAGAGAGAACTATTTGAGATTGAATAAAAGGATGAGAGAGAACGACAAAATGGGAAAGTAAAGTAGAGTGGAGGCTATGGAAATAGAGTGAATGGAGACTAGGGGATAGTAATAGAGGTAACTTAGGAAATAGGAAAGTAAGTACTATGGGGGGGGAAAGCGATTATGGGAAAACTAGGGTAGAAAAGTGTGTATGCAAATATAATTCACAGAATTGTGTTCTTGGACAGGCAAGTGTCTTAGACTGTTTAATCTTGTGCCATAACATCTGTAGTATGGTCAAACTGTTAGCTGAATAAAACATTTAGTTTAAAATCATCTTGTAGAAAACACAATTGAAGTTCATATCTCTTAATCAAGTTGGATGCGTCATTAAACTATTAAGATCAGAAAGAAGGCCGCGCACTTGAAAACAAAATGTCCATACATGTGAAATCAGAATACAGTGATACTCATGATACGTTTATATATGTAAAAATGTACACTGTTTTGTTAGAGCTGAGGTCTTGGCACCATTGCGTCAGATTCTATTACCATTGTAATTGTTCCATAGCAACAAAAGTCCTGGTCGGACATATGGGGCAAAACTAGTTTCAGCTTCAACTCAGCCACCAGTTTGAAGGAACGCGCTTCATCAACAGCAGCGAAAAGCACTTGTTTTTCTTGGTTTTCTGCTTCGTTAATCTAGCCGAGCTTGATTTCGTACTGTACAATGGGATTTAATGCACGGCTTATTGCCTTGCTTTGTTGTTTGAACTCTGAAAAAAAAGCCACCAACTAGTCCGCATAGACGATTCTCAAGCTTATGCACATGCATCAAATTAATAATGACCTCCCTTGAGCACTTTGACGTCTGCTATTCCATGTCCGTTTCATCCACGCATCTGCAAAGATTTGAACTTTTGTCTGCTGATTATTTTGCACAAAAATGTATCTCTATAGTTTCTCATCATTAATGAGAATGTTAGACAAACCACGGTTTCTCTGCACAGTCTACGAAGTTTCTGAGAGTGCTAGCGAAGTTAAATAGATGTGTGATTTAGTGTTTCTGTTAACTGCAGATGATGTCAATTCTTTTTCTTAATCATCTGCAGCTGTTTGTATCTTGCTGACCATGTATCTTTGGAGAGATGATTCTTCATAGTCATATCCAGAGAATGTCTTCTGGGAAGGAAAAATGGCTGATGTCCAGTTGGGATGAGGCAGAGTTCATGGCATCATCTAAACTGTCTTTCTGTCACTGTGGGGTTGGTGGCAATAACACTATACCATCCTTGGGGGAAGCTGTCTCCAGAGTCACACCAAGGGAAGAAAATTAATGAAGGGACTATGAATGGGTGCATTTACGCCACTGTCTTGTATGTTCACTGTCCTTACTGCCATTCCTGGTAACTTTTGTTGTAGCACAACAGTCAGAGAATCCATAAGGGTCACTGGGGTTAGTAGGAAGAATTCTGTCAGAGATACAGCATCCCCATTTGTCATCAAAGTCTGGACCAAACGGTGGATTGTTTCACATTCCATGGTGTCTCATTCGACCCAGTCTATTTCCCTGGCACAAAAGTGTACCAGTACTACACAGGACTTGAAGTACGTTTTTTTTAAAATTGTATTTTATTATTTTACTTCGATGATAATGGAATAAGCACTCGTACTGTTTTTTACATCCAGTCCCCGTGAGTATGCAGTTTTGTAAAATTGTGTCATCCGTTCCCACCGGCCTACTCTTCCGATTAGCGTAAAGGGTTTTAGTGTGCGCAAGATGTTCTGCGTGCGTTCGCACACGGGACATCTCAACCGAAGAACTTACTCAGGGTGATCCTTTCTGAAGCGGGCTTATTTCGACAGGAACGGATTTTTATGACAGGTTTTGAAGGGTTGCATGGGCTATTTGTAACCACAAGGATGAAGATGGCAGGGTGCACTCTTGTTCATTAAAAAAGCAAATAAGTGCTTATTCCAGTATCCTCGATATAAAAGAATAAAACATTTTAAAGAACTATAATCAATACACTGACAAGACTGACAAGTTCATTATCACGAGCTGAAAACAGATACAAATATGCATTATGCCAAAAACTTCCTTTTCTCGCACCAAACTGTTCTTTGAATTTCTGCTAAATGCAGATAAAACCGAAGCCATGCTCGTAGGGATCAAACATAAACTTGCTTCCATCACAACAGCTTCAATAGAATTCGGCAATACGTCTGTCCCTCTATCCACTGCTGTGAAATATCTAAGGGTCATTATAGACAACACACACTCCATGCAAAACTTCATCCCCCAAACCTGCCAGTCGTGCTACTATCAATTGCAGCGCATAAGTGCAGTTCGAAAGTATCTGTCCACTGATGCAACATCCAAACTAGTCACTCTCATTCTCTCAGGTCTGGACTATTGCAATTCTCTTCTGGCTGGTCTGCCAGTATCATCTATCCACTCTCTTTAACGTACACAAAACTCTGCAGCTCGCTTACACCTCAGAAAGAAAAAAATCTGATCACATTACTCCTCTCTTGTGATCTCTCCACTGGTTACCTGTGCCACAGAGAGTAAACTATAAGATCAGTACCCTCTGTTACAAATGCCTCCATAAAGCAGCACATTCCTACCTCTGTGAATGTCTTCACTTGTACACTTCTTCTCGTTCCCTCCGCTCTGCTGCAGATACCTTGTGCTTAAGAATACCTAGATTCAACCAGTCCACTGTTGGCCGTTGCTCTTTCTCTGTTTCTGGTCCATCGATCTGGAATGACCTCCCTCTCTCCCTTTGCCCAAAGCCTTCTTTATGATGCTTTTAAATCCGGCCTCAAGACACATTTATTTCAAACCTAAGATTTTTCCCATCTTGGTCCATTTCATTTTTGTCCCTGACCTCAACCGCCAAAACCCCATCACCCTGCCAGAGTGTACAACCTATATGTGTGTGCGTGAGTGTGCTTGCGTGCGAGCCTGTGTGTATAGATTTTAATTCGTAACCCCCCAAAAAAACAAAAACAAACAAAACTACCAACAACAACAACAAAACACACAACTAATAATTGTAACTGGCTGCATGTGAATGAGTAGGATGAATGAAAGCACTTTGATTTGTTTTTTGCATAATATAGCGGTATATAAATTCTAAATATTATTATTATTTCAGCGAATGTTGGTTTCAGTCTTTTTTATCGTATCACTTTCAAGGGACTATGCTTGAAAGGTGAGCATGTTAGCTATGATGATGCATTTCAGCCTACATCTAAAATTATCTCATACCATGCTCCAGCTATGCCTGCCGCTTACAGATCACAAAATATCACAAGTTTGTGCATGCATGGCTCATAGTAATTAAAATTTGAAACACAGATGAAGGCTTTAACGACAGCTCTGAAATCAGTCTAGCTATACACCAACATTGTGTAACTGTAGGTGCTATGTCACCGTTCATCTTGGTACAAATTTCAAAATTAGATTATGTCCAGTATATGATAGATGAAAAATGACAGTGGCCTTCGGATGTGACTATAAATCAAGGACATGTATTCGAATGCACGCAGAACATCTTGTGCACGAGATTTAACCTGTTTTTACACACACACAACAGTCACTTCTCTTCACTTTTGTGAGTGTTGTGTGTTTTAGATTTAACATTTAACCTGTTCCACTTTTTGGAAGGGTAGGCCGTTGTGTACTGGTGGGATTGGATGTTACAATTTACAAAACCACATAAACACGGGGACTGGATGTAAAAAACATGAGTGCTTATTCCATTATCCTCCAAATAAAGAAAAAAAAGACCAATTACTTTTTGACTGGGGATTTTATGACAAATCTTTGCGCCACATCAGCAAAATTGTAACTCTTGTAACAAGAGAATTTCGAGAGAAGACTGTTAGCTGTTGACTGTTGCTTTTTATGCCGGAAGTGTGCGGGTTTCGTATACTTGACAGGTGGAGGGTGACACCTGTTTGATTTCCTTTACCTTCTTTAACTTAAGAAAAGCAATGCAGCATTTAACATAGATTCAAAAATAACTCTGAGTCCTTCAACTGGCATTGTTAAGTCAAATACACTGAAAAGCGGCAACACTGCACCACAGTTAGAATGGCTGGCAGCCAAGCAAGGAAAGCATTTACAAATCCTAAGTTGAAGTGCACTGGGTGAAAACTAGTATAACGTCAGAAGACAGACAATCTATGACAGAATGCGAGTGCTGCGTAAATGCTATAATTCTGCCAGGGATTCAGAAGTTGCTTGAAGTTATGGTCAAGATTCTGTCACACATATGGAGTATTTAGCTAACGTATGGTGTAGAATGCTGAGAATATAAACCGAGGTCCCGTGTGTTACACGTAATTATTTAGCGCACGTAAAAAAACCCACGGCAACAAGAGAGTTGTCCCTGGCAAAATTCTTAGAAAAAAGCCACTCTGATAGGGAAACAAATACAGCTGCAGAAAAGAAAAAAAAAGGGTGAAAGGGTGGCGTAGCGCTAAGTGGCGACCCGTTCTCCCGCTCTCCCCGGGGAGAGCAGCCCGAATTTCACGGAGAGAAATCTGCCATGACTTAAAGTGGTATGAAAAAAAATCTGAGCGCTTTGATTTGTTGCTTTACAAGATTCAGCGCTATATAAATTCCATACATTATTATTATTATTATTATTATTATTATTATTATTATTATTATTATTATTATTATTTATTATTATTATTATTATTAATATAACACCGTAAAAAAGTGAGTGTTGTGTTTTTGTATTGCCAACATCCTTGGCATTTTATTAGCAGAATCTAAGACCAAGATCAGAATCAGTCTGCTGACTCACTTTTTGTCAGAGTTCTGTCTGTGACTGACATACCAGAGGTCATTATCAAGTAGACCTATTAACTCCGTTTGTTTGTTTTAATGACTTTGTTTTCATTCTTGTTGCTTTGGTCTTGGCCTGCAGATTTTCATTAATCAGTATTAAAAGCCTATATTGAAATGCTGTTATTCTTTGAAATATTATGACTTGTGGATATAGTTCATATCACATTCTTGATTAAACCATTGATGTTGGGGGCAACAACAAAAGAAGAGGCTGTATGATCAGTGGCTTTCCCACTCATGGATATCAACTTTACAGCTTAGTCTTCAGTGATCGACTATGACTATCTTACTAGGAGACTTGACTTGCACAGTCCTTATGTGCTGCAGCCCTGGGAGAACATCTCCAACGCTATCTGTCTGTATGCCCTTTAAGCCGAGAGTGGGGATGTGCTGTGGGCAAGGCATTTCCACTATGATCAAATTTGTGCCAATTTCTGAAATAGGAGCTGCCTCCTCCGCTGTTTTGGAGGTTATCGTCGAACATAACGGATAAACATAATTTTATGGTCTTTATCTACGTTTGACTTCTAGCAAAGCAATCTTCCTTCATCTTGACCATTACCTATCCCGTAATCTTGTATACCACTACAGATTTTACAGCCAGCTTCCTCCACTCCTCAGTTTTCAGCTTTCTTTAGCAAACAATCTTCACTCTTCATTAAAGAAGACAAAAATTCTCTGTAGTCAGAGTAATTCCTTGTTTCAACACCCTAGCCAACCATAAGGGTCAACCCAGGACGGTCACCACATTGTGGGAGAACCACAAACAACGCCAGAAATGAGAAAACTCTTTCTCTCTCTCGTTTGAAAACATTCGAGTTCGAGTTCCAATATTACTATATGCATCTGAAGTTTGGGGTTTAAATCGTTTAGAATCTTTAGAAAAAATACATCTGATGGCTTGTAAGCGTTTTCTGGGAGTTCCTGTGAAAACGCCCAACAAAATGGTATATGGGGAAGTAGCAAGATATCCTTTACATGTAAATGCTTGTATTTGTGCAATAAGATATTGGTTAAAACTACTGCAGATGAACCATCACAGGTTGCCTCGACAGGCTTATGAAATGCAATTAACTCTAGATCAAAATGGTAAGAAATGTTGGGTAACAGGTATAAGGGAACTGTTGTGTAGTTCAGGGTTTAATATTGTTTGGCTACAACAGGATGTTGGTAATATTCAGGGATTCTTTAGAGTTTTCAAGCAAAGATTAATTGATATGTTTATTCAGGAGTGGTCTGGTGTCATAAGAGAGAGTAATAGATATGAGAAATATAGATCTTTTAAGACTATTTTTGAAAAAGAATTGTATCTTGATAACATCGAAATTTATTGTTTCAGAGTTGCGCTGTCACAGGCCAGACTGAATGTTCTTCCCTTGAATAATAATCTTAATAGATACAGCAACAACTACCAAGATAAAAACTGTTTTTTGTGCAGAAATGTTATTGAAGATGAGTACCATCTCATATACATTTGTTCATTATATGCAGATCTCCGAACAATTTACCTGAAAGATTTTATTCACGTGCCTATTCCTTTTCTTCTTCAGGCACATAGTAAACATGGTGCAATGCAGCTAGCAAAGTTTTTGTTGTTCCATGCGGTTCAAAAAAGAAAGATAATGGCAGAACTTATTTCATCTTAGTATTAGATATCAATGCTTTCAGTGTAAAGGCAGATTTGTGTCTAATGTGTATTTTTGCTTTACTTTGAAATTTTGTACAAATTTGTTGTATACACGCACATACACTCCCCATCTCCCTCTGCATTTGAATTGTGGCCCAAGGCTGATGTTCAATAAAAACATTTTCAATTTCAGTTTTCAATTTCTCTCTCTCTCTCTCTCTTCTCTCTCTCTCTCCTCTCTCTCTCTCTCTCCTCTCTCTCTCTCTCTCTTCTTCTCTCTCTCTCTCTCTCTCTCTCTCTCTCTCTCTCTCTCTCTCTCTCTCTCTCTCTCTCTCTCTCTCTCTCTCTCTCTGTTCTTTAGATCATGTCAGTGTTATTATCGTTGTCTCTGATCAGGACAATAACTGAATGGAGAGAACGTAAAGCTTATCGGTTATCTTGATAAGACAGTTATCCACTCCCCCCCCCCCCACCCTCACACACATACACGGAGTGCAGAGAACTACCCTTACAGCATTTAGGCCTGACACACCTTATTCAGTGTGCAGTCTGGGGGCTGGGTATATTGGTATATCCGGAAAAGAAAGATATGTTAGCTGAAGAATGTGCCAGACTCGCCAACTTGCGGGAAGGAAAGCATATCCGTAACACGAAGTACCAGAGACAGAAGCACGTGCTTTTGCCACAGTTGCTCGCTCTCCACGACATCGTCTGTGGCTGAATGTCACAGGGATAGTCGCTGCGGAGCACAGTTCCAGTGACAGTTGGTCTTTGAAATACGGTCATATAACTTCATTAACATTAATAAGGCATTGCCATTGCTGTGGTATCCATGTCCATTATATACATTGCGTTGAAGTCTATGTGTTACCGGTGCTTACTGTATTTCTTGTAAAGATTAACAGCAATAAAGTTCAATTCAGTTCAAAATTCAATTCAAATTAATTCGATCTCTCTCTCTCTCTCTCTCTCTCTCTCCTCTCTCTCTCTCTCTCTCTCTCTCTCTCTCTCTCTCTCTCTTTACAAGAAATTAAATATTTTTCCGTTTAACCTCAAATGCTATTTTAATAAAGGTATTTTCATGTACAAAATTATGAATAATCTAGCACCACCCTACCTGAATGAAAAATTTTTGGTCAAGACTTCTCGAGGTAAACGTGTTCTATTTCTTCCCCGCCTAAGAATTGACCTTTTCATGTCATCTTTAGTATACTCAGGTGGTAAAATATGGAATGAAATCCCTGATAATCTCAAGCAAAAAAGTAGTCTGTCATCATTTAAGAAAAGTTACCACAGACATCTATTCAAAACGTTTTGATTGAAATGATTATTATTATTATTATTTTTGTTTTTTTGTTTTTGTCTATGGAATTTAATTGGTTATATTCCATATTATGCAAGCCATGTTGAATGTCTTTCAATTTCCACTCCTCCTTGTCTGTCTGTCTGTCTGTCTGTCTGTCTGTCTGTCTGTCTGTCTGTCTCTCTCTCTCTCTCTCTCTCTCTCTCTCTCTCTCTCTCTCTCTCTCTCTCTCTCTCTCTCTTTCTTCTGTTCGACTGCTCTCTCCGATTTAATTTTATTTTATATGCATATTTGTTGTGTCTGCATATCTAGGTGTATGTGTATATGTAAACATATGTGTGTAAATTGTATGAAAATTGCATGATTAGAGATGGTATGGGGAGATGAAGGGATTTGCTGAAAGTAGTTTGAAATGGATGTCAGTGTGCTAAATCATAATTTCAGGTTTGTTTATTAGCTCATTTGTTTGTTTGTTTGTTTGTTTTTTGTCTGTTTGAATCTTTTATTTACTTGAATTTTTTTATGCAATTATTTACATTTGAGATGTTTTGGGCTTTTTCCTTTGCGTTTTTCTTTGGGGGAAAGGGAATGGGTGGGTGGGGCTGAGGGCATGGTGTAAAGAAGCTGTAAGCTTATCCATTTACCCTCAATAAAAAAATTTCGTATTCGTATTCGTATTCTCTCTCTCTCTCTCTCTCTCTCTTCCTCTCTCTCTCTCTTCTCTCTCTCTCTCTCTCTCTCTCTCTCTCTCTCTCTCTCTCTCTCTCTCTCTCTCTCTCTCTCTCTCTCTCTCTCTCTCTCTCTCTCTCTCTCTCTCTCTCTCTCTTCGCCAGTTGGAGTGCTTGCAGAAATGCTTAAGGCAAGTAGTCAAACTATTATGCCTTTTTTACATAAATTATTTAATGAAGTATTTAAGAAAGGCATATATCCAAAGGAATGGGAAAAGGCCATTGTCATTCCAATTCACAAAAAAGGTGACATAGAGAATGTAGATAATTATAGAGGTGCATCTTTACTAAGTACAATTTCAAAATGTTACAGCACAATACTAAATAATCAGCTCTACTCTTGGTTGGAAAAAAACCAGCTTGATATCAGAAAATCAAGCAGGATTTCGTAAGCATTATTCTACTTCTGATCATATTTTTTGTTTATACTCTGTTGTGCAGAAGTGCTTGTCCCAGAGAGGTAAGAAGTTGTATGTTGCTTTTGTCGATTTTAAGAAAGCATTTGACTCAGTAAGGCATGATAAATTATTACAGTGCATTAGAAACCAGGGTGTAAATGGAAGATTTTTCTGTTCGCTACAAGCAATGTACAAGGCTTTAGTTTCATGTGTCAGATCTAACTTTGAATATACACAGCTTTTTGACTGTCCAATAGGGGTGCGCCAAGGTTGTGTACTGAGTCCAACTCTTTTTCAAATGTTTATTAACCAGCTAGCAAATGATATGTCTGTGAATGGTAAACATGACATTCAGCTAATGCCAGGTCTCATGGAATTGTTTGTGCTTCTTTTTGCAGATGATGTCGTCTTGTTATCATCTACTCCGGGGGTCTTCAAAACCAGTTGAATGTGCTCAAAGCATGCTGTTCTAAAATGAAATTAAAAGTAAACAAAGATAAAACTAAAATTATGGTTTTTAGAAAAAGTGGGTTTTTGGGCAGAGATGAAGAATGGTTTTTCGAAAAGGATAAATTAAAAGTAGTAAATAAGTATTGTTATTTGGGATTTAATTTTTCAACAAAGCTAAGCATCAAAGTTGGAACTGAAAATCAAATTATTAAAGGAAAGAAAGCCTTAATTAGTTTAATAAAGGCGTTTTTGAAAAACAAAGATATTACCTGTCAGATATACTTTAAAGTATTTGATATCAAAATACAGCCTATATTATTGTATCCTTCTGAAGTTTGGGGATTAAGTCGATTAGACTGTTTAGAAAAGATTCATTTAATGGCATGCAAACGTTTTCTGGGGCTCCCCATCAAAACTCCTAACAAAATGGTGTACGGAGAACTGGGAAGATACCCTCTATGTGTCAATACCAGCATTTCTGTTTTTCGATACTGGTTTAAAATACTTTAGAAGGACCATCACAGGTTACCTCGTCAGGCATACGAAATGCAACTAAGCCTTGATGATAATGCAAAAAGATGCTGGGTTTCTAACATAAGAGTGTTATTATGTGAGTGTGGTTTTAATATAGTATGGTTACAGCAGGGTGTTGGGGATGTATATAAATTTATGCAGGTTTTAGGAAAAGACTGATAGATTTGTTTATTCAGGAATGGCAAAGTGTTATAAGCGATCATGACAGATACTCCATTTACAGATCATTTAAAACTGTGTTTGAAAAGGAATCTTATATTTGTAGTATTGATGTGTATTGCTTTAAAGCTGCTTTGTCACAAGCCAGATTAAATGTCTTACCATTAAATAGTAATCGTCACAGATACAGTCCTAATTTGCAAGACAAAATGTGTCCTTTTTGTAAGAATATAAGTAGGGATGAATATCATTTGATATATATGTGTTCAATGTATGTAGATCTTAGAGTAAAATTCATTCATAACATTCTTCATCTGCCATTGTCTGATGTTCTTTGTGCTAATAATACACGTTTTTCTTTGCAGATATCAAAGTACAATTTTTATGCCATGCGAAGAAGACAATGCTCAACAGAGTTCAGCTAGAATTTAAGGCTTAGTTTAAATGTTTTGTGCAATTATTAGTTCTCGGTTTCATCTTGGAGACAAGAATAATATTAGCTTACATTCTCTCTCTCTCTCTCTCTCTCTCTCTCTCTCTCTCTCTCTCTCCTTTTCTCTCTCTCTCTCTCTCTCTCTCTCTCTCTTTCTTTTAAGAATGAAATCATTGGCAGAGACTAATAACTGTGATTATCTACTATTTACACTTCCCCTTTTCATTCCTTAAATGACTAAGTTGTTCTGGTTTTGTTCATTGACCAACTACAAATAGATGCTTAGTAATTGTAAAGTGACTTTCAACGTTAACAGTCTGTAAACGTATTTTGATCAAGCTAAAGGAAGATACGTATTTGAAATTACCTTTTTATGTACATAATTGATAATCTGTTTCACTTCGATATGTTCTACACAGGATTGTTTTTGAAAGTGTCAGTCACTGTTGTTTTCTTACACGTTTTATTACATTGTCACAACTGCCTTGGGGTGAATGAATGAGATGAGTTTATTTTGCTGCGCTTTTGATGACTAGCTTTTGGGTACAAAAAACTAAAGAATATGGTGTGAAAGTATACAGTTCTTTTTGATGTTATATTGTGGCCCAATGGCCGATGTACATTAAACAAGTTCCGAGTTCGAGTTCTGAGTTCTCTCTCGCCAGTTTCGTTTTCGTTTTCCTCACGTGTTTTGTGTAACAAAATAGCAGGAGCCAGTGGCCCTGCCTGACTGAACACTTTGCTGCAATGCTGTGTCTGACTCTGGATCTCTATCTCTGTACCATGACGTAAAGTCTATGCCATGAAGATCATTTGGGCTACAACCATATTTGTTGCTGTTGTTGTTGTTATTGTTCAATATATGTGTTGTGCCCAGTCCCCTTCCCACTGTCCCCTTGTGAATGGGCTTCACAGCTTAAATCACAATAAACTATTGTCATTGTCATTGTCATTGTCATTCTATCTCTCTCTCTCTCTCTCTCTCTCTCTCTCTCTCTCTCTCTCTCTCTCTCTCTCTCTCTCTCTCTCTCTCTCTTATCAAATACAGACTACCGTATATCTTTTGCTTTGTATAGCCGCCCAAGGTCGATGCACAGTTAAACAATGTCAGACTTCTCACTCTGCATATAAATCTTTCTAACAGGGATAGCAAGCAAGCAAAGGAGTCCAGAGAGAGAGAGAGAGAGAGAGAGAGTGTGTGTGTGTGTGTGAAACCAGTATACGCATTGGAGAGGGTGCTTTTTAAACATAATCGGATTTTTGTCATTCCAATCCTCTTTTCGAACATAAAGCCCCAGCACTGAGCAGATATTAAAGGCAAGAGTCACCATGCATTATCGTGAGCAAATGAGAGAGGAGCCTGTAGAATCAAAAGATGAGTAACAGAAAAGCAGATCAGACCGACAATCCTATGATGTTTTTTTTTTAATGTTCTCATTTCATTTAAAATAAGTCTCATTAACACAGCTACAATATTTTACCAGATAAAAGTCACTCACGCACACGTGTACCAGCACGCGCGTGCACACACATAGATACAGACACAGACATATATATATTCTCTCTCTCTCTCTCTCTCTCTCTCTCTCTCTCTCTCTCTCTCTCTCTCTCTCTCCTCTCTCTCTCTCTCTATATATATATATATATATATATATATATATATATATATATATATATATATATATATTTTATTATATATATATATTGTTGTGTGTGTGTGGTATGTATGTGTGTGTGTGTGTGTGTTACTCATCATTCGCAATTAAGTCTGGCGGACAGGCAAGCAAGGGACTTGGACTCCTGGGCTCTGCTCTGCTGGTGCCTGATTGTCATTCTCCCGAAGAATGGTAGCCTACAACTAAGCCAAAACTACCGTACCATCAGCCTGATCAGTCATCCAAGCAAGGCCTTAATAATATTAATGATAAAAATAATAATTAAAAAAAAAAAATAATAATAATAATAATAATAATGATAATAATAATATAATGGAACATATATAGCTCTATATCTTGCCAAAAAAACCCGAAACAAAGCGCTTTCATTCATCCTACTCTTTCACGTGCAGCCACTTACAATTAGTAGTTTTTACAAATTCAAGTGTACACACACACACACACACACACACGCACGCACGCACGCACGCACGCACGCACGCACGCACGCACACACACACACACACACACACACACAAAGGTTGTACTATCCAGCAGTCCTCCTGAGCAGACTTAGGCCACAAGATGAGGAGATCATCACAGAAGAACAGGTCGGTTTCAGAGCAGGATAGAGCATAACAGAGCACATTGAATAGTAACCGTCATCATCATCATCATCAGACCCGTGACCTTGGCGGTCGTGGGGGGGGAACACGAAAGACGAAGCCGTGGTAAGCCTCCTCCATCCATCTCGGTCCTCTGCTCTGCGCAGTAGTGCCGAGTCATTCATCCTGGTCCATTCTCTGATGTTGTCCATCCATGACTTGTTCTGTCTTCCCCTCTTTCTGCCACCTTCGAGTGTTCCCTGCTGTACCGTTTTTGGAAGAGTGTTGTGGCGGGTGACGTGGCCGAACCATGTCAGCTTTTTCTTCTTGACGATGGTGAGAAGGGGTTCCTGTGGACCTGCCAGCCGTGTTATTTGACTCTTGACAAATTCATTGGTCTTTCGTTCTCTCCAGGATATGCCCAGCAGTTTTCTATGGCATTTTGTTTCAAATGACTGGATTCGCTTTGCTGTTTCAGCAGTCAATGTCCAGGTTTCACTTCCGTACAGCAGGATCGTCTGAATTAGGGCTTTGTAGAGATTTAGTTTGATTGGGAAACTGATCTCTTTACCTTTCCATATGGTGGTGAGTTTTGTCCTGGAAGATGTTGCCATGGCTATTCAGACTTTGATTTCTGTCGTCGATCGCCCGTCCTTTGTGAGTGTAGCGTCAAGGTATTTCAAAGCGTCCACCTCCTCCAGTTGCTGGCCGTTCATGTAAATTTTAGCAGTGGCGTTGCTCGTGCTGTTCACAAGTACTTTACTTTTCTCCGAGCTCACCTCCATCCCATATGCTCCAGCTCTGTTCTCAAGTCTGGTCGTAAGATCTTGCAGCTCTGTGTTACTTCCGCCCATGAGGTCAATGTCATCGGCAAACCGTAAGTTGTTGAGGGGTCTGCCGCCAATGGAGATGGTAGAGTGGCAGTCACGGAGGGTCTCTCTCATAATGTTTTCCAAAAACAGATTAAACAGGACTGGAGATAACAGGCATCCTTGTCGGACCCCAACTGTAGTTTTGAAGTAGTCTCCGACCTGATTGTTCAGAAAGACTGCACTGCTTGCGGTAATGTATAGTGCTTGAATGGTTTGCACTAGTCCTTCTTCAATGCCAAACATTCTGAGGACCTGCCACAGGCCTTCGTGCCATACTCTGTCGAAAGCCTTCTTGAAGTCGATGAAGTTGTGGAACAGGTCTCTCTGATGTTGAAGATGTTTTTCCATCAGGATGTGGCAGTTAAAATCTGTTCGATTGTGCTCCTGCCTGCCCTGAACCCAGCTTGTTCCTCTGCAAGGTGTTCTTCTGCCTCCTTCTTGAGTCGATTCAAAATAACTTTGAGCATGATCTTGCTGGCGTGGCTGATGAGGCTGATTGTTCTATAGTTTGGGCATTGGCGTAAATTCCCCTTCTTGGGCAGGGGTATGATGAGTGATTGTGTCCATTCTGTTGGCCACTGTTTTGTCTCCCAAATCTTCTGACAGATAGCTGTAACATGTGTGATTACTGTTTCGCCACCATGCTTGAGCAGCTCTGCTGGTATGTTGTCTGCTCCTGGGGACTTTCCTACTGGTAAGCTGCGGATGGCTTCTTCCACTTCTTCCCTCAGTATAGGTAATGGCGAGGGTGCTCTTGATGTTGCTGCTTTCTCTTCTATTATGCTCTTGTCAGGTTGTATTGGGTAGTTGTAAAGTTCTTGACAATACTCAGACCACCTGTTCAATGCAGCTGAGCTTTCTGTGAGGAGGTCTCCGGAGCTGTCTTCAATGACTGATGATTTGGTTTGAAGTGGTTTTGTGAGTTTCTTCAGGGTGTCGTATGCCTTTTTACTGTTGCCCACTTTCATGCTTTTTTCGATCTCATCACATTGATCACTGATCCACTTCTCTCTGGCCTTTAACATTGACTTCTTCACAATATTGTTGGCCTCCCGGTATTCTTTAGGGTTGGAAGACCTGGTTGGTTTCAGTGCTCTTCTTGTATCTCAGAGGTCCAAGATGTCATTGGTAGTCCATGGCTGGTGTTTATTCCTCTGACGACCGAGTACCTCCTCTGCTGTTTCTCGAACTACCTCATAAAAGTTGTTGGTGAGGTCATTGATGTCATTGTCCAGGAGGGTTAATGCCGCAAAACGTCCGCCAAGCTTAGCTTGGAAGATCTCCTCGACATCTGAATCTTTCAGTTTGTCCACGTCAAATTTGATACGTGGGTTTGCAGGCTGTTTGTTTTTCTTCAGCTTCATTTTGAATACCAGCAGCACAAGGTCGTGGTCGCTGCCTATGTCTGCTCCAGGGTAGGTTCTTGTTCTGGCTCTGTTGATGCTGGATTTGAAGCGCCGTGGTGTTAAGATAAAATCTATTTGGTTATGGATTATGCCGTTTGGCGCATGCCAGGTTGTCCTCCTTGACTGCTTGTGGGGATAGAGGGTATTGGCAATGGTAAGTCTGTGGGTGCAGGCAAACTCCAGCAGACGTAGTCCCCTGTCGTTGGTCTCTCCAGTTCCAAACTGACCAACTGTTCCGGCCCATTGGTTGTAAGAGTCAGGACCTACTTTGGCGTTAAAATCCCTTTGAATGATGATGTCTTTCTTGGGTATCTTCATAATGGTCTCTTCAAGTTCTTCATAAATTCTTCTACTTCTTCATCTGCATGGTCAGATGATGGTGCATAGATTTGTATGATGGTGATGCTCTTGGGCTTGGCCGACACCCGGATGCTGATAATCCTGCTGGAAGCCGGTGTACAGCTGATAATGCACCCCACTACTTCCTTTCTGACAACTAAATGCCACTCCATGTTGGTGATGATTCTCTTGGCCACTGTACCAGATCTTGTTGCCTTCTTCAGTCAATGTCTCACCAAATCCTGTCCATCTCACTTCTCCTAGTCCAATAATATCCCATTTATAGCGGCTAAACTCATACTCTAGTTATTTGATGTTTCCGCACTGGTAGAGTGTACGGACGTCCCATGTTCCAATGGTGATCTGTTCTCTAGGGAGCTTAAGTAATGTTTTAACACCAGTAGCTGACTTGTCACTTCCACCCTGGTGTTGATCAATGGAAAGCGCGGTCGTTGGTAACCCGGGCCTCGACCGATCCGGTATCATATTGGCTTTGCATTTGTCTTTCATGTTTTTTTCTGTGGGCTTAGAATATTCCTTGGTGGCGCCAATCTCCTCTCCAAGTCTCCATATGTTTTGGGTATTTTTTTCTATTGGGGTTTCCTCCCCCAGATGCGACAGGTTGTGCTGGGTTACATGGATACCAGAAGCAGTAACAGAGAACTTCTCTGACTGACCTGACCACCGTAGAACACTCTATAAGACAACCAGCACGATCTTAAAGAAGGCGTTCGTCGGAGTTTAGCAAGTAGCTTTGTGGGCAACCATGAAGCTGTATAATATCAATGCCAACCTGATAGGAACCAAATAATGCCACCCTCCACCCTCTAACAACTTCTTGGAGGGATAAATGGCTGACGCACTTTAAAACCATGAGGGAACAGTCAATACTGGAGGCACGACAATGACAAACTGACCTTTTTGCCGACGACATCATCGGCTGAGCTGGAAAAGAGTAAGAACCGGTCAACTTGGTAAATCACCTTGATGAAGCCTCTACGCCATTTGACATGCAGATCAGTGCAGAGAGGACCTAGTTGATAAAAAATTAACACTAATGGCATCAGAACTGACATTACTATAGACAAGAAAAAACTCGAGACTGTTCAAAATGTTTAATATATCGGAGCTATGATATCAGACAAAGGATCAAATCCTGAAGTTCTCTCCTAAAACGCCCAGACCACAGTTGTAAAGACCAAACTAAAAGTCATCTGGAACCACAGACCATCGCTCTCGGTTCCAAGATTACACTGATGCGTTCCCTGGACATGTCTATTTTTGTATGCTTGTGAAACGTGGAACATAACAGTAGACATTGAAAGGATACAGACAATGGAGATGAAATGCTTTCGCAAACTTCTTGGTATCTCATACAGAGATCACATAACCAACAAGGAAAAGTAAACTAGAATTGAAAACGCCATCGGACCATGTAAAGACTTTCTGACTTCAGTGAAAAAACGCAAACTAAAGTGGTACGGGCCTGTCACACGATTATCTGGACTGGCCAAGACTGTCCTACAGGGAACAGTACAAGGAAGGAGACGAAGAGGCAGACAGAGAAAACGATGGGAAGACATCAGAGAGTGGAACAATATTTATTGTCACTAAAACTGTTAAGCCATTAGACAGCGCGTCACGACGAAACACTGCCCACGCGACGTGATTATATTGGCATGGCATCTACGGCAATGTGTTTCTTTCCCCTGTACATGAACTGTGAAACATTACCTTTTCCAGTCCAACATGGGAGAGTGCAGTGGCCTTGAGTGGAACGACATACAGCGGTAAACTAAGAACCAGGAGGATGGAAGAAACTGGCGGACAAATCATCACTAGTACCCCAACGGTCGAGCAGCCAGGGAATAGGTGAAGATGAAGGTGAAGATTAGGACTGCTTTGACACGTGGGAACTATGGGCTTGGCATTTGTACTCGCGCGCTCGCACACACACCACACACACACACACACACACGTAAACCGAGGTCCCGTGTGCGAACGCACGCCGAACATCTTGCGCACATGTTATAACCTGTTCCGCTTGTTGGAGGAGTAGGCCATTGTGTGCCGGTGGGAACGGATAACAAAATTGCATACACATGGGGATTCGATGTAAAAAAGCAATGTGTGCTTACTCCATCATCCTCGAAATAAAAGAACAAATAAAATGAATAAATAAAAACACACACTCGTGCACAAACAAAATAGTCATACACGCACGTGTGCGCACACACAAACACACACACAAACAGGCGCGCGCGCGCGCGCACACACACACACACACACACAGAGTCTAACATTACTTAAAGTGAAAGGACGTTAAGTTAACGACCAAAGGAACGAACACACACACAATGTGGAGGGAATGCAAATGTAGCCTAACGATGTTTGAAGAACTAAATGGTTGCACAAACATTGACATGGTGATGTTCCCAGGACAGATGTTCGATCAGGACTGACTCGTATGGTACATTCCAGTTCAATGAGTGCTGTAGGCACTGAACACTACGTTACGGTTGACGGCTATTGCTTAGTTATCTGAAAACCCAAACTCTTGGAAGATAACATCACAGTCAGGTGCACAAAATTAATATGCAGCGTGAATTTCTGTGTACATTGTTTTCTTGGTACACGAGGAGCTATGAATCAGGCTTATGTAAAACTAGTTTTTATTGTCTGGCTGAGCTGTATAATGGATTAGTGCTTAATTCTCTTAACAGCTCACAACCTATTCAAATCGAAATATATATTTCAATGGTTGGTGTAGAAATTTCCAGTGACCTAGTTTTAGTAAAATTAATATACAAACATGTTTAACTTACTAAATTTATTTTAATTGGTAAAAGTTATCTTCTAGCCCATAATGTGTGTGTTTTTGAAATCATGATTTTGTTATAGTTGTGGTGGATATTTATTACCTGTTTTTCTGCGCCCTTCTTCTTCTCACCACTTAAATCTGCTACAAGCTTCAAAGGGTCGCCGACTTCAAACGTGATTTCTGACTACATTGTCGTCATTAGTGTTTGAAATTGAGGAGTTTTAATCAGAAGAGGAGTTTTTAACAGAATCGGACCAAGAAAACAGCTGTGATGAAGCAAGAAGCGGTGAATTTGAGTAGAGACGATCGTAGTATCCTCCAAGCTGAACGAGTAAATATGCCTTCGGAATCTATTTTTAGTTTGCACCACTCGCTGACTTCGCATCGGTTTACCACTAATACCTACGATGAACGGCTTTATTGTTGAAAACGATTAGTTTAGAAGGCAGTTTCTGATTACATCTTTCATTTTAATATGGTTTGCTGTTGTTGTTTTTTAAGTTTTGGAGATGGAAAAGATGGTTCCTATGAGTGGCTGCTGGCGTTGTTTACATCAATAATGGCTTCTTTCCACTCGCTGTTTCGTGATTGTAGCAAACATTTTGTTTGCCTCTGTTGAACAGATCCCATGAGCACATATTTCTAAATGTGTGTTCACATTTTTATGTGTTCAATTCTGGGAGCTACATCAATGCAGGCAGATCCAGGGCCCACACTGAGGTGCCGGCTTTCCAGCCTACATGAGTGCTGGTGTGCAGCAGCTGTCTGGTGGTGTGTGTGTGTGTGTGTGTGACACAGGGAAAGCTGAGGAAGCCCCTGACTGTGAGTATTTTGAAACTTTGTTCACTGCTGATTGAGTGCAACATTTAAGTCATTTCACCAATGCATGTGCCCAGCAGCATGGGCATGAGCAACCTATATTGTATTGTGTTTGGACATAGTTGACTCCAACTTACCTATGTACATAACTTTGCTCGACTGATGTACATAGCAGTTGTACAGCTACCTAGTACTGTAATGTATTAGTCGACATTCTCTTTTGCATTGTTTGTGGCTAATCAGTTTATGTTTACGATGCATTTCAAATCTATTCAGTTATTTATTAAGGGAAGTAATCCATCAACAGAAAATTCTAATGATAAACTAGGTAAAGTCGGGTTTCTCCATGATTATATTAGAAGAAAATGCATGAAGCTTTATCAGCACTACAACTATGCTACAGTGCATACAAGAATGGCTAGAAATAGGGGAAGATTTACAGTCAAGCAGTTTATCAAAGACAAACCAAAAAGATGGGGAATGAATCTATGGGTAATAGCTGATTCAAAACATGAGTACACTTGTGACGATAAAGTTTATACGAGGAGCCGCTGACTCTCTTTGGCTGAAAAGACTTTGGAGTTTGGCTGCATATAACCAAAAAACAACAATCAGAATAATGCTATACAAATATTTTATATAGTGACAGAGGCTGTATGAAAACAAAACAAAAACATACTTTATGCTTTGAATAGAGATATGTTTATTTATTATTTTATTATTATCTTTATTTGATTTTTGTATATCGAGGATAATGGAATAAGCACTTATGTGCTTTTTTACATCAGTCCCTGTGTGTATGCGGTTTTGTAAATTTACGTTTGTTCCCACCGGCACACAATGGCCTATTCTTACGAAAAAGCGGAACAGGATTTTAACGTGTGTGTGTGTGTGTGTGTGGTGTGTGTGTGTGTGTGTGTGTGTGTGTGTGTGTGTGTGTGTGTGTGTGTGTGTGTGTGCGCGCGCGCGCGCGCGCGGTGTGTGTTAGCGTGTTTTCTATAACACATAATAATTGAAATCTTTTGATCATAATAACCAAGCCTGAGTGGTTATGGTAAAGTAAGTTTAATCCAAGCAGATATGTTCTTTTGTTTTCTGGTTGAAAATAACAGACATGAATATATAATTATGCTGACAGCACACGCTGTACTTGTATTGTGGACAAGGATCCTCACTAAACAAATTGTGTAATGAATGAAATAATTGAAAATAATGCCATTGGGTTAGTGCACAGGAGGAAAAGAATTTAATTTTAAAAATGCATGCATTTTGCCACAAATGAAAATGTGTGTGTGTGTGTTGTGTGTGTGTGTGTGTGTGTGTGTGTGTGTGTGTGGAAGGGGGGGGGGGGCTGAAAGGGGGGAATGGTGATATTTTCTGGGTTACATAACAATCTGTGTGATTAAAAGCTTGTGATTACAATCACCAAACCTATTCAATAAGTGAAAACATGCTTTGAATCTAAGCAAAGTTACAATTTTGCTGATTTCAATGGGATTTACAAAGACTTTGATATGCTGAGAGCATAGCCTGCTTCTGGCCAGACCCGTTTGAACAATATATATATACTGACATTTAAAACGGCACAGCTCACTCATCTTTTGACCAAACAGCCTGAAATTGGGATATAATGTGTAGAATATATGTTAAAAAAATACTGTGGGAAAAGTTTGTTAAAAGATGTTAAAGAAAAAAAATGTTCTTGCAGTTTTTTTGTTTGAACATTTTCATAATGATGTATAAATCGCAATAAAATATTTACATTCTATTGATCATATCTTGTTATAAACCTATGTGTCTTCTATTCAAATCTCACTATTTAAAAGACAATTTTATTATCTTCAATTTGTTTATAATAAAGTGATAGTGAGCATCATGACAAATTAAACAGCTAGAGTTTTTAGACTACAAATAAGTTTTCATGAAAATGCACCAAAATAGTGCGAACTGTTAAGAGTATTGTCTTGGTAAGTCCTATGTGTCAAGTTAAAGTTTTCTTATGTCTGAATCTATGCAGTGGTAAAGCTGTTGAAGAGTCTTGCAGATTTGGTTTGATAAAGTAGATAATAATGGCAAGGAAGACAATGGCAATGGCACGTTTTGCCATTTGGGCTCAGATATTTGGTGATCTTTTTTCATCGTTGTTATCATAAGCCACCTTCATGTGGCAAAGGCAGGTTTTAGGTGGTTTGTGTTGCATCTTATGGCGTTAGAGTCCTGCCAGTTACAAAGGCCGTGAAGGACAGTCACCCTTTTATTTCCAAAACTCGGCCATTTCGCTTCATGGCAACAACACATGCTTTACAATCTGCATGTTAGTCCGTCGTGTTCGACGATGACCTCCAAAACAGCAGAGGAGGCTGCTGCTGTTTCGGAAATTGGGCAGAAATTTGATTATAGTGGAGATGCCTTGCCCACAGTACATCCCCACTCTCTCAGCCAAGTGGGCATAAGGACAGTCAGCGTTGGAGATGTTCTCCAAAGGCCAACTAGCCCCCAGGGCTGTAGCACATCAGCACTGTGCAAGTCAAGCCTTCTAGTCAGAGAGTCATAGTCAATCACTAAAGACTAAGCTGTAAAGTGGAATTCCATGAGTGGAAAAGCCACTGGTCATACAGCCTCTCACTTTGCTGTTGCCTCCAGGGTTTATCACAGTTCTTGATTTTACAATATATCAAACTCTTCAAAGTACGACAAAATAATATGAAATGTACTGACTTCAGAATGGACATCCTGTGCCCCTCCTAGGGTCAACAAGTTCATTATCAGGTCACCAGGACAAAGCAGTACAGGTGCACTACCCTACCTTGAGTCAAGAGAAAAAATTTTGTCACAGTTATTTGAAAAATTACAAACGGTATAGTTTGTTCACATTTAGTGATATTCTTTTTTTAAATTTTATATTTATTTAATTTTTTTTATATCGAGGATAATGGAATAAGAACCTATGAGCTTTTTCACACCCAGTCCCCGTGTGTATGTGGTTTTGTAAATTCTGTCATCTAGAGAGCGACAGACAGACAGACAGACAGACAGGGTCAGAGAGAGAGAGAGGGGGGAGGGGGGAGATAGGAAGGGATAGATAAAAGATGGGTTACAAAAGAAGGGAACGAAGAAGAACTACAATAGAACGTTAGCAAGAGACTGAAAAATAAACCAAACTATGACAGTTAGCTCTGATTTGCAAAGAAGCGTACTAACAGATTCGTTTGCCCGAATTTCAATACCATAGTTTTCATACATAGACTTTAAAACTGGGCACCAAAAAGAATGTGCGAGATATAGCTTGCCAGCAAGCACATGCCACATTTGGGGAAGATTTGGTTTTCCAAGAATTTAAACGCAATTCGTAGGTAAGAGATGAAATTATCTCGGACAGATGACCATTTTTTATCTAGAAAAAAGTCTTATGCATATGAGTTTCCTTTATTGTATGCATATCAATTCTTTAACTACTTTCAGATCTTTGTCTCGTTGCTCCTCGTTTTGCTGATTTATCTGCAATTTCGTTCCAGTACATACTGAAGTGAGAATGAACCCAGCAAAAAGCCAGTTTAATACCTTTCGTCACGATATAATAAATCAGAAAATTTATTTCAAAAATAATTTCAAATGGCAGTCGAGAGGGCTGGGAAGATAAAAAAAAACCGTTAACTAGGGGACAGACAGATAGAGAAAAAGACAGAAATGATTAGAGTAACAGCAAATATGAAATTAGACCAGAACTCGCAAGGGTTAATTGTTCTAAAACAGTAATGGTATCAGAAACTTGACAGCTGAATTGGGGATCTGAGGGTATCAGAATAATGAAGGACCAAATATAAGAATTATGACTAGATACATAAAAGTGGCTCCAAACTCCAGGGAACCTCGAAATTTCCAGCCAAGGTATCACGAATAGAAGTGTTTGGGCAGAGGCTATAATATATAAATATTTATTACTTCTGGAAGTGGATAATCTAAAGATTTCGACAGGCCGGGTCTGAGTCATTGTAACAACAACACATTCCAGCTTTAATCTCTGCTGTTATACATGCAATCCTTGCACTGTTTTACACACACACACACACACACACACACACACACACACACACACACACACACACACACACAGGACATTGCACCGAAACATTGCATGAGCAAGGCAAACCCGCTACACCCTCACGCTTGCAGCGCACATAGAAAGCACGGTGGACTCGCGCAAGCGTGCGCATCGATTTCCTTGCCAGCGAACATGCCTGTCCAGCTTTTCTCGCAGTTTACTGCTGAGTCGAGGACCTGACAGCTCTTTCCGACAACACAGATCAGCGTCTGCTTGCACGTGCGAAACAAAAGCGGTCACACTCGCAGTCCAAGTTTGGCAGGGAGAGGGGCAAGGTGTGAGGAGCCATGGAAACCAAGCTGTGAATTTTGACGATTTCCCATCGAAGGTGTTGGTCGACAATGCCTGTAAACAGAGCATCGTTTTCTGTACTAGTGAACGGCTTATCGCGCTGGGTAAATTGAGCCTGTTTGGTTGCTGTTATTGTTTGAAGAAGACGTTCTGGGTGCCGGTATTTTTATCTGTGTATCTATCAGTCTTTGAAAATGTGTGGTCAAGTGAAGAGAAGTGTGTAGGCAAAGGCAAGTGAAGGCAAGTGCTGATACAAAATGTTAACATCTTGTCGTTTTTCAGTTTGTTTCATTCATGTTCTGAAGTTTTTGCGATGTCACTTACGGCCCTTGATTTAATTATATATCTCTCCATGAAACCTCTTGGCTCTCACTCTGTGTGTGTGTGTGTGTGTGTGTGTGTGTGTGTGTGTGTGTGTGAACGTGCCTGCTCTAGCACTCTCTCTCTCTCCCTGTCTCTCTCAAAGGGAGGGGTACACTTAGTGATGTGATATGTACAACAGAAATAAAGAAGGGCGATTTTTGCAGTCCCGTTCTTTTTTCATTATTTACCAAGGCAATAGCCATAGAAATGATCAAGACTGGAGTTGTTTCATTTAGTTGAGTTTTTTGCGTGATAGTTGTGGGGAGTTTATTATTTTGTTTGTTTGAAAACGAGGTAAGTCTGCTGTCAGAAACAGTTGGTAGGAACAAGTTGAATTACTATATTCTGCAGCAAATAGAGTGAGGCTTAAGGAAACAGATACAATTCAAACATAGCATTCTGCAGAAATGGCTGCCTGGCAGTAGGGAAAGATGATTTGTGACATTAAAGTGCGCGTAGAACAGGGAAACCAATATCTTCAACTTCATCTCTGAATGCCAGGATCTCGTCAGTTGAGCAAAACGGTGTTGCGGGCATACTGCATATGCCTTGCAAATTTGATAAGCGGACAACAGATGTCTTTTTTAAAACTATTTGATTGCGGAGATATTGGGGTTTAAGGCCAGGCATTTGCCTGTAGACAGAAAGATACGGGGAAGATTTTATCTGTGGGGAGTAGGGAGATACCAACCAAATAAGACGTTCTTACATGAACTGTTGGAGATGGTGCAAAAGTAAAATCATAGGCTACTTGTGTTAGGTTATTAAGACTGATTTGACCTGGTTGAGTGTGATAAAACACAGGGGCAACTGAAATACGTAGTTGTCTTTTCAGAGGTTTCCAATGTTTGCGCAAAACTCGTTCTTGTCTGATTCAAGCAACCCTTCAAATATATTCCAAGTGAAAAAAACTAACTCTCACGTGCAAACGAGTAACAGATTTGGCTGTAAAAACTGCTCGGGGCTGATGATTTGATAGAGCCCTGTTACTCTTGTACTGTGTGTAGTTTTGTCAGGACTACTTGACTAAACTGTAGACGTGGTATGTCGGATGTTGCTGTTCAGTCTGGGAAACATGGATATAGGCAAAATGAAAAGAATGGGTCAAGTCGTCAGTGTCAGTCTTCTATGGGAGATGAAATTTATTTTGTGTGTGTTCAGCACTACGTGACCTGAAAAATAAGCAGATTCCCTCTGTGTACTACTTCACCTTCACATATCCCGTAATCAGGCTGACCGTTGGGGCACTAATGAAGATTTTGCAACCAGCTTCCTCCATTCTCGTGGTTCTTAGCTTTCCGCAGTTTATCGTTCTTCTTCGTTGAACGCTCATATAGGAACTAGGTGAAAAATCTGGAGAAGGCACTGCACAGCCTTAACGCCCTACGCATAGAGCTCCAGTGGATCCCCTCCCACTGCGGCATTAAAGGAAATGAACAAGCAGACAAGATGGCCAAAATAGGGGCAAGAGAGGAGCTAGAGAACAATCCTGTCAACCAAATGGAGATGAAAACCATCATCAAATCTCTCTTCAGATCACCACTCAAACCAGACCCTTATCACCAGCTTTCACGACAAGCACAGGTGGTCATTTTCAGACTACGCACAGGGCACAACAGGCTGAATAAACACCTCCACAGAAAATTGAAAATTGCACCATCTGCTATGTGCCCCTGTGGAGAAGAAGAACAGGATACGGCCCACATCCTACAAGACTGCAGGACTCTCCAGACGCTAAGGCTGGAAGTGTGGCCTGAGCCCACGCCTCTGGAGCAGAAACTGTACGGCACGGTGGATGACCTGCAGGCAACTGCTGAATTACTTAGGAGATCTGGTCTCACAATATAACCCAGGCAACGCAAAGAAGAAGAACTAATGAAGGCTGTTGGTCAATTCTTTTCCTTCTTTTGAAAGTTATTTTGGGCAGTCTCTATGAACACTTTCTTCCAGATTGTTTCTGGTGGAGCCTATTTTCTTCCATTCTTTCAAAGGTTTGATTTGTTGCTTTACAAGATTCAGCGCTATATAAATTCCATACATTATTATTATTATTATTACTTCAAAACGATTGATTCTATATCATACGCACTTTGAGCTTCAGAGTCACACAGCTAGTCTTGATGATATTGGCGTGGTCCAGGTGTTTGTCTCTGTTTGACAGCCTTGAATCTTATCTTCATGGACAGGAGGAAGTAATCAGAGTCACTGTCTGCCCCTGGTCTCGTTCTGCCATTAACGACTTAGACCAATTTTGTCAATTGGTATCGATTTGATGGCAACTTTCACTTAGTAGTCAGACCAATGTGTATCTCCTTCTTTTGGGGTCCTTGAAAACTGTTTGTAATAATTCTTTTTTTTTTTTAGAACAGATGTACTTTTTAAACAAAAGTTAGTTTCATAAGTAGTGGTTTATTTATTTAGTTTTATTTTATTTTATTTTATTTTATTCTTATATATCGAGTATAATTGAATAAGCACTTATGTGTTTTTTTACATCTAGTCCCCGTGTGTATGCGGATTTGTGAATTATGTCATCTGTTCCCACCGGCACACAATGACCTACTCTTACGAAAAGCGAACAGGATTTAACATGTGTGCAAGATGTTCTGCGTGCGTTCGCACATGGGGCCTCGATTTATAGTCTCGTCCGAAGGACTTTTAGGGAGAGTGGAGTCTGCACTGATGTTAACTCCAGAGGAAAATATCCCCCTTGAACGGGAATCGAACCCGGGTCGTCAGATTGCGAGAGCAATGTTCTGACCACTAGGCTATCCCGTGGTTTGATAGTTAATACTCCTACAGTGTAAATATATCTTACGTTGAAAGAAGAATCAGTTTTTATAATCAATATCACCCTTCACATTGTTGGTGATGTAATTGCTATTGCAGTGTGCTTCGTTATATTGTACACCCCATCACTTTCAGTCACGGCGGATTTCTCTACATGAAAATTTGGCTGCCTACGCCGGCAGAATGCGTCGCCACAAGAACAGTGCCACTTTTTCCTGCCTGTATGTGGTTTGCTTTCACATGACTGATTTTCCGGCAAATCTGGCAGTAACTCTTGTTGCCATGGATTCTTTCACCTATGCTATATGGTTTAATTCATACCTTACTGACCAATTTCAGACAGTTGCATTAAACAAGATTCAATCAATACCTGCCAAACTGGAATGCGGAGTCTCACAGGGATCAGTTGTAGCCCTGTTCTTATTCCTCTTTACACTGCCCCACTGTCACATATAATAAACCGTCATCGAATCGACCATCATTTTAACGTATATGACTCTCAGATTCAAAGTAGTGTTACTCCTGAAAATCTGTCTTTTCTCCTGGCAAATATGGCCCACTGCTTTGAAGATATTCAAAACTGGATGACACAGAACAAATTACAGCTAAATGCAGATAAAACCGAAGCTATGCTCGTAGGGACCAAACACAAACTCTCTTCCATTACAATAGCTTCAATAGAGCTCGGCAATGCATCAGTCCCTCTATTTAATGCTGTGAAGTATTTAGGTGTTGTTATCGACAACACACTCTATGCAAAAATTCATCATCCAGACCTGTCAGTCATGCTATTATCAATTACGGCGTATTTGTGCCATTCGAAAGTACCTGTCCACCGATGCAACATCCAAACTTGTCACTTCTCTTTCTTTCACGTCTGGACTATTGCAATTCTCTTCTGGCTGGTCTGCCAGCATCATCTATCACCCTTCAACGTATACAAAAATCCGCAGCTCGACTTGTTCTCAGAAAGAAAAAATCGGAGCACATTACCCCGATCTTGCGATCTCTCCACTGGCTGCCTGTGCCACAGAGAGTAGATTATAAGATCAGTACCCTCTATTACAAATGTCTCCACAAAACTGCACCCTCCTACCTCTGTGAATGTCTTAACCTGTACACTCCTTCACGTTCCCTCCGCTCTGCTGCAGATACCTTGTGTCTACGAATACCTAGATTCAACCAATCTACCGTTAACCGCCGCTCTTTCTCTATTTTGGGTCCATCGACCTGGAATGAGCTCCCTCTCTCTCTCTTCGCCAGAAGCCTAGCTATGACACTTTTAAATCCGGCCTCAAGAATTTATTTCAAACATAAGATTTCCCCCCTCCCGTATCATATCAGAACTATCCCACCTTCACTAACCCATGTCCTGTCACCCTGCTTAAGTATATGACCTATGTGTGTGTGTGTGTGTGTGTGTGTGTGTGTGTGTGTGTGTGTGTGTGTGTGTGTGTGTGTGTGCGCGCGCGCGCGCGCTTTTGAAAAACATTTGACTATTGCAATTTTATTTCATAGATTTGGTCTGCAGTGTACCATGTTTGTAATATCTGTTTGTTTAAACTATTGATTATTTGTCATTGGTTGTATGACTGTGTAAGATTAGGTTGAATGCATGCGCTTTGATTTGTCTTTGCAAGATATAGCGCTATATAAGTTCCATTTATTATTATTATTATTATTATTATATTTATTATTATCATTATTATTATTATTATTATTATTATTATTATTGCACAAGGGACTTCAGTTTATTGTTTCATCCGAAAGACTAGCGCATAATAGATTGGGAAAAGTTCAGTTTCAAATGATGTAATTCCAAACAGCTACTACAGTATTGCCCAGGTGATGTGAACAAGGTGCCAATGTCTATACTAAAGTGTTACGTCTGGAGATGTAATGTGACCAACTCTCAGAACAGCAACCTATACTCTTCATTAAAGTAGAAAAATGCCCTCTTAGTATGGCTGCTTACCTAGCAAGGTACTTGAAAACAGCCAGGCAAACTTCTCATCCAGTGAGTACTCAAGCTCTCAGAGGGATTCCCAAGGGTGATGAGTGAGACAGTGTCTATTCTGGGTTATTCTCATAGTGCTAGGATGGGGAAAACAGAACAACAACAACATATCACCATCAAATGTGAGTAAACAACTTAAAAATACTGCTGTAGTTATCTGCAATTGATGTATGCCGATATGTATTCATCTGCGTCTGTGCCGTAAGTTTATGTAAAATTAAAGGGGGGAAAAGTGTTATTCTTTCTGAAGTTCGGCAGGAGTAACCATAACACAAACCTGAAGAACAGAATGATGGATGCTCAGATTCTGGCAATGTTATGAACCCTTTTTTTGATCCTGTGGACCTATCTCTTTTGATACTTTTATTCAGATGTAGCCTATCAGATCAAGAATCTCTCTCTCTCTCTCTCTCTCTCTCTCTCTCTCTCTCTCTCTCTCTCTCTCTCTCTGTATGTGTGTGTGTGTGTGTGTGTGTGTACGCGCGTGCGCGTGCATGGGGGTAGGCGCACGCAAACGCGCGAGAGACAGAAAAACAAAGAAAAAATGAAAGTGCGTGTGCAGTGAGAATATGCAAATGATGTGGCGTTTTAGCGCATGATAATCACTAAATTTCTGTACTCATTTGCCATACTAACAGGTCTGTCTTCAATCGCAGTATTCTGCTCTGTTCTGTGCGCAGGATGTAGCGTAACCCACTCAGAAAGCAGCATCAGTGACAGCAGCAGCATAAGCAGTAGCCTATCCACTGAACTGTATTATCAAAACACCACATCTTCTGCTCCTCTTCAGCCATGTCACCCCCAAGACATTACGATGGCAGCGAAACCACCGAACCTCTTCACCCCACACCATCTGCCCTTCGCGAAGATGACGTCAACACAGACGCGGAAACACGCAGGGATGACGTACCAGTGCTTGCTTGTGAAAACGGAGCCTGCTCTGTTCAGCCCTTACCGGCGAAAAAAGCCCAGTACTTAAAGAACTTCAGGCTGCCTCGTCGCCTGTGTTCTCTGCGGTGCCGAGAGGTGTTGATTCTCAGCCTCGGTGTTGTGCTGACGTGTGTGGCTTTGGGGCTGATCGTGGCTGGGGCCTTGAGGTCTCCTGATGATCAGGGGGCGGGGTCTGCCTTTTTGCACGTCAGTTCCTTGGTAAGTAGGCTTCTTCTTTCCTCACTGCCTTTCTTTTTTTTTTAAAATCACGAGTAACTTGATATCTGTCTTCATTCCCAGTGTTCTCCTTGAATGGCTCGAGGAGCCAGTGGGGCAATGTAGGGACATTTTCAAGTAGCCTATCATCCATGTCACCAGGCCACAGCTGGTCTGTTTTTCCTAAAAGATTGTGGATGGGGTTACACAGCAGACCTTGTTTTGTAGAAGCCAGGATTAACTACAGGGGGAAAATACCCTGTAGCTCGAATTAGCTAGCGCCTCACATTAGGGTCACACAGTCCCACGCTCTAACAGCTGAGCTCTTTTACCCGTTCAGGGCATCATGAAATTCAAAAATAAAGTTTTTTTCAGCTTGTTTTTTCACATTGTCATTATGACCGAATCATCTTCATAGCCAACATCACCGCCGTCATCACAATCATCACATTCATCACCACCACCATTATCATTACAATAATCGTCCTCGTCATCACTGGCATTGTGCCATTTTTCAGCTTGGAAATAGTGTACATCTTCCAGTGCAGAGGATCACCCTTGAGTCAGTATATTTAGTCCTTTCTTCGCCGAACCTTCCTCAGCTCTCTTCCCGTTGGTTTGGGTTTTAGTTTTGTGAAAGTCTTCCTAACGGCCACAGAAACCCCACAATACTGCCTTGACCATAACCACATTCCAGCCCAAGTAATGATTAGTAATGTTCCTGTATACATCCAGTTATAACTAAATACAGATTTTCTGTAGGTAAAATCTTACGAAGTTTGCACTCCTGTCGAATCCGAGCCATTAGCATGTAAAAGAATCTGGTCAGTGTCACGGCTTCACAATGGTGCCCCAGCTTTTCTGTTTGAGCTACTCTTCACATCCTTTTTCCGTTTCATTTTCCCTGTCATATCACATTTCCACTGTGATTGAAGAGAAGGTAGATCAAAGAAAGAACACATGCGCGCTTGCTTGTGCACACACACACGCGCGCGCTCACGCACACACGCACGTACATACACGCGCGTGCGCGCGCGCACACACACACACACACGCGCACACATATACATGCATATACGCGTGCGTGCGCGCGAGCACGTACACAGGCAGACAGACACACATGTACGCACACCTTCTAATATGCTTATAAGAATGATGACCTTTCTAAGGGTCTGTCAAGTAATGTGATTTTGGTTCGATATGCCGATGGCATCTGCATGTGGATGAACACCACATTGAAAAGAATGACCTCCTCAAGGGCCTTAAACTGCCTTACAAGGGTGTGTCAAATTGAGTTGGACAGCCTTGGAAAAGTCATGATGGAAAATGGTTTATTTCTTTAGACTGAAAATTAAAAAGATGTTAAGTATCTAATTCTGGAACTGTTCGAAAGTGTCTTTCGCTACATTTATTATTATTATTATTATTATTATTATTATTATTATTATTATTATTATTATTATTATTATTATTATTATTACATTATTATTATTATTATTATTATTATTATTATCGTCGTCGTCGTCGTCGTCGTCGTCATCATCGTCATCATCATCATCATCGTCGTCATCATCATCATAGTCATCATCATCATCATCATCATCATCATCATCATCATCACTTTTTTGTTCCTAGGCTAGAGCTTCGAGGTTCACCAATGGTGAGATTTGTGAATGCCACTGTTTTTACCCACCGTGAACGTGGCCACATTACCACTTCGGAACTGTTTGCTGGGTATGTTTGTGTTTCCCTAATCCATCCAACGCTGACATGAATTATCTTTAACGTGCATATTTGATCTTGTGCACGTGTATATACATGAAGGGAAATGATGTACTGGAATGTCTGCACTTGAAGGTGACCTGGGAAATTGTAACCCCCCCCCCCCCCCCACCCCACCAGACACTGCACAGATTGGAGCCCACAGCTTTATAGACCCATGGGATTGAAATCAAACCGTCTTAACCACTCGGCTATCGTGTCTGTCCTTCGTTCTTTAAGTACTTAAATTAAAAACGAGAAATAATTGATTATACACAATTTGATAATTGTTTTCAGGGCTTTATATTACATTGAAATCAACCTGGAAATTTCATATTGATTATATCCATAGCCAAAGCTCGCGATGGTTGAAATCTTTGCGTATTATTTATTTTTTTTTTTTCGAAGATAATGGAAGGAATGAAGGAATTAAGCAGATTCTCAAGAGTTTCGTTCACCTTCCATTGCTCTTATGTGTAAACTATCCTATGCAGAGGAGGTGTTCTTCAGTGCACCAAAGTACCCTTAAAAAGATTCAGAGCATAGACAGTAAAGCTATAAAACTTTCTCTTGGTATGTCTGTTCATGCCTCTGGTCAAGAATCTGCAAAGAAGCACATGCATTACCTAATGATACCCTTTGAGAACAATCATCAACAAAGTTCATCGGTCATATAGCTCAATGAAAAATTTGCACCCAGAGAAATAGCACACAGATCTAAAAGAGCAAATGAAGTTTTATCACAGAAAGCTATTTCTAGGTACGTTTTTGGACTTGTTCCAATTATTCACCCATCTCATGTTGGGAGTAGTTTACTTCTGTTTCTTATCTTAGATCCCATTGATTTGTTACTCATTTCTCCATCAGTAGTCTCAAAATAATGTTGGGGGGCTTCTTAGTAGCTTTGAAAGTGATACATTTTCACTCTGTGTTCTTGTGAATTATGTACAGAAGATGTGATAAGGTAAAAACTACCAGGCAGACTGTGGTTAGCTTAACCAACTGTTCAATGCCTACAATTTAGATCTAAATGCAGCTCATGACAATGACGTAGACACTTTTTACTCTGAAGCATTATATCAATGCTTCCATTATTCTTAGAAGTTCGAGATGCAATTTTTTTACTGTGAAACAGACGTCTGTTGGTTTGGGTGTGACATCCAATCAAATGTTACAACGTCTTCCTTAAAAGTATATGTATTTGCTAAGTAATCTGTTAAAAAACATGTTGGAGTAATGGAAGACTCCCATCTAGATCTATATTGAAACATCCCATAGTTGGGTCAATTGTAAAACAAGGAAAGCTAAAATGCAATATCTTATCATGAATAGCTTTAGGCCAAGAGAACTTACCTGCAGTATTGGAAAATTAAAGGAGACAATTGGGTTTTTTCATAGGATGCTGTACTAGGTCTATTGGAAACAGAATATTCTAAACCAATGAAGCAAGCAGGGTTTCTTGGAGGAAGGTCCACTGTTGACTAGGCTACATTGTAAAGCTGTCAACACATAAAAATGGGTTTGCCAGATGCATGAACATCTTTGCTACATTCTTTGTAGGGGAAAGAGAATATGACCATGTATGGCATTCTCCATTACTTTTTAGGTTATGGCTAGTAGGATTTTGAAAACACATCTATATCAAAGATTTTTATAAAGGCAGAAGTATACAAGTTCAAATGGGACTAAGCCCCCTCTCATTCAACTTCTAGGCCTGTTGACATAGGAATGCCACAGGGGTCTGTAATTGCACCTATGCTATTCAGTACTTTGATTCGAGCTCTTTCATATATTTTTTAACAGAAAATGTTAATGTGGTTCAATATGCAGATGACATATGCCTGTAGACTAAGACTACTATGAAAAAGAAATCTTATAAATCATACAATGAAGTTCTGTCAATTTGATTTAGATACTTTATATACTTGCATAAGAAAAATCAGACTAAAAAATCAAATATGCTTTTTCGTAAAAACACAGAATCAATTCTGTCTTAGCAAGAACTTCTTCCCCATCCACTAGATCATGAGAGGTGGTCAAGGTGCTAATCTTTTGGATAAGATGACACCAAAATTTTGGATAAGATGAGAAACTAAAGTTTTGGATAAGAGAATAGTCAAAGTTTTTAGTACAACATGCATTTAGTGGCACAAACCTGTAGGAAAATTGTCACACTAATAAGACAGCTATTGTTAATGTATTCCCTATATGATTTCAAAGGGTTTGGGGGTGACAGTGCGCTGGTAGTGTTATTTTCATTTTGGTTTGAGTTCGCATTAGCCATTTTCATAAACCATCATGAACTACTGATCAGAACACTTCAGCACCCCCCTCAGCAACAAGCACATCCCTTTTTAATACTCCACACGGAGTGTTGGAAGTTACAGCTTGATGTACTTTCAACTTGTGAAGAGGTAAAGAAGACTATCACACAACCAAACCCAGGACAAGGGATTGATGGCATCCCAGCAGAAATGCACCAGTATGGTGGAGAGGCAGTGCTAGGCAGACTCCAGGATTTGTTAAAATGCAGCAGGCACAAAGGGACAGTTCCACGGGTGTCTGAGAGATAGTATTATCGTCTGCCTTTACATAATAAACATGGGGGGAATTTAGATCATTTCAACAAGCCATCCTGCCCAATCTGGAATTCATACTGTTGCAGCAGCAAGTTTGTTGGGCTTAACATTAGGTCACATGAACGCTCAGTGCCTTCTGTTGCAAGCTGACATAGGGCAAATGTGACCGCGGCACTCCCACAAGATGCTTTAAAGACCAATTGAAGAAGCAGATATCATTTACCAGGATTCGGCATCAGTACAGATCCTTCAGTACACATTGCACCAAGAAGCACTTGATTGGGACAAATGGCGCTTTTCCATCAAGAGAGCCATGCAGCAGAAAGTTTGAACTTCAGAGAAGAAATGCAGCAAAAAGGAACTTAAGAGAATTACGGAGGGATCAATGGACTAATCAACAACAGCTCCAGCTCTTTCCTCAAAGTCTCATCCTGTAGCATCTATCTCCAACAGTGGCGATGGCTCATCAGAAACTCGGAGCCAGGTCACGTTGCATTTTTATGATCAGCAGGTGCAGGTATGGACGTGATTCTTCATGATCCACTCCAAACATCCAGGGTAAAAGTAGAGTGATATGGAAGATCAAAGGGGAGACACCTTTGCCTCTGTTAATCATCTGAGGTTAGATGATACTCTCATTACTGACAGAGGCTGTGACTAACTTACTGGCCACCACTTTGAAGGTGAATTCCTCTTTGTCTTTCAGAACACAAGCCTTCCTAAGGGTGAAAAACTAGAAAGAAAGAACTTGTTAAACTTAGCTTCCAAGAATATCGAACATTATGATCGTCTGTTTTTGTTGTCTGAACTGAAATTTGCTCTGCAGACCTGTTGCGAGACTTTAAATGGCCCTGAGAGGGAAACAAAATACAGTTACAGACAGGACAAAGAAAAAGAAAAAAAAAGGGTGGTGCTGCTCTTGTGGCGACGCGCTCTCCCCGGGGAGAGCAGTCCGAATTTCACGAAGAGAAATCTGCCGTAACTTAAAAGTGGTATAAATAAATAAATGAAAGTGTACAAAGCTATATTTGGATTACAGGATTTTCCTGTCATAGAGCATACCCATATCATCCACATCCCTGAACCTGATTAGGATCTGAAAAGCCTTATCAATCCTAACCAATACCTTTGACCAGTTGTATCAGTACGCTGCAGATGAAGGTAAACAATTTCTGTCTTGTGTTGAAGCTGGAAAGAGATTGCCTTTTGGCCAAGGGACAACGCAGTTTTTGCACATAAAAAAAATCCAGCAGCTGTCTTCTTAGATCTTAAAAAGGCTTATTATACGCCTTGGAAATATTACTTTCTCTCAGATCTGCATGACTGGGATGTTCGAGATCATCTACCTTTGTTTCTGGAGAACTTCCTGGGGAAAAGACAGTTTCTGTTGGGTTCGTGCTCTCGGAAATTTTCGGCAGGAAGTGGAAGCTCCGTAGGGGAGCATCCTTTCCCTCTTCAGGATGAAGATCAAGAGTATCATACCACCAGGGTGTGGAGCGCTTGTATTTTGTAGAGGGCTTCGCTCACTACGCTATGGGAAGCAAATTTGCAGGAGTTCAGAGACAGCTTCAGCTTTGCGTCAGCATGGTCCATGAGTGGGCTGAGGTAAAATGGCTTCAAGTTTTCAACAACAAAAATAGACAGTGTATGCACTTCAATAACAGTTTCATTGTGAAAACGTCGGTCTTCCTTATACCCCTATACAAACTAAAAATGAAAACGGATTCTGTTGTAGAAAAGCAAGAGAAAGCGTGGATGAACAGTGGAGGAACAGTTGAAAGGCTACCTGAGTGTACAGATTGGAATGTATTTCTTGATGCGAGTAAAAACATAGATGAAGTGACTGGTGTTGTGCATGCTTACATTTCTGTTTGTGAAGAGCTTATTATTCCGCTAAATACTTTGAAAGATTTCTCCAACAGCAAACACTAAGTGACAAAATCAGTAAAATCATTTCTTAATGAAAGAAAGTAGCATTTCAAAGCAGAAATAGAAATGCTTACTAAACATTGCATAAACAGCTTCAAGAAAGAATTTACAGGGTAAAATGTCATACAAACAGAAAGGTGAAAAACAGTTTCAAATGAATAACATAGCAGCTGCATGGAGGGGTTGGAATACACTTACAGGACAAACAAATGGGAAAACTTAAAGCTCAGTCAATGACAACAGAAGCACAACAGATCTTTTCAGATAAATTGAATTTATTCTATTGGAGCTTCGAGTGTTATGATCTTGGACACGAACTCAAATGCGTTTTGTCTAATCTACAAAAAAATGTGATGATGATCATGATACTGATAACGTTACTGTCCATGCAAAAGAAGCGAAATTTGTGTTAGATTGCTTGCGAAGAAAGCTGCGGGCATGGATGATGTTGGCGGAAGATTAAGTTGTATGCTGAGCAGTTGTATTACGTTCTTAGCGTTCTGTTCTATCTCTAAAAACATGATGTATACTAAGCTTCTGAAAGAAGGCAATCATTTGTCCCATACAAAAAAACCCTCAGTCTGAATGATTTCAGACCTGTTGCTCTGACTGCAGTACTTAAAAAAGCTTTGAACGCATCATTCTGAAACATATTCTCCTGTGCACTTTTTCCTACCTAGATCCTCTCCGATGTGCATATAAAGCAAACAGGAGGACAAATGATACTGTCATCATCTTGTTGGAAAATCTATTTTTTTGTTTGCACAATCTTTAAATGATTTTTTTCTCTACCCTCAGGACGGGATAGCTCAGTGGTCGGAGCACTCGCTTTCCCCCAGCCAAGTTAAGCAGCGTCGAGAGAGGTTACCACTTGGATGGGTGACCATTTGCGCGCCT
>CM054140.1:50694713-50704713 GCA_028751875.1 Rapana venosa | reverse complement strand
AAGATGATTTTTAAAAAGTCCATACTTCTGCAGCAGCTACTTTGTTGGGCTAGACATGTAACAAGGATGGAGATAACAAGAATGTCGAAAGCTGTCTACTGTAGCAAGCTGAAATGAGGCAAACGTTACCACAGTGCTCCCGTAAACACTTCAAAGACCAAGCCAACCAAAGAAACGGCTGTCACTGGCACCAAATAGGGCAGCAGGAAGCACTTGATCAGGTCTAAGTGGCACTATTCCAGCAAAAGAGCCAGCAGAAAGTTAAAACTTCAGAGAGCAATGCAGAAAAATACAGACTTAAGAGGCGACAAGAGGGATCAAAGGACCAATCATTAACAGTTCCAATTCCTTCCTTTATTTGCCCAGGACACAATGGAGTATGTCCCTCACTCACTGGCCTCTTCATTCACGATAAAGAAGGAGGAGGTAAAGGAGTCCCATAACCTATAAGGTCGTAGGGGGAGCGAGGCGTCAGAGACCTCACTTCTCTAGGGCCAGCATATTGAGGGCGGCGCCCATCTCCTCTCCCTCGCTGCTTTACCTTCCCTGACCCTAAAGAGGGCAGGTACCCATTTACAGCTGGGTGAACTGGGGGAACTGTACTGAAGCCAAGGCGCGCAATCGGTCACCCATCCAACTGGTAACCACGCTCGACGCTGCTTAACTTGGCTGGGGGAAAGCGAGTGCTACGACCACTGAGCTATCCCGTCCCTAGGACTTGTAAAACCTGAAATGGTGTTTTTTTTTTCCAAGAACCTTGCATCATCACTTAACGAGCAAGAAGAAAAGATGGGATATGTACTAATGTCTTATAAAATTCAAAGTAACAATAGCAACAAATCACTCAGACTACCCAACCAAGATCTACAAAAATCATATATAGGTAATAGAATGCTAAAAATTGCTAATGGGAAGATAACGCTAGAACAGATAATTATGACCCTTTAAGCTGTAGAGCATGATCTGTTATACTATTACCACGTATTAAAAAAACCCCAAACCCAGTACTCATTTCCAGCATGTTTGTCATAAAACAATTCAACATCTACCTAAAAGCTAAGGAAACAATCTGCTTTGTACAGTAAATGTTCCTTTCTCGTGTTCATAATAAAGGCTGATTTTTTTTAAAAATCGTTGTCTTCTATACAGCTAGATCTTTTTCTCACTTTGGAATAAATTCTGTTTGGCATTTTATACAATGACTATTTTTATAATGAAAAGGAGACTGACATTTTAGGCGGCTATAAATTCCTTTTGCAAGGATGGTTTTCTTTACTGTAATAAAGCACAGTTGAATGGAATCCATCCCAAGGCTACACCTAATCCTTTTAAAAGAAAGATGATACATCAAATGACACCTTGATCATTGATTCAGGTCTAACTTTTGTTTGCGTCAGCTGATAGCATAAACTGTTGATTCATAGCTACACAAACAGTGAAACAGCAACAAGTATTGCTACGTCTTGGTATCCTTGGGATTCTCATCCTTAGTGTGGGACGATCACTCGAGGCTCTTTGTGCAAGCGCACTTAAAAAACCTTCTGCATGTGATAAAACCTGCTCTGCCCTTTGGAAGAGTAAGCCTTAGAGTGCTGTGGAAATGGATGTCAACTTTTCAAAACCGCATGCAGAATTAAAATGGACGTAAAAAAGCACATGAGTGCTTACCTACTACCTTTTAATTAAAATAATTTGAATTTAAAAAATAGAAAAAGATGATGCTGTCCAGTATGCTTTCTTTGCTTGCTCTAAAACTCAATCATGTGTTAGCATATTTTGTGACCTTTTTGATCGTCAGTCGATTTTCCTTTGTTATATGATTTGAACACTGGTTTTCTTCTTCTCTGACTGTTTCTTTCATATAGTTTATACTTCACCATACTTTGCCTAAACAACTGTAGTTTTGAGTACTAATTCTGCTTAAAGTTGGAATTGTTTGATTGGTTAAGTTTAAAACGGAGTTGCAGGAAAAAAACACCGCTATACATCAAATCAATATGATCATGGCTAGAAATAGTTACTTCTAAATTGTCTAAGACATTTGTGATTTCGAACGCTTCTATAAATGTGTTTAGGGATAAAGGCTAGATTTGTACTTTCTGTGATCAACTTAAGAGATGGAAATGTGATCACTGCCTGACGTGCTTCATGTTTCCTCATGTTTACTGTGACAACACCAGTTTATAATCATGAAGCTAGACAGACAGACAGACAGACAGACGCTATAGTCCAGTGGTTAAGACCATTTGACTTCAAACCTGTTCGAGGCAGTCTGTGGTTTAGGGTTAGGTAGTTTTAACAAAGTTTTGGGGGGTCTGTGTTCATAGACAAAAAAAAACATCTCTGGCATATCTGTCTTTTGCTTGACAGACCAGAGAATGATAAGGTGGGGTTCTTGGGACTTTGTTGATAGGTTTGTGATAAGGGGGGGAGGGTTCTTGAGGCTTTGTTGATAACATGTTTGTGAAAAGGTGGGGTTCTTGGGGCTTTGTTGATATGTTTATGACAGGGGGGGGGGGTTCTTGGGGCTTTGTTGATAGATTTGTGATAAGGTGGGGTTCTTGGGGCTTTTTTGATAGGTTTGTGATAAGGTGGGGTTCTGAGGCTTTGTTGATATGTTTGTGATAAGGTTCTTGGGGCTTTGTTGATATGTTTGTGACAGGGAGGGAGGGGAGTTCTTGGGGCTTTGTTGATATGTTTGTGACAAGGTGGGGTTCTTGGGGCTTTGTTGATATGTTTGTGATAAGGTGGGGTTCTTGGGGCTTTGTTGATATGTTTGTGATAAGGGGGGTTCTTGGGGCTTTGTTGATAGGTTTGTGACAAGGAGTTTCTTTTTTGTTTGTGCAAGACTGCTGCTGTTGTTGTTGTTGTTGTTTGTTGTTGTTTTATTGTTCTTGTTTGGGGCTTTGTTGTTATGTTTGTGATAAGGTGGTGTTCATTTGTTTGTGCAAGACCGTTGTTGTTGTTCTTGTTTGGGGCTTTGTTGATATGCTTGTGATAAGGTGGTGTTTCTTTTGTTTGTGCAAGACTGCTGCTGTTGCTGTTGTTTTGTTATTCTTGTTTGGGGTGTTGTTGTTATGTTTGTGATAAGGCGGTTTTCGTTTGTTTGTGCAAGACCGCTGTTGTTACTGTTTTTGTTCTTTTTTGGTGCTTTGTTGTTATATCTGTGTTTGGTTCAGATAAGGAATAACGAGGTGTCTGTTTCCTTTGCTTGCACAGATCACAAAGAGATCAGATGTGTTTGCTTCTTTCTTTCCTCACAGATCAAACACCTCTCATCCAGTAAAGAGACAGCTCAGACAGCCACTACGGATCAAATCTTCACATTCGGTAAGTGGATTTATCTTTAAGACTGCTGAAGGCAACGAGTGTTCGAAGAAATCCATTATACGTTCAAAGAAATCACGCCACATATTTCACTGGGCATTTTTTGCGCCATATAGACACGACTGAGTGAAAAACGTTTTTGAAAAGATAGTTTGCTTTAATATGTTTAATGAAAACAAGTAGCAGAAGGAAAAAGACAGGGACAAAAAGGAGAGGGACATATTCTCTGTGTCGGGTTTTTTTCAAAGAAAAGAGTCGTCTGAAGTACATGTTTCAAACACACAGAGAGAGAGAGAGAGAGAGAGAGAGAGAGAGAGAGAGAGAGAGAGAGAGAGAGAGAGAGAGAGAGAGAGAGTGCTTTAGAACTGCAACCATCTTTAGCCTGAAAAAAGCCTTTACAACGGTGTCGAACCGTTTTAAGAACTGTTCACGTTTATTCCCCCCACTCTTAAAATGACCCTAAAGACAGTTGGTGTGTGCACGACTCGACGTTTAATTTGTACATGGCTTGTCTTTCCAGAGGGACTGGCCTTCCCTTAGCTTAACTAACTCTTCAGGGAGTCGTTGGGGCAGTGTATTGGATTTTCAGGCATTGGGATCAGTGTGGTCAAGTTGAACTCATTCCTTTCCTTGTTAAGAAGTATCTCAGTCTTAAATTTGAAATTAAATTCAGTTCCATTTTGCATCGGATCCCTGTTAGCACACGAATTTTATTTATTTTCTTATTTATTCAAACAAAGGGATAGTCTAAGCCAATTCTTAATAAAAAATCAGAAAAAACAGATTTACTCAAATCAAATTTACTTTGGAGTTTGAAATTGCTAATGAATTTAAAAATAATATTTTGTATATGATTCCCCATGAAACACTAAAAGAAAAGCTTGTTAAAAAATCTGATATGTTCAGACGTATAGATAATGGTCAGTTGTGCAATAAGTTGAATGACTTTATTTTTTATTCAAGCATGTAACTATTCCTGAGAGAATTGTTAGCAAAATGGCAACTGTTGAAAATAGATACTATGTACGCAGTGCATTGTTGTCTCTTTCAGCATTCACCACATGTCCTCATTCGCAATTCTTGTGTATTGGATTGGGTTGCTGTGTGTTGTGTTGTATTGGATTGTGTTGCGTTGAACAGCGTTGTGTGTACCTCAATTGTTTTTATTTGTATTGTATTGTATTTTACTGTATTGCTTTTTCTGTATTGTATTGTTTTGTACTGTATTACATTTTCTGTATTGTATTGTACTGTATTGCATTTTCTGTATTGTATTGTCACAGCAGGTATTTCTGCGTTGTTTAAGTTAAGCCCATTGCCAGAGAACGATGCTGTTTCCACCCCACCCCCGCCTCCCCATTTGCTTCCTTCAGGCTGTCGTCGATGTGAGTGAACTTGCAGCAGAAGCTCGTTAAAACAGCTGTTGGTATCAGATCCCTTATCAATTATAGTTGCTATAGATGTATTTCACAGATGAATGTTTGTTCTTCCTGAAATCCAGTTAAATGTCCAGTCCCCGGCGATACCATTGTTTTTCTCTGCCACGACAAAGGAACAAGTTATTTTGGTTTGAAACGAAAGCCACACACATTTGTCTCCTTCTGGTTTTGTTCCTCGGCTAGAGCTCGAGTGTCTACCGACTATGAGAATGTTGCGTACGCAACCGTTTTTGCTCGCCATTAAGGTAGCCGCATTCCAGCTGGGGGTTGATGTCTAAACAGGACACCGTTGTGTATGCCCTTGTTTTTTAATAGAAATGTTGACATCCGTCCTTACGGTTACGCAGTGGCCTTATCTTACTCAAGGTAAACGGATTTTTAACGTGTGTGCAAGATGTGTTTCATGCGTCACCCGGGACCTCAGTTCTTGTGTCATCGAAGGACTTTCGGGGAAGAGGAGTCAGTTCTGGGGGGAAGTCCCCTCGACCATATACCTAGCTCGGTGGTTGCTCCAACTCGGGCCATCAGTCCACGAGCTCAACACACTTGACTGTTCCACCGCCTCCATCACCTCATTTTCGTTTTGAAAATTATGGATATTATGTGTGTGATTTCGCACCTATACCAAGTTTAGGTCATTTTCACTTGGGAAATTGGTTTATTGTTCACACACACACACACACGCACGCACGCACGCACGCACGCACGCACACACACACACACACATGCACACACACACACTTATATATATATATATATATAATATATATATATATATATATATATATATATATATATATATATATATATATATATATATATATATAGGTGGATCGGTGGTCTAGAGGTAACGCGCCTGTCTAGAAAGCAAAAAGTCCGGGTCGGAAGTGTGCGGTGGTTCGTATCCCGTTTGGACCGGAAACATTTTCCCCATCCATTCGATCATGAGTGGTGGTCTGGGCGCTAGTCTTTCGGATGAGACGATAAACCGAGGTCCCGTGTGTTACACAAATTTATTCCGCGCACGTAAAAGAACCCACGGCAACAAGAGAGCTGTCCCTGGCAAAATTCTGTAGAAAAAAGCCACTCTGATAGGGAAACAAATACTATTGCAGACAGAAAAAAAGGGTGGCGCTGCTCTTGTGGCGATGCGCTCTCCCCGGGGAGAGCAGCCCGAATTTCACGCAGAGAAATCTGCCGTGACTTAAAGTGGTATAAATAAATAAATAAATATATATATATATATATATATATATATATATATAATATATATATATATATATATATATATATATATATATATATATATATAACTGAGACAAAAAGCTTTAAAAGCTCCTGTCACGTTATGTTAAGATAAAGAGAAAAATCATCCAGCTTGGAATGGATTCCATCAAGGGACCTCTGGCTTTCATTATAGGTGTGACACACCCAACGCCTCCCCTGGCATTTGGCTCTTTACCTAGCTGCTTTGTGAATCTGAAATTTCATTTCAACAAATCATAATGACTATCGTTTAGACTGACTCTTTTTTAAGCTAGTAAACCGTGTGATTGCTGACAACGTTCACTCTGGGGATTTTCCTGTATTTCCTCTCAAAGTGTTTGTCCTCATAGTAGCATAGAAAACAGCGCCTTAAGTTGTGGCGTTATGTGGAGTTTTACCAACGACAGTGGCAATGGAGACTTAGGAAAAATATTTGTGGTCAGAGGGGCGAGGTAGAATGAGGTAGCCGGTGTCTGAAGGCATTGTTATCTTGAGCCAGTGTAACCCTGCAGAGGTAGCAAAATGGATGTCTGTGGCGCTCTGTTGCAGACAATAGGAGCGATGGCTGACGTTTAGTAAATACACTGTCTGTTGTAGTATAACATGTCCGAGAATAGGAAGCTCCCTTTACTTCCATACTTGTCTCAATGTGTGTGTGTGTGTGTGTGTGTGTGGTGTGTGTGTGTGTGTGTGTGTGTGTGTGTGTGTGTGTGTGTGTGTGATTGTGTTCTTGTTTGTTGCCCTCACACAGTTATATCACAACAACTGAGGTATATCCAGATTTTTTTCTTGTAGATGTCTTTATTTTTGTCGTATTGCTTTGATGGATTTAACTTAATTCTGCATTTCAGCATTTATGCCATTAATTTCACAAACAAAGGCTACAAACAAGAAAAGAAAGAAACAAAAAGTATATAACAGGAAACAAAGCAAGAGAAAACTATGATAAAGCACAGAAAGTTATATATACATCAATTGCTACCTCCCCCAAAAAGTCGTGCATGAAAGCATGATACACGTCATGAATAAGCAATGTGAAGTATGACATAATAATGTATGAGATGATGAATATCTATTTTTACATCATTATTCTGTAGACCAGTAGTTTTGTTTCCAAACTGCTGTATGCTGTAAAAGAAACCAGCCCACAAGCACCATACTTCAAATACATCCTGCCACATTGTCAACTATGGTAAACGACAGTCTTCTATTTAAAAAGATGCTGCTCAAAGTGCAGAGATGCCTGATATGTGGGAGATTCTTTCACTGACCTGGTGTTAACAAGAGGTCAGCAAATAAATGAAAGGTTATAATTAGGCTTTCTTTACCATCTTTCTGTGTGACATTCAACATACCCTCCTCATGTGTAAAAATTAAATTTCATACCTGTACCAAATACACTGTACATAACAAAAGACATGCAGATTATGCTATGGACAGACAGCACGAAAGAAAACTGTGTATGCATGTTCGTGGAATGGGACCGGATCAAAATGAGCTGGGAGGTGGCTGACGGTGTCATGGCCTGAACTTGTGGAGTGCTCTGGAGTGAGAATAAAGGATGTTTGCAGTGCTTTTGCTGCAGGAAATTAAAATTGAAATGGGTCGTAGAAAAGGAAAGGCGAAGTGTTCACTTTGGCTATGGCAGAAGAATATATGCAAAACTAGACAAAGAAGTAATGCCTGTACAGGTCTGCCTGAGTGAACGTGTACTTGTGATCTTAGTCTCTGTTAGAATGGTTCGTTTCTGGATGCAGCTGCTTGACATCCAGTCTGAAAAGCTATCCTCAAATGTTTATCAGATGATGAAAGATTTACATAACCAATCTTTGATTCAATCATCATGGCTAAAAAAGATAAAAAGTATGTTAGTACAAAGCGGATTTGACTGTTTGTGGGAGAGACAGTTTTGTTCAAGTATTCGTTCTACAAGTTCACATATCAAAGCCTTTTTAATAGAAAACTATGAATGGAGAACTGAGCTGTGGAGTAATAGTAGATGCCTTTATTATAAACACTATAAGATCGATTTTGGTATGGAAAAATATATAACTTGTCTACCAGATGTATGTGTTTACGCTCTTATGAAGTTTCGTTGTAGCTGTCACAAGCTTCCTATTGAGGTTGGACGTTTCCATAATATACCAAGGGAAGAAAGAATATGTTCAAAATGCAATATGTCTGTTTTAGGGGATGGATTTCATTTTATCATGGAATGTACCAGCTTCAAACATTTACAAGATTTTATTCCCCGGCATTTTCTTCAACCCATGTCCAGTTATAATTTCTGTAAGCTAATGAAATGCAGATCTCGAAAAGTTCTCCTGTTGCTCTCAAAATCCATAAGATTTGCAGGTATTTCTTGAAATTTCAATTGTCTTTCATATTTGTAGATTATGTCTTTTAAAGAAATGTGTATACTTAAAAAAAGTATTCTCATTAACACTGTTTGCTTATCATTATGCGATGAACTCTTGCTTTTCAGCTACTGTATTCATATTATTTTTGGGTATATTGCTGTTAGGTTTATTCTCCTGTTCAATTTGTTTGTAATCCTTCATACCCCAAAAGGGGTGAAAGGAATTAAATCTTGAATCTTGAATCTTGCGTTAACATCAGCCTGAACATTGCAGGCACATCTTACTTCTAGGAAGCGCTCAGACATATACTGAGACTTGAGTATTGCGAATTACACAGCCCTGTGTTTACAAATTTAGAAATTAAGGTATGGAGTGGTTGTACTGAAGTGGAGGGAGGTTACAAGAGCTCAGCTGATGAAGTAAAAGTTTATTCTTAATCCTCATTTTGGCTTCACAAGTCGTTTACCCAGCACTCTCTCTCTCTCTCTCTCTCTCTCTCTTCTCTCTCTCTCTCTCTCTCTCTCTCTCTCTCTCTCCTCTCTCTCTCTCTCCTCTCTCTCTTGCTCTCGCTCTCGCTCTCCATGCTAACTCACTTTGTAGAGAGCATTTGTTATGTGTACTTTCCTACCTTTTGTTAAAACTTGATTTTGCACAGCAGTTATTTATACATAATTATGTCATCTTGTATTTGGAAACTCTTCCTCATTGTCTCTGTCTGTCTGTCTATCTGTCTGTCTGTCTGTCTGTCTGTCTGTCTGTCTGTCTGTCCCGTCTCTCTCTCTCTCTCTCTCTCTCCCCTCTCTCTCTCTCCTCTCTCTCTCTCTCTCTCTCTCCTCCCCCCCCCCCCCTCCTCTCTCTCTCTCTCTTGTCATCATCTTCACTGCTGTCGTTTTTATTATAACCATCATCATCGTCGGCACTGCCATTGTCATCACTACTCCGCATAGTAGAACATCATTATCTCTACTACTACTACCTACTACTACTACTACTACTACTACTACTACTACTACTACTACTACTACTACTACTACTACTACTACTACATTGACGTCGACGATAGCGACGACATTACTACCTTCTTGTTCTTGATGTATTTGTATATTCTTGGTGTATTTTCTCTTTGTCGTTTCCTTTACTCTTTTCATTTCCATCCTTTTTTACTTTTTTTTCTGTCAAATACTTTTTTCCTTTTTGAGGGCTGGATGAAAAAAGTTAATGTACTTAATCTATTACCCTCTTTAAATAAAGTTTCGTATTTCGTATTATATTTCTATTCTCTCTCTCTCTCTCTCTCTCTCTCTCTCTCTCTCTCTCTCTCTCTCTCTCTCTCTCTCTCTCTCTCTCTCTCTCTCTCTCTCTCTCTCTGTGACGTTTCATATTTCTTTCCACATTATGTGAGGCATATGAACCCTAAACGCTAAAAGAGATGTGGCTTTTGCTAGAATGACAAAAAAAATCCCATGTGGTGTAATTGTTGTAACCTTGGTGGGGGTGGGGGGAGGAGGGTGTAAAATGAGGCAGCCTGTGCCTGAAGGTATCGTTATCTCATCCAGCTGAGCCAATGGAGCCCTGCAGGGTGATGAGGAAAATGGATGTCTGCATTGC
>CM054140.1:50672213-50689713 GCA_028751875.1 Rapana venosa | reverse complement strand
TTGAGGAAAGGTTGAACAAATTCTTAAGTCCAGACCAGCCGCCATGGCGCAGTGGTTAGCGCCTTGGGTTACGGACTGGAAGGTCGCGGGTTCGATTCCCATAAGAGTCATAGGGATTTTTCGGACTCCGGCCGGCTCCTACCCAGAGTGAGTGTGCTGTGGGCTCAGTGGGAAGACTGGGACCACACAGTCGAGCTTCATCCACTTAACGGATGCGAGTTTGAGAGTGTTGCTCAAATTACCTGACCAACACTGCAGGTGTCTGTATCTCTCGGGCCCGGTTGACGCCGGAATATATTATGATAGTAAGCGTAGAGTACAACCCTGTCAAGTAGTCTCAATGCATATGCACTTCCACAGTAGCATAATTACGTCATCCTCATTGTCATTGATCATCATGCAATTATAAAGAAATTGCCTCTGATTCGGTGGTCCCAGTTTCTCTGGTCTCATGGTGACCTCAGATTCGGTTTGCCCATACACTTCTGTACCTGTGGTGAGTTTGTGTCAAAGCCTTTGGGGTTGGAGGTTCGCGGGGGACGGTCGTTGGAGAGACGTTGTGGTGGTTGCCACCTCGGGTGGGCAACTCACTCAGTCTGGCTCCGCGACTGAGCTAATACTGTCGTTAGTAGGTGGCTTAGTAGGTGGTGTTCTGCGTATGTTAGCTCAGAACAGGCACCACTGAACACCGCCAAAGTGACCCAGCAGCAGTGCAGGGCCCCTCTGGCTGGTGGCCCCACGGCGGCCTGATAGTGATTGGCTCCCTGTGGACTCCGACTCTGAGGATGAGACAAAACAAATGTGGGTATGGCTATGGCGGGAGATTGGAATGAGCGGCGTGGGAACAGCAGGACGGGGACGTCACAGAAGATTAGGCAGCAAAAAAAAACCCCAAAAAAATCTTAAGTCCAGAAAACTGGTCAAACCTTCAAGCCCAAAAGTCAATGCGCAGTTTGGTTTGGAGATTTACAAGCCCTAGATAAGCAGGCTGATGTCAAGTTAGCTTTTGTACAGGGAGCTATAGCCAAAGCCACGGTGGTACGTGTATGAAAGTACTCAGGCAATATTGAAAGGCCATACGCAAAAGAAGCAGCTTGATTTTAATACCAAATCAATTGTGGCAGATCAAAAAGCTGACGCACAAGCTTGACTGGGTTATGTATGCCATGAATTGTCTATGAGAAACACTGACTGGGCACTTACTTATCTCTCCCAACATCTATCTGACTGGCCTATGTAGTGAGTGCTCCCCTGACTTAAAAGCGCTTTGGTGACAATATGACCTCTTCCATCAAAGAGATCAAAGAGCTGGACAGACTGTTGTGAGGGCCCAGACGTTATCAGGCCAATAATGACGGCAGGCCGCACAGCAAGCCCTGCAAGAAAGGCAACAACAAAGAAGGGCACCCTTCTTCCGGCCAGACCCATTAGCCATAGGGACGTCAAAGAAGCCAGATCATACAGGCTTATTCTTCCATCCCAACCTGAATGCGTCAGAAAAGAAAGTGATTGACAAAGAAGTACAGAAACTAAACCTGAAATGTGTTCTTGCAAAGTGCACTGCTGAAACACATCAGTTTGTGTCACCTTGTCTTTGTGAACCAAGGAAAGATGGAACATAGCGAATGATTCTCAATTGGAAGAATCAATTGAACATACCAGTTATCACCATTCAAAATGAAAATGCCTACGTGCTGGGTCACTGGTGGTTTGGTGTACAAAAAGAGTCGAATGAACTCTGTTTCCCCACTCTGTGCACCAGTCTGCTTGTTTCTCTGTCTCCAGCTGTCTGCAATATCAACCCATACATTACTGACAGAGAGGAGGCTCTCTCTCTCTCTCTGTCTCTCTGTAACCCTTGAAAAATCTCTCTCACACCCTCTCTCCAAATTTCTCTCTCTCTCTCTCTCTCCTCTCTCTCTCCTTCTCTCTCTCTCTCTCTCTCTCCTCTCTTCTCCTCTCTCTCTCTCTCTCTCTCTCTCTCCCTCTCTCTCTCTTGTTGTGTCGTTTACTTTTCATTGCTATAGCTCATGTAAAATCAGTCATTTGCATTATTATTTCTGTAGTTGGGTATCTTCGTGCATAAAGTTATGCTGATTACTTGATTCAGTTGCATGATTATGCAAACATGAATGTCAATGAGTCTACCTTTACGTCTGTGGGAAATGTACATTTGTACGGTTGAGCATCTAGTTTTGTGTGCTGATTGATCGGTTTATCAAATAATTGACTCTCAGTGTGAATAGATGATTACATGAATAATTAAGTTCATTATCAACCGTCGTTGTGTGTATATTTACGGATTATTTTGTATATTTGTTTTTCCTGTTTTGTTCTTTTGTGATGAGGACCTGGTGTAACGAAGCCTCCAGCTTACCAAGTTATCCATCATTAAAAATGAATATTCCAGTTCGAGTTCTTATTTCAATGGAGGGTTTCCCAAAAGAGATTTGTTTTAAATGTAGCGAGGGATTCACTTGTGAAAAACGCGTACTGTGCGCTGCACATTTTAGGAGTGTGCCCTTGTGCCAGCACAGAAGAGAGAATTTGTCATTTAAAAAAGTAAAGATAAAGGAGTCCCATAACCTATATTAAGGTCGCAGGGGAGCGAGGCGTCAGAGACCTCACTTCTCTAGGGCCAGCATATTGAGGGCGGCGCCCATCTCCTCTCCCTCGCTGCTTTACCTTCCCTGACCCTATAGAGGGCAGGTACCCATTTACAGCTGGGTGATTTGGGGGAACTGTACTGAAGCCAAGGGGCGAAAACGGTCACCCATCCAAGTGGTAACCACGCTCGACGCTGCTTAACTTGGCTGGGGGAAAGCGAGTGCTCCGACAATTTGTCATTACAGAGGATAAAACTGTACTGAGTGCGCTTACAGCGCTAAATCATAGAAGCCTTCTCCCCCACATCTCTCCACTGGTCAGAGAGAGAGAGAGAGAGAGAGAGAGAGAGAGAGAGAGAGAGAGAGAGAGAGAGAGAGAGAGCGACTGCTGCAACTAACCCAGTCCAACAGAGCAGCAGTAGAGAGAGAGAGAAGGAGAGAGAGAGAGAGAGAGAGAGAGAGAGAGAGAGAGAGAGAAAGAGAGAAAGAGAGAGAGAGAGAGAGTCTGCTGTAGCTAACCCATTCCTACAGAGCAGCAGAGAGAGAGAAAAGAGAGAGAGAGAGAGAGAGAGAGAGAGAGAGAGAGAGAGAGAGAGAGAGAGAAGAGAAGGAGAGAGAAAGCGACTGCTGCAACTAACCCAGTCCAACAGAGCAGCAGTAGAGAGAGAGAGAGAGAGAGAGAGAGAGAGAGAGAGAGAGAGAGAGAGAGAGAAAGAGAGCTGCTGCAACTAACCCAGTCCAACAGAGAGCAGGGGAGAGAGAGAGAGAAGAGAGAGAGAGAGAGAGAGAGAGAGGGGAGAGAGAGAGAGGCAACTGCTGCAACTAACCCAGTCCAACAGAGCAGCAGTAGAGAGAGAGAGACAGAGAGAGAGAGAGAGAGAGAGAGAGAGGAAGAGAGAGGAAGAGAGGAGCGACTGCTGCAACTAACCCAGTCCTACAGAGCAGCAGGGGGAGAGAGAGAGAGAGAGAGAGAGAGAGACTGCTGCAACTACCGTCCAGAGCAGAGAGAGGGGAGAGAAGGAGAGAGAGACTGCTGCAACTACCCAGTCCAACAGAGCAGCAGTAGAGAGAGAAGAAAGAGAGAGAGGGAGTGTGTGGTGGTTGTGCTGCTGCAACTAACCCAGTCCAACAGAGCAGCAGTAGAGAGAGAGAGAGAGAGGAAAAGGCAGAGAGAAGAGAGGAGAGGAGAGAGAGGAGAGAGAGAGAGAGAGAGAGAGAAGAGAGTGACTGTTGCAAATAACCCAGTCCAACAGAGCAGCAGTAGAGAGAGACAGAGAGAAGGAGAGAGATTCGGATTCGGATTATTTATTCATGTTTAGGCTACCGCCCTTCATGAAGGGGTTGGTGAAAAAAAAAAGTACAATAACACTCGATAAAAGAACAACAAAAAACAATGCATCATTCACAGTTAACAACATGTTGAACAGCAATCATCTATGATGTTGCAGTATCTCGAAGCTTAAATGCTTTATGCAAAAAGAGAAAACTTCCAAACATCAATATGCCTTGTAGATGCCATCAGCAAACTTAGCTTGAACATACATGGTTGTTGATAATATTTCACTGGAATAAACCGCTGTCTAAGTCTATTTAAGGCCGGGCAACATAAAACAAAATGTACTTCATCGTCTTTCTTCCATCCACATAAAGGACAAATTAACTTAGTGGGATCATATGGCTTATACCTATTGTGATGGGTTGCCATATTTGACACGCCCATTCTAAATCTTGTCACTATAATTTTCATATATCTCTCTATGCTAGAGGTTAAATGCGGCTTCATTTCATGATTACTACAAAGAGTCCTATACAGATTAAATCTTTCGCTATTCTGAATATGATCATTCCATTTCTGCCATCTACAATCTACTAAGCGCTGACGAAAAGTTTTTATGAATACATCTGTATTTCCAACGCCCTGATTTAACCATACATCACCAAAGCCATATTCACATAGACAAATGCGCACATCAGTTACCCAGTTTATTTTACCCCTAACATCTAATTCAAACAACATTTTGTAGGCTTTAAAAGGTATTCAACTGTCTTTCATCTGCAGAATCTTAATCCAGTAACGTATGCACTGGACTGCAGAATTAATATATAAAGGAAATCTACCTGTTTCACCGTACACCAGATCATTTGGTGTACGCCTTTCTACAGCTTTTTCAAGGCAAACAAATGAACAGATTCACAGCAGAGTGCTGCTTTGTTTAACCCCCACAGCTCAGAGCCATACTGTACAACAGGCTGGACTCGTGAATCAAAAATTTTAAGAAATAATTTCTAGGACGAATTGTTTAATGTAGACAATCTTATTATACATAACAGTGAGTTTTTTGCCCTGCTGGCGAGATCTTTACATGCAGACACAAAACTCAGTCGAGTAGTAAAAAATATTCCTAGATACTTATAAGCATTAACTACCGACATTATTTCCCTATCGAATGTCCATCTCTCCCTTGCCCCTAAGTACCCCCCCTTTCTAAATACAATAATATTACTTTTCTTCATATTTACTTTTAACTGCAGTGAGGTAGCAGCACGTTGCAAGTTGTGTTTGCAAACCAATTATTGTCTCTGACAATAAAATAACGTCGTCTGCTAATAGAAGGATAAACAATTCAAACACATCAAAAGAAAAGGACACACCATGTCTTCCATTTTGTATAACATTTAGAGCCAGTTCATTCATAAAAAGCGAAAATAAGATGGGACTGCACACATCACCTTGTTTCACTCCTGCTGTGCATTTAACATAATCTGTCAGTGCAGCTCCACACCTTACCTTACATTTCACATTTTCATACATACTTTGAATACATGTATACAATTTCCCTTTCACCCCATTTTTAAGTAAGATAGGCCATAGTAGGTTTCTATTTATCAAGTCAAAGGCCTTCTCAAAGTCAATGAAGGCAACATACAATTTACGATTAGAAGAAAATTGTTTCTGAACTAAAGCTAGCAAGACAAACATGTGATCTATTGTTGAGTATCCTTTTTTAAATCCTGCCTGATGGTCCCCAGTGATATTATTTTCCTGCACCCATTCCTGTAATCTATGATTAATTATAGTACTAAACAACTTACTGCTAACATTACTGAGAGAAATGCCCCTGTAATTATTTGGGTCATTAATATTACCTTTTTTAAACAATGGTAAGTCAACTGACTCTGTCCATGTTTCTGGAAAGATTCCAATATCAATCAAAGCATTAAACAACTTAAAAAAAAACCCTGTATGACCTGTTCATTTGAGTTCTTATACATTTCGCTAATTATGCCATCAGAGCCAGGAGCCTTACTGTTATTAAGCTTTCTGAATGCAAACAATACTTCTTCCCTAGAAATTGGACGGTTCATATAACAGTCATCATCAGCATGTAAAAGGTCATCTGTCCTATCCTTGTTAACTACTTCTTTTTCTAGCAGTGCTTTAAACTGTTGAAACCAAGTATCTATACTTATGCTATTTCTCGGCTGTTTCTTTTTAAATGAGACTCTTTTGGTAGAGTTCCAAAACTCTTTTTGATTCTGAATAGAATTTACAAGTTTTTCTAAGAAAGTAGCATTGAATTTTTTCTCTTTACTTTTCACTAACTGTTTATATTCACGACGAGCTTTTGTATACAGATCCCTATCATGGTCATCTAAAGTATTTTCTCAGCAGTCTCCTCACTTTTCTTCTATTTAGAACACATTCATTATCAAACCAAGTATCAGCTCGTTTATCAGTATTCAGATATACACACTTTTTCATGCACACAGTACACTCTTTCATACATTCATTAAATATATCAAGTGCAGCATTTATATCAGTATCAATCATATTCATTGCGGTATCAATTCTTTCACAAACTGTATCTGTACTTAAGGCATCAGTAAAGACGGACATATAATCGCTATTCCAAACAAATTTGTCTAATGTCTGGTTATTGCATGTGGTGTCTGCATTACGCAAGTTATCACTAGGGAATGTAACTGATAATGTAACAGGCATATGGTCTGACTCGATTCGTTCTGAAACACACAGATGGCAGGTTTCAGACACACTGTAATACAGGTCATTAGAAAAGATGAAATAGTCATTAGTACTGCTTCCTGACTCTGAAATGTATGTGTAATGACCATTTTGGTCACCTCTACATACACCATTCAGGATACATAAACTTAAAGTCGTACACATATCTAATAATATTTTTCCATAATTATTCAACTTACTATCTTGTGAACAACAAACCGAACAAAGAGACTGACTTTTATGTAAAGCATCTAAAGAAGAATCTTGTGAGTAATCTTGAGCAACATTTGACGTTCTACTGTTTAAATCTCCACTCAGAATAACATAAGCATCATGTTTGAGTAAACAATCGATAATACATTCCTCCAATAAATGTATACCATTATCAAGGTCAAAGTGAGCATAGAATGGAGAGCCCTCAGGAGGAACATATGCACAGACATACAAAACATTCTTCTCAGTTCCAAACAACTGAGAGAGAGAGCGACTGCTGCAACTAACCCAGTCCAACAGAGCAGCAGTAGAGAGAGAGAGAGAGGAGAGGGGAGAGGAGGGAGAGAGAGGAGAGAGAGAAGAGAGAGAGAGAGAGAGAGAGACTGCTGCAGCTAACCCAGTCAAACAGAGCAGCAGTAGAGAGAGAGAGAGAGAGAGAGAGAGAGGGAGAGGAGAGAGAGAGAGGAGAGAGAGAGAGAGAGAGTCTGCTGCAACTAATCCAGTCAAACAGAGCAGCAGTAGAGAGAGAAGAGAGAGAGAGAGAGAGAGAGAGAGAGAGAGAGAGAGAGAGAAGAGAGAGAGAGAGAGAGAGAGAGAGAGAGAGAAGAGAGAGAGAGAGAAGAGAGAGAGTGTGTGTGTCTGCTGCAGCTAACCAGTCAAACAGAGCAGCAGTAGAGAGAGAGAGAAGAGAGAGGAGAGAGAGAGAGAGAGAGGAGAGAGAGAGAGAGAGTGTGTGTGTGTGTCTGCTGCAGCTAACCCAGTCCAACAGAGCAGCAGTAGAAGAGAGGAGAGAGAGAGAGAGAGAGAGAGAGAGAGAGAGAGAGAGAGAGAGAGAGAGAGACAGACAGACAGAGAGAGTGACTGCTGCAACTAACCCAGTCCAACAGAGCAGCAGTATGAAAAAAGCAATCTACACGGGACAAAAGAAGAAAATGAGATACAGGACTTTCCCACAGTGAAATAAAACTTTAGGCAGAGGTTCCCTCCTCGTCTTCGATTTCTATCTGGGCCTCTCTCTTATGGACCAGTGGAAGAAAATCAATCCATGTTTGATTATTCTGTATTTGCTCACCAGGATGAGCATGCTCAGTTGTTCCCAGACAGTGCAAGATAGTAAGGTGGTTTAAAGTGAAGGAAGGGGTCCAGTTTTTTTAGGTTTTTAAAAAAAAAGGAAAGTCCAGTTTTTTGTTTTTTTATTTTTATGTGTTCAACTTGATAAGACAGGGTATCTGTCTGTCTTGTCTCACCTGTCGGCATCAGCATCACCGGGTACAGTGTTAGCCGCTGCCTTCAATGACTGACACGATCCATTTTTTCCTTCAGTCTTCACTGGCATTGCTGAATTCATGTATTCTCATGCCACAGGATTCAGAGATGCTGCCAATGAGAAAACCTGGTGGTCTGTCTTCTTTGCGTCCGTCTTGCCTTGAAAGAGGGTCTTTGTAAGGCCAGTCTCTTGGTTTCCTCAGCGCATGGCGTACATAATCTGAAACTGCTGTCATTTGTCACTGATAAAAGTTTCTTCTTGTTCCCAGTTTGTAAAGCATACTTTCATTTGTATCCGTCGCACACAATAACATCGACATGATTTTCCTACTCCATGTGCTGTGGTCTTCGCTGGCCCTGCTGACTTCATGGATTCTTACGCCACGGTGACGTTGCCAATGAGAGAAGCTGATGGTTTTCCTTTTCTCTTTTTGCCTCGGTCTTGCCTTGAAAGGCAGTTTTCAGGAGGCCCGTATCTTGGTGTCGCTATGAAGGTGACAACAAGTTCTTCATTCGTACTGTTCGCCTTTTCAAAGTGTTTTGAATCATGAATTACATGTCTATTGTTCCTCTGTCTGTTCTGCAGCCTGCCTGACAGTTCAAATTCTACAGTTTTTTCCTTCCTGTTCAGGATCAGCAAGATCTTTGCTTGCACGACAGATAATGGCTATTGTTCTGTAGTTATTGCAGTCTTTAACATATCCATTCTTGTGGAGCATGACAAATTCTTGTGACTTCTTGTCTGGTGGCCACTGACCAGCCTTCCTGGTTTCACAACAGAGATAATGCATGGCTCTCAGCCCACCTTCTCCATAGTGCTTCAGCAGTCCTTCTGGAATGCTGTCAAGCCAGTTCTTTGTCATGAAATTCGTGTTTTCCTCCTTTGTGCTGTATGAAATGTTAAGATAAATGTATTGCTGTTTATGGATGTGGGTCTGTGTCTAAGTTTATCCATCAGTCAAAGTCTCCAAGTGTTTGACATAATGTGTGTACACCTATTCATTTGTTGTTCTATACGGTTATATTGGAAAAGACACGTCAGATTCATATACAAAAAGGGTATCTACATTATTTATGGTAAACTGTACTTCAAAATATTTGTGAATGAATGGCAATCGTATTTTTTGGTTACTTGCTTAAAAAGTGTAATGAAGAAGAAAGAATAGGAATATACAAAAGAATAGCTATAAATAGAAAGAAAAACGGAAAGAAAGAATAGACAAATCAAAGAAGAAGAAAAAGATCGATTGAGGAGCAGAAAGGCCAAACGCAGAAATTGGCACCAAGCATTAGCTACAAAAGGGGAACAGTCCATCTCAACAACTGACACTGCTGTAGCCCTTCAAGGGCATCCCCCCCCCCCCTTCCTTATTGCTCCGCTGCTGCAAACTGCAATCAGCCTTAATACTGGCCAGAACATGGCAAGAGCATCGCACTTCAGAGCTGCTCTGCTATACAGCTCAGACCTAAGTATCGTGAATCACAGCCTCCTGTTTACGAAAGCACTGATCACAAAAAAACCCAAAACCATAACAGGAAGACGTCAAACGGTTGGATTCCTGCTATGAATCATGGCATTGACAGTAGCTCAGCACATTAACGGTTTGTGATCGATTCTGAGTGCGCTATCCGGGCTGAAAGGAAAGCACAAGTAGGAGATATTGTAGCATCAAAAGAAAAGCAGCAGCGGAGTATAGCAGAAATTGCTTCAGCAGCCATACAAAGCACGAAATGACAAAGCAGAAATATGCAGAGAAAAAGCCTTTCACCTCCTCCACACACCGACTGTGTGATAGAAGTAAGGCATTCATGCAAGACTAGACATGCGAGAGATACTCTGCTTCCTCATGGAACATCTAGTGGCAAGGTATGGCAGGGAGGTGAAGTTTGCTATTCCAGCTAGGAAAGGAGGCCTGAAATGCGTACACCATGGGCAGGCAGGGCGCGTGTCCGGACTTGACACACTCGGCTTGAAGCCATTTCTCAGTACAGCACATAATAATATGTCAGTATTAATTTGCCAGTCATATACTTTTTTCTTTTGAATCAAAACTTATCTATTGCTTACTGATTTTCTTCCTAAGAAAGCTGATTTCCCTGGTGATCAGGTACGTGACTTCTGACGTCTAGGAATCATTTTTCAGCGATGGGACTAGTGTGACCACTTTTGTTTCTTGAATCAGTGTCATAAAATTCCCTCAATGGTTAAGGAAAATAAAAATAGATGGGAAGTTGTTCCATCAACATGCCAGTTATAGGACTTCTAGTGCTGTGCTGTCTGTCTTGAATGCTTTGCTGACTTACAATCTGGTATCCAGCTGTAAGATAGCTGGTGATGGCCACATCATCACTGTTTAGTGAGACTGAAACCTGTTGACAGCCCTGTGTCAACAAGCATGCTGAGCCTGGGCTTAACAGAAACACACAGGTTCAGTATTTTGAGAAAGAAGGTCCCCTGCCAGGTATATCGTGACCAAGACAGAAGCAGACAACGGAGGTAGCAGAAAGAAATACAGAAAGAAACATACGTGGTTTTTCATGTATGTGGTGAACTCAAGCTAGGTTGCCTGCAAATTCCCGTTTCTCTGCAATTTGGCATGCAGGTTAGCTTCTCGTGAAGTTCCTGGTCGTGAGGAAGGGTTTGGATGGTCAGCTGAGTAGCAGTGGCTGTAAATAGGAGGAGGTCTTGACTTGAGTTAGGAGGGGGAGAGTTAGTCTTTGGCTGAAGAGGTTCGTTGGTCGCCGTTTCAGCATTGGCTGTTGTGCCCGGCGTGGTGTTGTGTCTATTTGGAGAGCAGGGGGATGGGGGGTAGCAGTCATCCTTGAAGTAGTTCAGGCTCCTGTGAACCTAGTCTTTGTTCTTCGTTGTGCTGTCCATCTTGTCAACATCTTCCTTGGGGTGCAGGAGTGCTCCCTATTTCCTTCCCAGTGACAGGTTCCGTAGATGTGACTGATTTTCAGGGTGGTTCATTGTGCTGTGATGGGGGTTGTTGTTGTGTGTCTTGTGTCAGCTTAGTGCTTAGATGGTTGGTTCTTGAATAATTTAGTGTATAATGTTTTTGAGAGAGGTTTTCTCTTTCTTAAGGTGTATGTTCTATTAGGAAGACTTAAAATTCTCTTTAGGAAATGTAGGATGTTTATCTTTAATCTGTTTTTAAACGCTAATGTTTTTGTCTAGAGAGTTCTCACTTGTGTTTAGAACACTCAGTATTTGTTTTTTTCTGTAAGAACAATTCTCTTTTTTGGAAGAATGTTTTGAAAGTATTTTAACAACTGTTTTTGAACATAAACAAATGAGGAATAAACATCAGTCATTGTTTTGATTCAAAATGTAGATGGTTCCTTGGGTGTACAGGGTGCACTCTTTTGGTGTAAAGACATTTTGTCAACCTAGAGGATGCAAGGGAAATAACCCTAGATACCTTAGCGCTAGTTATGGGTGTGTGTTGAGGAACAGCAAGTATTGCCTGTTCTAGGTTCCTGTGGGTGCCTCCCTCCAGTAGTGCAGGTGTGCCTGGTGAGGGTCTTGCCTGGTGTGCCCTGAAGAACCTCACCGGTGGCTTGTTCCTAATCCTTTGGAATCCCTGGTTCCCCTTATTCCCTAGACCCGCCCATTTCTCTTCTCCCCACTACCCGTCCACCTTTAGCCTGCCTGAGGACCTCCGGGGCCTGTGAGCTTGGCAACGATGTCCGTGTGTTGAAGTGCTGATACAGTAAGGGGAGTGGGAGGGGAGCTGGACTCAGAACTGTTAAGAGGAGAGGGGAATATAAGGTTAAGCCTTAGAGTGTGTGTTTGAAAGGTGAGTTTTATGTTTAAAAGCGAATGTAAGTATTCGTCTGATGCATTGTATTTTGAAAGGTGAACAGTAAAATCTGGAACTTTTTCTTCCGTGTTCTGTGTTTGTTGTTGTCGGGAATATAGTTGAGTGGGAACGGTTGGGGGTGCAGCCACAATTCCTTAAGGAGCGTGACACAATCCAACAATAGAGATGTCTTATTGTGCGAGTCAGTTGATGTTGTCCTACAGTGACCGTGACGATGGGGTGGGCACAGAGGCCTACTGCTTTATTCAGCAAAAGCAAAACTGTGCACTGCCAGAACTTGTCAAACTGTCCTGTCTTCAAAACAGAAAGCACATTGCTGCTTCACACCACAGGGAGACCAGGGCAGGTACAGAAGGAGAATTGGAAGCTCTTCCTGCACTGATCCATCTCTACTTTGGCTGATGACGTCATCGCTGTGACACGCAAACGCTCGTTTTCTGTGACAGTCTGTCTCTATGGATAAGTCATTGTTTCCCACTAGATTGCTCATGTAAAGAAAAACACTGCTGTGGATTCCGTGTCGTAATTGCTTGTGGCAGTTTTTCATTGTGACACAGTGTCAAATGGCTGAACAGCTTTAATGGCAATAACATAGTTTGTTGTTAATATTGTTCATTGTTATCTGAGTGACTTTCCATGCTTGGCAGCCAACAGGACATAATTTAGACGACAGCCATTCAAAATTTGTTCATGTATACTTGCTCACCATGCCTGTACACGGATTACCATTGGCATTGAAACTTATGCTAAGGTTCCCCTGCAAGAACAGACTTTGTCATCATACAAAATTGAAGGCAGAGGCAACCAAACATCTGTTGTACTGCGACTGACTGATAGTTCAGTAAGGATTGCCAGCCAACCGCCTCTCACCCAAGAGTACAGCGCTATGTACAGACGTGTCTTGACTGTGTCTCAAGTAAATAGAGACTGGATCAGAAGGAAAAAGACACACACACATTGTCTCCAATCAGATCTGTTTTTGCCAACACGGCCTCGCCTGTCTCCTGCTGTTGACATCAGAGAAGAGGTTAATGAAACAATGTATGTGGCGGCCATTTCCCTCCCCTACCAACCCAGTCATAAAAACCCACACACGTTTAAATAATAGCGTGGTATCAACACACAGTGATACATTTTCAGCATGATTTGACACGTGTGGACAAACGATGATAAAATACAGTGTGTGATATTGAGACTGACAATACATGCCTAGTACCCGTATAGACATAAGCAATTCAACTGTCATAGAAAACTCCTCGGGTGACTGTATATTACAAGAACACGGGAAAGCCTGCATTATGGATGCATTGGTCAATAAATACTGTGAGCTCTCTAAAACAGTGAACAGGATTTGTCGAAATGACTGGAAGAGGTTCGAAAATTGACTTCAGAAGTTAAAAAGATTCTTAGGAAATGAATCACTGTGGTGATGTGTCACAATTATAGCTGTGTTACAGGCTTTAATGTCTCTATAGTATCGCTATATCAATCGTTATCATTTCTAGTTTACATTTAGTGGTAAGTAAAAGTCAATGTTATAATTTAGTATCCATGTCGTGATGTTCATTGTGTCATTGTATGAGTTGATGAACGATGTTCACGATGATGTAATGAACTACTCCCTCCCGGCCGCCACCACCCTTGTGCATGGGCTTAAAAGTGCTTAACCAGAATACAATCCCCCCTCTCCTCTCTCTCTCTCAGCAAATGAATTCTTTTAATTTCATGTTCTACCATATTTACTCCAATTTAAAGTAGTGAGTGAGTGAGTGAGTGAGTGTGTGTGTGTGTGTGTGTGTGTGTGTGTGTGTGTGTGTGTGTGTGTGTAAATGTTTTATTCATAATTCTTATTCTTAATTATATTATTTGTATTAATTGTAAGCATTTTTTATGAATGCTTTATTTCTCTTTGTGTCTTTTTCTGCGCTGGCTGTCTGTCTCTATCTCTGTCTCTGTCTGTCTGTCTCTCTGTGTTATATGGCGCGGAAATTCGGGGACTGGATGCATCTGTAACACATTGTGAATCAGTACTCACTCACTCACTCACTCAGTCCCATGTCTCAAAGGACGTAGGGGGGACATGAGAGAAGACGCGACAGAGATCTTTTTCCATGCTTCACGATTCTGTGTGGCTAGTAGAAGGTGTTGCAGGGGTTCGGCGGTCCATTCTTTGATGTTGTCAACCCATGATTTCTTTTGGCGGCCTCTTCTTCTCTTGCCTTCAACTGTTCCCTACAGGATGGTTTTTGCTAAGGTGTTGTGTCTTGTGGTGTGACCAAACCACATCAGTTTTCTCCTCTTTATGGTGGAGAGCAGAGGTTCTTGGGGGCCCACACGCTTTTTGATTTCTTCTTTCACATAGTTGTTGGTCTTGTGTTCTTTGTATGATATTTTGAGGAGTCTTCTGTGGCACTTGTTCTCGAGTGCTTGGATTCTCCTCTGTAGCTCTGCTGACAGAGTCCATGATTCACAGCCATATAGGAGGATAGATATCACAAGGGATTTGTAAAGGTGATATTAGGTGCAGAAGCTGATGTTGTTGCTTCTGATGATCCTCTCGAGTCTAACTAGAGCAGATGTTGCTGTTGCAATGCGAGCTTTCACTTCATTGTTTGATGTGCCATCTTTTGTTAGGATGGAGCCTAAGTATTTGAAATGGCTCACCTCGTCCAGTATTTCTCCATTCATCTTTATTTCCGTGCTGTCATTACTTGTGCTGTTGACCATGATCTTTGATTTCTCTGTACTGACCTCCATGCCGTATGCGCTCGCTCGATCTGATAGACTATCTGTGAGGTCTTGCAGTTCTTGTTTGCTGCCGCCCATGAGGTCAATGTCATCTGCAAATCTGAGGTTGCAAAGGGGTCTTCCACCAATGGAGATGGAAGTGTGGTGGTTTTGCAGTGTCTCTGTCATGATGTTTTCGAGGAAGAGGTTGAAAAGTACAGGTGAGAGAAGGCAGCCCTGACGGACCCCAACCGTGGTCTTGAAGAACTCGCCCATGTGATTGTTCATGAAAACTGCACTTCTTGCGTTCTCATACAGTGCCTTGATGACTTCAATGAGGCAGTTGTCAATGTTGAAGTGCCTGAGTACTTGCCAGAGGCTGAATCAGTACACCTCTTTGATTTAAAGCAGTTCTTAGGCTTAAATAGACGTACACCTAATGATCTTGTTTATAGTGAAACCAATAGATATCCTCTCTCTGTTAATGCTGCTGTAAGATGTCAGTCAAAGAAGTTCTCTGTTACTGCTACTGGTATCCATGTAACCCAGTACAACCTGTCGCATGTGGGGGAGGAAACCCCAATAGAAAAAAACCAAAACATATGGAGACTTGGAGAGGAAATTGGCGCCACCAAGGAATATCCTAAGCCCACAGAAAAAACATGAAAGACAAATGCAAAGCCAAAATGATACCGGATCGGTCGAGGCCCGGGTTACCAACGACCGCGCTTTCCATTGATCAACACCAGGGTGGAAGTGACAAGTCAGCTACTGGAGTTAAAACATTACTTAAGCTCCCTAGAGAACAAATCACCATTGGTACATGGAACGTCCGTACACTCTACCAGTGCGGAAAAATCAAAGAACTAGAGTATGAGCTTAGCCGCTATAAATGGTGAGACATTGACTGAAGAAGGCAACAAGATCTGGTACAGTGGCCAAGAGAAACATCACCAACATGGAGTGGCATTTATTGTCAGAAAGGAAGTAGTGGGGTGCATTATCAGCTGTACACCGGCTTCCAGCAGGATTATCAGCATCCGGGTGTCGGCCAAGCCCAAGAACATCACCATCATACAAATCTATGCACCATCATCTGACCATGCAGATGAAGAAGTAGAAGAATTTTACGAAGATCTTGAAGAGACCATTATGAAAATACCCAAGAAGGACATCATCATCATCCAAGGGGATTTTAACGCAGAAGTAGGTCCTGACTCTTACAACCAATGGGCCGGAACAGTTGGTCAGTTTGGAACTGGAGAGACCAACGACAGGGGACTACGTCTGCTGGAGTTTGCCTGCACCCACAGACTTACCATTGCCAATACCCTCTATCCCCACAAGCAGTCAAGGAGGACAACCTGGCATGCGCCAAACGGCAAGATCATAACCAAATAGATTTTATCTTAACACCACGGCGCTTCAAATCCAGCATCAACAGAGCCAGAACAAGAACCTACCCTGGAGCAGACATAGGCAGCGACCACGACCTTGTGCTGCTGGTATTCAAAATGAAGCTGAAGAAAAACAAACAGCCTGCAAACCCACGTATCAAATTTGACGTGGACAAACTGAAAGATCCAGATGTCGATGAGATCTTCCAAACTAAGCTTTGGCGGATGTTTTGCGGCATTAACCCTCCTGGACAATGACATCAATGACCTCACCAACAACTTTAATGAGGCAGTCCGAGAAACAGCAGAGGAGGTACTCGGTCGTCAGAGGAATAAACACCAGCCATGGACTACCAATGACATCTTGGACCTCTGCGATACAATAAGAGCACTGAAACCAACCAGGTCTTCCAACCCTAAAGAATACCGGGAGGCCAACTATCTCGTGAAGAAGTCAATGTTAAAGGCCAGAGAGAAGTGGATCAGTGATCAATGTGATGAGATCGAAAAAAGCATGAAAGTGGGCAACAGTAAAAATCATAGGACACCCTGAAGAAACTCACAAAACCACTTCAAACCAAATCATCAGTCATTGAAGACAGCTCCGGAAACCACCTCACAGAAAGCTCAGCTGCATTGAACAGGTGGTCTGAATATTGTCAAGAACTGTACAACTACCCAATACAACCTGACAAGAGCGTAATAGAAGAGAAAGCAGCAACATCAAGAGCACCCTCGCCATTACCTATACCGAGGAAAGAAGTGGAAGAAGCCGACCGCAGCTTACCAGTAGGAAAGTCCCCAGGAGCAGACAATATACCAGCAGAGCTGCTCAAGCATGGTGGCGAAACAGTCATCACATATGTTACAGCTATCTGTCAGAAGATTTGCGAGACAAAACAGTGGCCAACAGAATGGACACAATCACTCATCATACCCCTGCCCAAGAAGGGGAATTTACGCCAATGCCAAAACTATAGAACAATCAGCCTCATCAGCCACGCCAGCAAGATCATGCTCAAAGTTATTTTGAATCGACTCAAGATGGAGGCAGAAGAACACCTTGCAGAGGAACAAGCTGGGTTCAGGGCAGGCAGGAGCACAATCGAACAGATTTTTAACTGCCACATCCTGATGGAAAACATCTTCAACATCAGAGAGACCTGTTCCACAACTTCATCAACTTCAAGAAGGCTTTCGACAGAGTATGGCACGAAGGCTTGTGGCAGGTCCTCAGAATGTTTGGCATTGAAGAAGGACTGGTGCAAACCATTCAAGCACTATACAACACCGCAAGCAGTGCAGTCCTTTTGAACAATCAGGTCGGAGACTACTTCAAAACCACAGTTGGGGTCCGACAAGGATGCCTGTTATCTCCAGTCCTGTTTAATCTGTTTTTGGAAAACATTATGAGAGAGACCCTCCGTGACTTCCACTCTACCA
>CM054140.1:50607213-50667213 GCA_028751875.1 Rapana venosa | reverse complement strand
TAAACTGAAGATATATTACAGACATAGAGGTTGTACACTTTGGCAGGGTGACGGGGAGGATTGAACTTTTCCAACTTTGTGACAAAAGAATATAGATGAAGATCATACCTATTAAACTTCAGAAACAAAAACCAGAGAAAATGTGTTGTGAATTATATACAAGTGATAGTCTGATGATAGAAAAAAATATATATATATACAGTGAGAAGAAATATTTTGTCAGTCTTGTAACAAAACAGATGAGTTTCATTTGCTTGAGCAATGTGTTTTATCAGAATGGGGAACTAGGGGAGAAATGACCCATAATTTTGCAGCTGGAGATATTACAACTGGCACCACAGATGCGTTTTGTACTTTAAGTGTGTTGGTCAGGCTGGGTACCGACTGTGGTTGGGACCCATGGGGAAAAAGTTTGGTTTAGTGATTCCCCGGGGAAAAAATTTGGGAAAAATGATGGTTTGTTAGAATTCCAGGGGAAAGAGTTGAAGAACTAAATGTGGTTGTAGTAGTTATCCCAGGGGAAAGATTTTGGGAAAATGGTTGTATTAGTTATCCCCGGGGAAAATGGAAATGAGGTTGTATTATTATCCAGGGGGAAAAAGTTGGTAGAAATGGGGTTTTTGTTTATTCCCAGGGGGAAAAGGGGTAGAAAGAGGATAAGTTTTTTATCCCAGGGGAAAGAGTTGTAAAGATGATTTGTAGTTAGTTATCCCAGGGGAAAAGTTGTAGAATGATGGTTTTTAGTTAGTTATCCCAGGGGAAAGATTTGGGTAGAATGAGGTTGTAGTTAAGTTTATCCCAGGGAAAGATTTGTTAATGATGGTTGTAGTTAGTTATCCCAGGGGAAAGGTTGGTAATGAGGGATTTAGTTAGTTATCCAGGGAAAGAGGTGTAGAATGATGGTTTTAGTAGTTACCCAGGGGAAAGAGTATGTGAATGATGGTTGTTAGTTATCCCAGGGGAAGAGTATGTAGAATGAGGGTTGTGTATTATCCCAGGGGAAAGCGTTGTAAAATGAGGGTTGTGGGTGTTACCAGGGAAAGAGTGGTAAAGGGTGGTTGTATTAGTATCCGGGGAAAAGAGGCGGTACAATGGTGGTTGTATTATTTACCCCAGGGGAAAGAGGCGAACAAGGTGGTTGTATTAGTTATCCCGGGGAAAGAGGGGTAAAAGGTGTTGTTGTTAATTCCCAGGGGAAAGAGGTGAACAGTGTGGTTTTTAGTTAGTTATCCGGGGAAAGAGGGTACAAGGGTGGTTGTAGTTAGTTATCCAGGGGAAAGGGCGGGTGAATGTGGTTGTAGTTATCCGGGGAAAAGAGGGGTAAATGGTTTGTAGTTAGATCCCAGGGGAAAAGGAGAACAGAAGATTGTAGTTGTTATCCCGGGGAAAGAGGTATAAGGGTGTTTGAAATTGTTATCCAAGGGAAAGAGTGTAAGTGGGGGTTGTAGTTAGTTATCCGGGAAAAGAGGTTAAAGGGTGGTTGTAGTTAGTTATCCAGGGAAGGGGTGTAAAGGGTGATGTAGTTATTATCCCAGGGAAAGAGTAGTAAATGGTGGTTGTATATTATCCAGGGGAAAGGGGCCCGAAAAATGGTTAGTATTAGTTATCCCGGGGGAAAGAGCGGTATAATGGTGGTTGTAATTGGTTATCCCAAGGGAAAGAGGCGGTACAGTGGTGGTTGTAGTTAGTTATCTCGGGGAAAAGAGGCGGTACAATGGTGGTTGTAGTTAGTTATGCCAGGGGAAAGAGGCGGTACAATGGTGGTTGTAGTTAGTTATCCCAGGGGAAAGAGGTGGTACAATGGTTTTTGTGTGTTTCCAAGGGGAAAAAGAGGCGGTTTAAAATGGTTTGTAGTTTTTATCCCAGGGAAAGAGCGGTACAATGGTGGTTGTAGTTAGTTATCCAGGGAAAGAGGCGGTACATGTGGTTTTAGTTAGTTATCCCGGGGGAAAGGCGGTACAAGGGTTTGGTTTTATTTAGTTATCCCAGGGGAAAGAGGCGGTTTAAAGGGGTGGTTGTAGTTTATTCCAGGGGAAAGAGGCGGTAAATTTGGTGGTTGAGTTTCCCGGGGGAAAAGGCGGACAATGGGTTGTAGTTAATTACCCCAAGGGGAAAGAGGGCGGAACATGGGGGGTTTGTGTTAGTTATCCAGGGAAAGAGGCGGTACAATGGTGGTTGTAGTTAGTTTCCCAGGGGAAAGAGGCGGTAAAGGGGGTTTGTAGTTAGTTTTTCCCCGGGGAAAGAGGCGTATAATGGTGGTTGTAGTTATCCCAGGGAAAGGGCGGTAATGGGGGGTGTTTTTAGTTACCCCAGGGAAAAAAGGCGGACATGGTGGTGTAGTTAGTTTCCAAGGGAAAGGGAGGTACATGGTGGTTGTAGTTTGTTATCCCGGGGGAAAGAGGGGGTACAATGGGGGTTGTAGTTAGTTATCCCAGGGAAAGAGGGGTATAGGGGTTTTTTGTAGTTAGTTATTCCAGGGGAAAAGGGGTATAATGTAGTTGTTATTTGGTTGTCCCAGGGAAAGAGGCGGTGAATGGTGCTGTATTTAGTTATCCCAGGGATAGGGGCGGTACAGTGGTGGATGTATTAGTTTTCCCAGGGAAAGAGGCGGTACATTGGTGGTTGTAGTTGGTTATCCCAGGGAAAAGAGGCGGTACAATGGTGGGTGTAGTTAGTTATCCCAGGGGAAAGAGTTGGTAGAATGATATTTGTAGTTAGTTTTCCCAGTGGAAAGAGTTGATAGAATGATAGTTGTAGTTGGTTGTCCCAGGGGAAAGAGGCGGTAGAATGGTGGCTGTAGTTAGTTATCCCAGGGGATAGAGGCGGTACAGTGGTGGATGTAGTTAGTTTTCCCAGGGGAAAGAGGCGGTACATTGGTGGTTGTAGTTGGTTATCCCAGGGAAAAGAGGCGGTACAATGGTGGGTGTAGTTAGTTATCCCAGGGGAAAGAGTTGGTAGAATGATATTTGTAGTTAGTTTTCCCAGTGGAAAGAGTTGATAGAATGATGGTTGTAGTTATTTATCCCAGGGGAAAGAGGCGGTATAATGATGGTTGTAGTTAGTTATCCCAGGGAAAAAAGGCGGTACAATGGTGGTTGTAGTTACTTATCCCAGGGGAAAGATGCAGGACACTAGTGGTTGTACATAGTTATCCCAGGGGAAAGAGCGGTGTAATGGTGGTTTTAGTATGTTGTCCCAGGGGAAAGAGGCGGTACAATGGTGGTTGTAGTTGGTTGTCTCAGAGGAAAGAGGTGGTACACCGGTGGTTGTAGTTTACCCCAGGGGAAATTTGGGGTTTGGTAGATAACGATTGTTAACCTTTCCTTAGACAAGTGGGCCTGGTGTCGTTAGTACTCTCTTGTCGTTAACTTGCACAAGACTTTTCAAAATCGGGGGCCCCCGTCCAAAGGACCAAAATATCTTTAAACTGTCTAGCATAATTATTATTTTTTATATCAACACTGATACAAACACAACCCCAGCACTTGTTTAAAATTCAACAGCAGAAGTACACTGTTGAAAAGAAAAGCATGGCTTTTTTGGCTGTCGAGAGAAGAGCTTTTATAAGTTTCCTCAATTTTGGTAGTGCTGTCTCATTTCAGGGGTTTATTTTTTAAATCAATTTAAAAATCCCCGAAAGTGATTTTTCCCCCCTTTAAAACCCATTTAAATGAACCCAACCTCCCACCCCTTTTCCCCATTTTCCCAAAACCGTAGAGGGGGGGGGAAAAAGGGGGGGTTAATAATTTTAAAAAAATTTTTAATGGGGTATACACCCCTTTTTAAAAAACCCCCTTAAAAAAAAAGGAAGAGGGAGGGGGAAAAAAGGGGAAAGAAAAAGAAGAGAAAATTTATAAAACCCCGAAAAAAACCCGCAAACTTATGCTATATTTCGTAAGATTAATGTATTTTAAAGTGAACAGGGTTTGCTGGGTTTAAATTTGAATGCCGTAGGAGTTGGGTAAATTGTAAGAAAATTTTCTGACATGACAGAGGTGAATCAAAACGCATGAAAAATGAAAAAATATGATTATGGAAAAAAATTATAATAAAAATAGGAATTTTATATATGCTATTCGCAAAACAAATCAAAGCGCTTGATCATCCTCTGTTTCACATGCGACCAGTTTCAATTAATGGATTTACAAATCACACACCCAAACCACACAACACCACACAACACACACAAACACACCAAAAAACACAATCACAAAAGCACACACACCCCAACAACCCCACACAACACAACAATAAGATAGTAAATAAAACATATTAAGGAGTAAGATAGGGCAACATAGTACGATATAAAGAAAAACAACTTTTTTTGTTGTTCAATTTTTTTAATGTTTAAAAAACATTTAAAGTAAAAAACTAACTTTGAAATAGGCTTTCTGGTAAACTTTTAATCAAAGTAGTACTTATTCATGGGCCCACACTGGTATCTTTTAATGAAAAAGTTACAGTCTTGAAAACAATGGAGAAGAAATAAAAAATTAGGAAAAAAAACGTTTATCCATAGGAAAAAACGGGCTTTACAAAAGTTGCTAAACTTCAAAAAAAAGAAGGTTGGCATTGTCTTTTTAATGTTAATGTACAAGAATTTATTTAGATTTGGGAACACAATCTAAAAAAAAATTTGGGTATAACAAAGAAAAATTTTTCCCTTAAAGACAATTAAACTAAATCTTCAGACAAAATACGTAAAGTGTAACTGTATTTTGGGGGAAGATTCCCAAAGCACGTTATTTTTATTGTGGAATTAAAAGCATTTTTTACAGCTTTACAATTTTTTTATGGACAATTTTGTTGAACCAGTTATGTTGGTAAATTGTTAGGATTTATAAGAAGTCCGTATTAGTTTTTGTGTATGTAAAGTTAGTTTTTAATAGTTACGTTTATTGAATTTTATTATTTGTGTTGCTTTTCTGATGAATACTTTTTGCTAAAAAACTTTGGAAAGACTTAAAGAAGATATTTTTCCAGCATAAGTTGTACAACTTTGAGAGGGGAAGGATTAATTTCCCAAAATTTGGGGGAAAAAGAAATAATGATCATCCCAATTTAAACAAATCCAACAAAATACGAAAGATTTTGTATTTGTGAAATTAATACAAGTATTTTATGGTGAAAAAAAATTTTTCCCCGTGAAAAATTTTTTGTCAGTTTGTAAAAACCAATTGAGTTTAATTTGTTTGAGCCAATTAGTTTTTAGAATGAAAGAGTTTAAATGACCCTAATTTTTGCGTTTTTTGGAGAAAATATGTAAAAGACGGCAACTAAGATTTTAAACATAAAAGGTTGTCACGGCGGGTCCCGGGGGTTTGGTTGGTTCCCAATGGGAAAAGATTGTGGATATAATTAAATCCCAGGGAAAAGTTTGGTAAAATGATGTTGATAGTTAAATTCCAGGGGAAAATTGATGAACAAAGATGGTTGTAGTTTTTTTAACCCCAGTGGGAAAAGGGGAAAAATGAATATTTGTAGTTAGTTTCCCAAGGGGAAAAGTTGGTAGATAGGTGTAGTTGGTTATCCCAGGGGAAAGAGTTGGTTTATGTTGAGTTATATCCCGGGGGAAAGAGTTGGTAGAATGATGGTTGTAGTTAGTTATCCCAGGGGAAAGAGTTGGTAGAATGATGGTTGTAGTTAGTTATCCCAGGGGAAAGAGTTGGTAGAATGATGGTTGTAGTTAGTTATCCCAGGGGAAAGAGTTGGTAGAATGATGGTTGTAGTTAGTTATCCCAGGGGAAAGAGTTGGTAGAATGATGGTTGTAGTTAGTTAATCCAGGGGAAGGTTGGTAGAATGATGGTTGTAGTTAGTATATCCAGGGAAAGAGTTGTAGAATGATGTTGTAGTTAGTTATCCCAGGGAAAGAGTTGGTAGAATGTTTGGGTAGTTAGTTATCCCAGGGGAAAGAGTATGTGAATGAAGGGTTGTAGTTATATCCCAGGGAAGAGTATGTAGAATGATGGTTGTAGTTAGTTATCCCAGGAAAAGGGTAAATGGGGTTGTATTAATTATCCCAGGGAAAAGAGGCGTAAAGGGTGGTTGTATTAGTTATCCCGGGAAAGAGGCGAAAAATGGTGGTTGTACTTAGTTATCCCGGGGAAAGGGGCGGTAAATGGTGGTTGTATTGGTTATCCCAGGGGAAAGAGGGGAAATGGAGTTGTAGTTAGTTTCCGGGGAAAGAGGGTAAACAATATGGTTGTAGTTAGTTATCCCAGGGGAAAGAGGGTAAGGGGTGGTTGTAGTTAGTTATCCCGGGAAAAGCGGTAAATGGGGTTGTAGTTATTTTCCCAGGGAAAGAGAGAAAAATGTGGTTAGTTAGTTATCCCGGGAAAGAGGTATAATGTGTTGTAATTGGTTATCCCAGGAAAGGGGGTAAGTTGTGTTGTAGTTAGTTATCCGGGGAAAAGAGGTAAAGGGTGGTTTTAGTTAGTTATCCAGGGAAAGAGGTAAATGGGGGTTGTAGTTAGTTTTTCCCGGGGGAAAGAGTTGGTAAATGGGGTTGTATTATACCAAGGGGAAAGAGGTAAATGGTTTTGTATTTGTTATCCCAGGGGAAAGAGGCGGACAAAGTGTTTGTATTAGTTTTTCCCGGGGAAAGGGGCGGTAAATGGGGGTTTTAAATTTTTACCCCAAAGGGAAAGAGGCGGTAAAAGGGTTTGGGGTTGTATTAGTTATCCCGGGAAAAGAGGCGTAAATGGTGATGTATTTAGTTTTTCCAGGGGAAAGAGGCGGTAAAGGGTGTTTTAAAGTTGTTATCCCAGGGAAAGAGGGGTACAATGGTGTTGTAGTTTATCCAAGGGGAAAGAGGCGGTACAAATGGTTTGTAGTTTGTTATCCCAGGGGAAAGAGGGGGAAACAATGGGTTGTAGTTAGTTATCCCAGGGGAAAGAGGCGTACAAGGGTGGTTTTTAGTTAGTTATCCCAGGGAAAGAGGCGGTAACAATGGTGGTTATTTATTTTATCCCAGGGGAAAGAGGCGGTAAATGGTGGTGTAGTTTTTACCCAGGGAAAAGGCGGAAATGGTGGTTGGTAATTGGTTTCCAAGGGGAAAGAGGCGGTAAAATGGTGTTGTATTTAAATTATCCCAGGGGAAAGAGGCGTACAATGGGGTTGTAGTTAGTTATCCAGGGGAAAGAGGCGGTAAGGGGTGGTGTAGTTAGATTATCCCAGGGGAAAGAGGGGGATAATGGTTTTGTAGTTGTTTCCCAGGGAAAGAGGCGGTAAATGGTGGGTGTAGTTATCCCAGGGAAGAGGCGGTACAGTGGTGGTTGTAGTTATCCCGGGGGAAAAGGCGGTACATTGGTGGTTGTAGTTGGTTATCCCAAAGGGAAAGAGCGGTACATGGTGGTGTAGTTATTTAAATCCCAGGGGAAAGAGGGTAAATGTATTGTAGTTAGTTTTCCCAGGGAAAGAGTTGAAGAATTGATGGGGGGGTTTGTAGTTTGTTGTCCCAGGGGAAAGAGGCGGTAGAATGGTGGCTGTAGTTAGTTATCCAGGGGATAGAGGCGGTACAGTGTGGATGTAGTTAGTTTTCCCAGGGGAAAGAGGGGGTAAAATTGGGGTTGTAGTTGGTTATCCCAGGGAAAAGAGGCGGTACAATGGTGGTGTAGTTAGTTATCCAGGGGAAAGAGTTGGTAGAATGATATTTGTAGTTAGTTTTCCCAGTGGAAAGAGTTGATAGAATGATAGTTGTAGTTGGTTGTCCCAGGGGAAAGAGGCGGTAGAATGGTGGCTGTAGTTAGTTATCCCAGGGGATAGAGGCGGTACAGTGGTGGATGTAGTTAGTTTTCCCAGGGGAAAGAGGCGGTACATTGGTGGTTGTAGTTGGTTATCCCAGGGAAAAGAGGCGGTACAATGGTGGGTGTAGTTAGTTATCCCAGGGGAAAGAGTTGGTAGAATGATATTTGTAGTTAGTTTTCCCAGTGGAAAGAGTTGATAGAATGATGGTTGTAGTTATTTATCCCAGGGGAAAGAGGCGGTATAATGATGGTTGTAGTTAGTTATCCCAGGGAAAAAAGGCGGTACAATGGTGGTTGTAGTTACTTATCCCAGGGAAAGATGCAGGACACTAGTGGTTGTACATAGTTATCCCAGGGGAAAGAGCGGTGTAATGGTGGTTTTAGTATGTTGTCCCAGGGGAAAGAGGCGGTACAATGGTGGTTGTAGTTGGTTGTCTCAGAGGAAAGAGGTGGTACACCGGTGGTTGTAGTTGTTATCCCAGGGGAAATTTGCGGTTGGTAGAACGATTGTTAGACCTTTCCTTAGACAAGTGGGCCTGGTGTCGTTAGTAGCTCTCTTGTCGTTAACTGGCACAAGACGTTCAAATCTGTGGGCCCTGTCCATAAGGACCTAAAATTATCTTTAAACTGTCTAGCATAATTATTATCTTTATATCAACACTGATACAAACACAACCCAGCACATTGTTTTAAAATTCAACAGCAGAAGTACACTGTTGAAAAGAGAAAGCATGCGCGTTTTGGCTGTCGAGATGACAGGAGCATTTTATTACAGATTCCTCAGATTTTGGTAGTGCTGTCTCATGTTCTATGGCGTTATTGTCCTGTTCCTACGCCGCTCATTCCAGTCTCTATGCCCCAGCTATACCCAGACTCGTTATGTGGCATCCACAGGGTCAGAAGTCCATAGGGAGCCCATCTATGTCAGGCCGCCGTGGGGCCTTCAGCTTGAGGGGCCTTTCACTGCTGCTGTGTTACTGTGGTGGTGTTTCCTGGTGACTGTTCTAAACTAACATACACTGGACACCAGCTATTAATGAATCTGTCGCTGAGGCAGACTAAATCAGACGCCTACCTGGGGTGGCGACCACTACAACGCCCCTCCAAGGACTTTCTCCAGTGAACCTCCGACCTGAAGGCTTTGACACAAATTCACCACGGGCACAGGGGTGTTAAGGGAAACCGAAATGGATGTAGCCATGAAACCAGAGCAGCTGGGACCACCGAATCAGAGACAAATTTCTATTACATAATGATCACTGACGATGATGATGTAGAGATGCTGCTATGGAAGTGCATGTGCTCTGAGACTAGTTGACAGGGATGTAAATGAAGGTGTTCCCATAACCTATGAGGTCGTTGGGGAGCAAGGTTCAGAGACCTCCAGCATTTTGAGGGCGGCATCAACTCCTCTGCTTAAACGCTCTGCACACCACGCTTAAACCTGTTCTACAATCACTGGTGTCTTCTTAATGCAACATGTAAGAGGTGAACTAATGATGACGGAAATATTCCGCCTAATTTACTTTTATCAATACGTGGAACTGGGGTCAATGTTTTTGGGATTCTAGCTCAGTCTGGCTTTGACGGAAATGAATATTCAACAAATTCAATACAACAACAACACATTCTATTGCACACATTATCGATAGGCAGGCGGTGGCAGTGTTTACACCAGAAAACAATTGAACCCTATAGATATTCAACATAGGTATAAGGATATCGCTCTATCATGCCCGTTCACCCTGTTAGGATGTTATACGTACAATGTGTTTGTACAATGTGTTTACATATATATATATATATATATATATAAATATAATTAATATATATATATATATATATATATATATTATATATAATATAATATATATATATAATATATATATATATAATATAAATAATATAATATTTTATATATATAATTATATGCCAAGAGAGAGAGCGCGCGCATGTGTGTGTGTATGCGTGCATGTGTGCGTGCGTGCGTGTGCATGCGTAAATATATGCGCGTGTGTGAATGTGTGCATGCACACACATGCGTGAGTGGTGTAACTAGCTTGATCTCGGATTGGAAGGGAAGGGAAAGGTGTGTGAAACGATGCTCTAAGTTACGTACGGAATTTTGACAGACTGAAACCTGTGTTCTTGAAAAGGTTTTGCATGGTGGTGTATGTGGTGCTAGTGTAAAGGAAAGTGTAAAAAAACCCAAAAAGGTTAGTGGTTGTGGTGTAATTAACAGTTTTATAAATCACATGAAATAAATAAGAATTTTGAATCTGCCATTATGTTACATGAGCTCTCTTCTACAACTTCTGTTTGGCATGAAACCCAGAAACTGAGAGCTCAATTTTCAATTGCAAGTTGTCAGCTGTACACCCATCACCTGTCACTTTTTCCCCCTCACGTGAGGGATTGAGGGATGCTACTTATTTGGAGAATCCAGTTCATACTTACCCTTGTTTGTAAACAGGCACATGAAATAATGGCGGAGAGTGTTTCATACCCACCTCAAAACATTTTGCAAATGATTGACTGGCGATTAGCACAAATGCAGCAGGGCTTTGTTCTCCACTCAACAGGAATAAAAACAGAAATGATTGAAAGGTTCCATTCCCTTGAAAACAGCATCGGACGCTTTGCTCAGAAGTAGTAAAAGTGAAGGAAATGGCTGTCTCCAATGCAGAGGAGATCAAAGAACTAAAAGAGGACAATAGCAGTATGTTTGAGAGAATTGAACAGCGGAAAGAAAACTTGAAAAACCCGGAACCTGGACTCAAAAGCTCGCAAACTCAAGATTATAAAGTACAAGAAAGTGAGTGGGGAAGATGAATTTCACAACCACACAAACAATAGTTGAATCTACTGAAGACCCATTCTCACTCTCCAAGTTGGCACCATGAGGATATTGCCAGAGCCTTTCGAATTGGTAACGGCGAAATTACGCAGGGGTCTTCGGCCCCTCCTCATGCAACTACAAGGTGGTGGACTGACAAGATGGATATCCTCAGTGACGAGAATCTCAGAGACAGTTTACGACAGAGTGCATACGAGTTGCATCTGACCTCGCCTCACGACAGAGAGAGATGGTAGTCTTTTATAGAGATCAAGGCAAATCGCATATATTATATATATATATATATATATATAAAAATATATATATATAATATATAAAATATTTATATATATATATATAAAATATTATATATATATATATATATACAATGGCAAGCTGCAAGTGAGAGAAAAAGCAGCAAACTCCTCAATCCTTGGACAATAGAGACAGGCGATACACTCCCCAAGCTATAGAAGAAGTGAAGGAAACGGGCCCTATCGTCCACCAGGAAATTCAAGCAGAAACAGCAAGGACACAAGAGGCTTCCACAACAAAACACAGGCAGACAGAAACAACTTAACCAGGGATACAGAAGACCACCAGGTGGACAAAGCAGGAATTACCATATGCAACAATATTCTATGCAAGAAGAGACAAGTCCATGGAATAGTGTTTAATGCACCAAGGCATCCCCTCCATCAAGCAAAACATGATTCTGAAGGCGATGAAGATCGCCTTGGTTACCACTCTGATGCAAGCCAACCACGTGGCAGGGAGACTGGAGATTATGGAAGACATGGAGGAATGCATCATAGAGAATCGGACAGACATACCAGAGAAAGACATTCCTTTGTTCCAATAGTGCCAGGCCCCTCGCTCGTACAGTGAGTGATGAAAAGCCGCACCACCAAGACACAGAGCATCTGCGAAAGAGGGTTGTCTGGATGAAGGGGAACTACAAACCCAAATCAAACACTTCAAAGCATCTGTCCCAGAAGTAAAAAGGGAGACCCACAGACGTGTCAGAGAAGAGCAGATCCCTGAGAGACCGCACGTGTCCTCCCATGGGGAAGAAGACCTTGTTGGTATAGATCAAAGTGCACAAGCTGTGAATACCGCTCAGATGAGGGAAACTGATCTGCAATCTGACTCTCGTGACCAGGCTGAAAAAGATAAAAATAAGTGTTTCAAGGTGTGATGACAGACAGAAGTGACAGTAACACTTTCTGTACAGCTTCTTTCTTTCTGTACAGCTAATCCCATTGAATAATGAAAATATGGTGGTTTTGAAATTAGATAAAGTTGTACAGATAAAGATATTATGTTCATTAGTGCTTATGTACCTCCCAGTGACTCACCTTATTGGAAATTACAGGAGAGCATTTTGGCATTGAAATGATAGAACAATGTCTAATGGGTCTGAATAAAATGTATGATGATTTTCATATCTTGTTAAATGGTGACATGAATGCAAGAACTGCTTCAGAAAACATGTTTCTTTGGGGATGTTACTGATTTTTATCAAATATCTGTAAAAAAAAAAAATCACTACTTTTCAAGAAAATCACATGACAGTCAAACCAACAATTTTGGTATTCAGCTGATTGACTTGTGCAATCTCTTTGAATGCGTTATTTTAAATGGTCTGAAGGGACATAGATTTGATGAAAGCTATAATTTTATTGCATCCTCTGGAGCAAGTACAGTGGATTACTTTACAGTTTCTTGTGATTTGGTGTTATCCATGAATTTTATGTCACGAGTTGTTAAAAACATAACAGATTCGGATCACTTACCTGTTGTCCTACAAGTAGAAAATAAGTATAATGGTAATGCTGGTGTGGAGAAAACAAAACAAACTACATGCACAGCACATGAAAAAAAAATTGGCAAGTAGAAAAAGAAAATGAATTTCTTGAAATGTTGCAAGGCAGTGAAATCAAAACTAGAATGATAGAAGCAAGTCAAAATTTAGATAGAATGTTGATAGTGCTTTGGATGCGTTTGTAGAATGTCTGAAAGACTCAAGCCAATGTATGCTTAAAGGGATTTTTGCTAAGAAAAAGAATCAGTATGGTTTGACGAGGAATGTTGCAGCTTAAAAAAGGAAAGTCGGAAAAAACTAAGAATCTTTAGACAATCTCGTACGGAAGAAGATCGAAGGCTATATGTAGAAGCAAGGAAAAGGTACAGATTTTTACTGAAGACAAAGAAACTAGCATTCAGAAAATTGCAAACAGACAATCTAGTTAAAGAAATAAAGGACTCGTCTCAGTTCTGGAAACATTTGAGAAACATGGGATGTGGTGGTTAAAAAAATAATTAATGACATTAGCCTAGAGGACTGGTTCAATCACTTTAAAATCCCTTTTTATCAAAACAATAATCAAACCCAAGCAAAGGAAAATAGTACTGACAATGATCTTTCAGAAGAACTTGATCATGACTAAATCAACTATTTGTGAAGAAGAAGTTATTCAAGCTATTTCTAGACTTAAGAGAGGAAAAGCCTGTGGCATAGATAATATTTCTGCTGAAATGTTGAAAGTTGCTGGGAGCACTGTTCTTAAGTTTCTGACAAAACTGTTTAATAACATATTCAACCAAGGAATTTATCCTCAACAATGGTCTTAAGCTATAATAATTCCAATCTACAAAAAAGGTGACCCAGATAATGTTGACAGCTATAGAAGTGTAGCTTCATTAAGCATAATTTCTAAGTGTTACACTTCTATACTTCTATACTAAATACCAGACTATATATTTGGTTAGAAACTAATGATTTAATTTCAGATAAGCAAGCAGGATTTCGGAAAAAGCATTCTACGGTTGACCATATTTTTTACTTTATATGCTTCAGTTCAGAAATGTTTGAGTAAAAGAGGTAGAAAGTTGTATATAGCCTTTCTAGACTTTAGAAAAGCTTTCGACTCTGTGCAACATGCTAAACTTCTAACGTGCTTATATAATCAGGGTGTAAAAGGAAAATTTCTTGCTTCTCTCACAGCAATGTTCTATTCACTTTTATCATGTGTTCGTTCAAAATCACAGCTTACTGAGTAGTTTGAATGCCCAACCGAAGTAAGGCAGGGCTGTGTTTTGAGCCCAACTTTATTTTCAATCTTTATAAATCAGTTAGCTGATGACATAGAGGAAAGGGGCAAACATGGTGTTCAGATGCTGTCTAATTTGCAGAACTTTTTATTCAATTGTTTTCAGATGAGTAGCTTTGCTGCAACCACTCCCAGAGGTCTTCAAAATGAATTAGATATCTTACATAGTGTTGTGATAAAATGAAATTATGTGTAAACAGTGATAAGACAAAAATTATGGTATTTAGTAAAGGAGGGTTTCTGGGTTGACATGAAAAATGTTTTTTAATGGCAAGAGATTAGAAGTAGTGAACAGTTACTCTTATTTAGGATTTAATTTCACCACTAATATTAGTGCTAAAAGGGGTACTGATCATTTAGCAATAAAAGGAAAGAAAGCTGTAATGCAATTATATAGAGTGTTCCAATAATACAAGGAAATGACCGCAAGTGTATTCTTTAAAATTTTTGACATAATAATCCAACCAATTTTGTTATATGCATCTGAGGTGTGGGGCGTAAGTAGACTAGATCACATTGAGAAAGTACATTTAACAGCCTGTAAAAGATTCTTAGGTGTTCCAGTGAGGACACCAAACAAGATGGTTTACGGAGATTTAGGGAGATTCCCATTATATATCAATTCATATGTAGCATGTATAAGACACTGGCTGAAATTAGTGCAAATGGATAATGATAGATTACCCCAAAGAGCATACGTTATGTTATTTGAATTGGACAGGTGTGGTAAAAGTTGTTGGGTTACAGATGTGAGAGAGATTCTGTGCGAGACTTGCTATGGCATTGTTTGGTTGCAGCAAGGAGTGGGAGATACTAAAATATTTTTGAGGGCGTATTAACAAAGACTACTTGACTGGTTTATCCAGGAATAGAATGGAGCTATAAGAGAAAGAGAAAGATATCAAATATATAATTCATATAAAACAGTTTTTGAAAGAGAAAAATATGTAAATGATATAGACATTTATTGTTTCTGCGTTGCTGTTACCCTGCTAAAATTTGGTGTACTCCCAATAAATAATAATATACATAGATATAGTGAATCTGTGCAAGACAGAAATTGTTCTTTTTGTGATAATCAAGTTGAGAATGAACATCACCTTTTGTTTGACTGCAGCCTTTACACAGACCTCAGAAAGAAAATTCTTAAGGAATCATCAGAAGTGTCCTTTAATGTGTTACTCAAATGATCAAATGTAAACCACAGGCATAATGTATCCAGATATGTTTTCAGTCAATAGAAGGAAGATGATACTTGGCTTATAATGATGGGCAGCGTAAACTTGTCTTTTGGCATTTGGTAAGTGTGACAATGCGTACACATTATTATTCTTTTGTATATTTTTTCTATAATCCATGATGCAGTTCACCCTATAGTTCTCTCCCCTTCCCATTCTTTTCATTCTCTATAAACACTTGGTAATGAAGATTTTGTGTGACGTGTCTGTTTGAGTTGAACATAGTTGGGTTATAATTACGATAACAATGATGATATCATGTTGTTATTGCTCAGTATAAGGATGTTGTTAAAAAAAAAGTGTAGAGTAACCACCTTGTTTATGAGAATATAAGCTTAAAACGGTTGTTTTGGGGAGAAGATGATGTGCCATATGAAACGCAGACTTGAACCCTCATAGTTTATGCTGATTTGAAGTCATTATGAATGTAGTGAATTGCATCATGAATATTAAGATAAACTGTCTCACATGGGGAGACTTAGAAATGTGAGTATAAAGGAGTGTAAATTTATGATTGACAGTAATATGTTTGAAACGTTTCCTATGTTTATGTTTCATACCTTCATCCCACCCACCCCCTCATTTGGTATATTGTGGCCTAAGGCCGATGTACCATTAAACCATTTCAGAGTTCAGAGTGCTGTAACTAGACATGTTAGAAACACGGACTATCAGTAAGTCAAGATAGAATGACAAGCAATAGAAACAAATTGTCCCAAATTAAACCTTTCTGACATCAAGATAAACTGCTGTCCAGATGCAAGTATTTCATGGTTATCTTGTAGAGTTTCAACATCCTTTTACTGCACAACAAAGCTGAAACATCAGATTTTATATCATGGGCAAGACATTTTATAGTGAGCACACGGCACTGGGGGAAAAGAGGGCAGTTTGTCAAATGGTAGACATCATCCTCAACAGCAAGTTGAAATATGTTATGCTTTAAATTGTGTGTTTCTAACCTAAGTTTGTAAGTTCAAGTTGAGTTCAGCTGATGACAAAGTTAATAGTTTCAATTCAAACACTTTGTAGAAGAAAACGGACAAAAATCACACCCAGTTTCATGTTTAGGTGCCAAAAGTATACGGAACCTAGACTGATTTGAATAATTAATGCTTTTAGAATGACAGAGTGCGTTTGGCTTATCGAAAAGTTGACATCACATGGTAAAACAAACGTCATTTTCATGAGAGGAAGGGGGGGGGGGGGGGGGGTGGGGGGGGGAGGGGAGAGAGAGGAGGGGGAAGAGGAGAAGTAGAAGAAGAAGAAAGATGATGATGATGATGATGATGAACTATATTACGCTAATGGGAGGATTTTGTGTTTGTGGCGGAAAGGCACACCACCAGAAATTTTAATGGCTATTAGCAGGGCTAATGTATTGGGTTCTCATTCGCTCTTGCCTATGCAAGCCCACCCCGCAGTGTGGGCAGTCAGGGAATTGATCATGGTCAACGTTTCCCTGCTTGTTTACCTAGCTACAACAAGCGCTGAGGCTGGCAGGGTCAGCCGACATACACACACACACACACAAACACACACACACACAGTGGCAGCATGAAATCGGAACGTCAGAGAAAAAGAAGAAAAGCGCGCGGGGTCACACACACACGCACTCACAGCGCGTCACGCACGAACGCACACACACAAAACACCAACGCGCGCGCGCGCGCATGCACAAACACACCACGCACGCGCATGCACACACACACGCACGCGCGTGAGCGCGCACATACACATAAACACACAAACACACACTCGGTCTGTCTGTCTGTCTGTCTGTCTCTCCTCTCTCTCTCTCTCTCTCTCTCTCTCTCTCTCTCTCTCTCTCTCTCTCTCTCTCTCTCTCTCTCTCATCTATCTATCTAGCTATCTATCTCTCTCTCTCTTGTGCGTAAGTTGAAGAGTACTGCTAGCTAGTTTGGAAACGATGGGAAATCAAGTTTGATGTCTCATTTGTTTTGGAGGCTCGTGTAAACTGTCCAAGAGCTTCCTGGTTGTTTATGTTGCACAGAACAGAAGAGGAGGGGGTGGGGGTTGTCAGGGAAGGGAGAGTCTGTTTTGTTTGGGGAAGCATTGCACAAAGAAAATTGAGAGAGAGAGAACTCTGAAGTGGTTTAATGATACATCATCCTTAGGCCATACTAGACCAGGCGAGGGGTGAGGGTAATGGAAAATAGAGGCATGGGATATATTTCACACATACTATTGTCAGTGTTACTGCTACTGGTATCCGTGTAATCCCGTACAACCTGTCGCCTGGGGGGGAGAAAACTCCAATAGAAAAAAAACCCAGAACATATGGAGACTTGGAGAGGAGATTGGTGCCACCAAGGAATATCCTAAGCTCACAGAAAAAACATGAAAGACAAATGCAAAGCCAATATGATACCGGATCGGTCGAGGCCCGGGTTACCAACGACCGCGCTTTAAATTGATCAACACCAGGGTGGAAGTGACAAGTCAGCTACTGGAGTTAAAACATTACTTAAGCTCCCTAGAGAACAGATCACCATTGGTACATGGAACGTCCGTACACTCTACCAGTGCGGAAAAATCAAAGAACTAGAGTATGAGCTTAGCCGCTATAAATGGGACATTATTGGACTAGGAGAAGTGAGATGGACAGAATTTGGTGAGTCAATGACTGAAGGAGGCAACAAGATCTGGTACAGTGGCCAAGAGAAACATCACCAACATGGAGTGGCATTTATTGTCAGAAAGGAAGTAGTGGGGTGCATTATCAGCTGTACACCGGCTTCCAGCAGGATTATCAGCATCCGGGTGTCGGCCAAGCCCAAGAACATCACAATCATACAAATCTATGCACCTTCATCTGACCATGCAGATGAAGAAGTAGAAGAATTTTACGAAGATCTTGAAGAGACCATTATGAAGATACCCAAGAAGGACATCATCATCATTCAAGGGGATTTTAACGCCAAACTGGGTCCTGACTCTTACAACCAATGGGCCGGAACAGTTGGTCAGTTTGGAACTGGAGAGACCAACGACAGGGGACTACGTCTGCTGGAGTTTGCCTGCACCCACAGACTTACCATTGCCAATACCCTCTATCCCCACAAGCAGTCAAGGAGGACAACCTGGCATGCTACAAACGGCAAGATCCATAACCAAATAGATTTTATCTTAACACCACGGCGCTTCAAATCCAGCATAAACAGACCCCAGAACAAGAACCACCCTGAGGGGACATAGGGCCGACCACGACCTTGTGCTGCGGGTATTCAAAATGAAGCTGAAGAAAAACAAACAGCCTGCAAACCCACGTATCAAATTTGACGTGGACTAACTGAAAGATCCAGATGTCGAGAAGATCTTCCAAGCTAAGTTTGGCGGACGTTTTGCGGCATTAACCCTCCTGGACAATGACATCAATGACCTCACCAACAACTTTAATGAGGCAGTCCGAGAAACAGCACAGGGGGTACTCGGTCGTCAGAGGAATAAATACCAGCCATGGACTACCAATGACATCTTGGACCTCTGTGATACAAGAAGAGCACTGAAACCAACCAGGTCTTCCAACCCTAAAGAATACTGGGAGGCCAACAATCTTGTGAAGAAGTCAATGTTAAAGGCCAGAGAGAAGTTGATCAGTGATCAATGTGATGAGATCGAAAAAAGCATGAAAGTGGGCAACAGTAAAAAGGCATACGACACCCTGAAGAAACTCACAAAACCACTTCAAACCAAATCATCAGTCATTGAAGACAGCTCCGGAAACCTCCTCACAGAAAGCTCAGCTGCATTGAACAGGTGGACTGAGAAATTTTCAAGTTCTGTACAAAATACCCAATCCAAACCCGACAAGAGCATAATAGAAGAGAAAGCAGCAACATCAAGAGCACCCTCGCCATTACCTTACCGAGGGAAGAAGTGGAAGAAGCCATCCGCAGCTTACCAGTAAGAAAGTCCCCAGGAGCAGACAACATACCAGCAGAGCTGCTCAAGCATGGTGGCGAAACAGACATCAACAGTTACAGCTACTGTCAGAAGATTAGGGAGACAAACAGTGGCCAACAGAATGGACACAATCACTCATCATACCCCTGCCCAAGAAGGGGAATTTACGCCAATGCCAAAACTATAGAACAATCAGCCTCATCAGCCACGCCGCAAGATCATGCTCAAAGTTATTTTGAATCGACTAAAGAAGGAGGCAGAAGAACACCTTGCAGAGGAACAAGCTGGGTTCAGGCAGGGAGGAGCACAATCGAACAGATTTTTTAACTGCCCAATCCTGATGGAAAAACATCTTTAACATCAGAGAGACCTGTTCCACAACTTCATCGACTTCAAGAAGGCTTTCGACAGAGTATGGCACGGAGGCCTGTGGCAGGTCCTCAGAATGTTTGGCATTGAAGAAGGACTATTGCAAACCATTCAAGCACTTTACAACACCGCAAGCAGTGCAGTCCTTCTGAACAATCGGGTCGGAGACTACTTCAAAACCACAGTTGAGGTCCGTCAATGATGCCTGGTATCTCCAGCAGTGCAGTCCTTCTGAACAATCATGTCGGAGACTACTTCAAAACCACAGTTGAGGTCCTTCAATGATGCCTGTTATCTCCAGTCCTGTTTAATCTGTTCTTGGAAAACGTTGTGAGAGAGACCCTCCATGACTTCCACTCTACCATCTCCATTGGCGGAAGACCCCTCAACAACTTGCGGTTTGCCGATGACATTGACCTCACTGGCGGAAATAACACAGAGCTGCAAGATCTTACGACCAACTTGAGAAAAAAGGGCGGGAGCATAGGGGATGGAGGTGGCTCGGAGAAAAGTAAAGACTTGGAACAGCACGAGAAACGCCACAGCTAAAATTTACATGAAGGGCCCCAGCAAGGAGGAGGAGAGTTTTTTAAAACCCTTGGCGGTACACTCACAAAGGATGGGCGATCGACACAGAAATAAAGCCCAAATTGCCATGGCAACTTTCCGGAAAAAAACTCCCACCATATGGAAAAGTAAGAGATCATTTTTTCCCAAATCAAAACAAAAGGTTACAAAGCCCTAATTCAGACTATCCTGCTGTACGGAAGTAAAACCGGGACATTGACTGCTGAAACAGCAAGCGAATCCAGTCTTTTTGAAAAAAAAATGCCATAGAAAACTGCTGGGCATATCCTGGAGAGAACGAAAGACCAATGATTTGTCAAGAGTCAAATAACACGCTGGCAGGTCACAGGAACCCTTCTCACCATCGTCGAGAAGAAAAAGCTGACATGGTCGGCCACGTCACCGCCACAACACCCTGCAAAACAGTACTGCAGGGACCTCGAAGGTGGCAGAAAGAGGGGAAGACATGAACAAGTCATGGATGGGACAACATCAGAGAATGGTACCAAGATGATTGACTCCCACTACTCGCAGAGCAGATTAATGAGTGAGGGCTTACCACATCATCGTCACTTTTTCACTTGTCTCCCCACGACCGCCAAGGTCACGGGTCTGAAGATGATGAGGATGTATTGTCAGTGGTGAATTCAACATACTTATTACATCTACACAACTATTTCTAACATCCACCCATTTAAACTATTTGACTTATCGCGTATAAACGCTTTTTCCTGGTTTCAACGTGACTGAAATATAGATGAGACTATGATAATTTTATCATATTACATACATATATATATATATAGATATATATATATATATATGATATATTATATATATATTATTTACATATAGTAGGTGGATAATCTTCACCTTTTTTAATTTGAGAAAACTGTAAGTATTATACTGAACAATAATAACTTAGTATCATCATTATAATCATGATTATATTCCAGTAATGTTGTGCTTAAGAAATACTGCATAATTCTGTAAACTGTATCACTGCACATTATCTTGTTTTGCTTTTTTATCATGGTGAAAATGCATACACATTATGCTGTTTGGAAAGGAAGGAAGATTGGTATTTATGGTGCAGTTTCTCCTTAATTCGCACCTCCTCTCCCTGCCGCTCACCACCCTCTCCCCCCCCCCCGTCTCCCTCGCCCAGTCGCTATTATTTTTGTGTATGTATAATGCTTTATATTGAAGATTTGGTCTTTAGTCTTAATCCATCGATACGTCGCGAGTGTTGTTGTTTGTTTGAGACGATATAAAGCAGTGAAGACCTTTAAGTCGTAAATGGAATCATAATTTCAGACATAATTTTGAGCTTTCAAATGTTTAAGTCCTTATCTTTAGATTTTGATAGAGGTCTCAGACTTTTGGAATTCGCAAGCAGCCACAATCTTACTGTCGCCAACACCTTATACCCCCACAAGACATCAAGAAGAACGACGTGGCACTCACCAAATGGAAAGACACATAACCAGATTGACTACATCTTGGCCCCCAAACGATTTAAGTCGAGCATCAACAAAGCCCAGACAAGAAGTTTCCCTGGCGCTGATATTGGCAGTGACCACGACATGGTACTCATGACCCTACAGATCAAGCTGAAGACCAAGAACCAGAAGAGAAATCCCCATTTGCGGTTCAACATGGAAAAGCTGAAGGACCCCGAAGTCGCTGAAATCTTTAAAGCTGAGATAGGGGGCAGATTTGCAGCATTGAATTTCCTCCAAGATGACATCAACAACCTCACTGAGACCTTCAGCAAGACCATTCAGGAGACAGCGCTGGAGATCCTTGGGAAAGAGAGGAAAAAGAACCAACCGTGGGTTACCAACGATATCCTGGACCTGTGCGACCTACGTAGGGAGCTAAAGCCAGTGAAGAATAAAAACCCAGAAACGGCCGAAGAGTATAGAACAGTCAACAGGTCAATCAAGAAGAAGATGACTGAGGCCATGGGGAACTGGATGTCAGAACAATGCTCCAAGGTTGAGAAGGCAATGGCGAAAGGAGACAGCAAAGAGGCGTACCAGACCATCAAGGTACTAACCAAGTCCCAGCAGCCAAAGACCTCCGTTATTGAAGACAAAGAGGGGTCAGTCCTTACAGAGAGCGCCATATCATGAAGAGATGGACAGAATATTGCAGAGACCTGTACAACTACAAAGCTGAAGGCTGATCCGAACAAACTTCATGAGCAAGATCCCAGACCATCAGATCCTGAAGCACACAGGTGCTGGAGGAAGAGTAGAAGAAGCAGTAAGATCCCTGAAAGGAGGCAAGTCACCAGGGATTGACACATCCGGCTGAGCTCATCAAGAACGGAGGCCCAGAGATGATCAAGGCATTAACAATCATCTGCCAACGCATCTGGACCAGCAAAGAGTGGCCTGAACAGTGGACCAATCCATCATAGTTCCACTTCCAAAGAAGGGAGACCTGAAGAAGTGCCAAAATTACAGAACAATCAGTCTGATAAGCCATCCAAGCAAAGTTATGCTACGCATTGCCTTGAACAGACTGAAACCACAAGCAGAAGAAATCCTATCAGAAGAACAGGCAGGATTCAGACCAGGTCGAAGCACTGTCGAGCAGATCTTCAACATCAGAATGCTCATTAGAGAAGCATCTCCAACATCAGCTACAGCTCTACAACAACTTCATTGACTTCAAGAAGGCCTTCGATCGAGTGTGGCAAGAAGCTCTGTGGCAAGTCATGAGAGACTATAGCTTCGACGAGGACCTGATTCAAGTCATCCAGGCGCTGTATGACAGCTCCCACAGTGCAGTCCTCATGGGTGGAGAAATCGGGGAGTTCTTCCGGACTTAAGTTGGAGTTCGACAAGGCTGCCCGCTATCCCCCGTTCTTTTCAACGTGTTCCTGGAGAACATCATGCAGGAGGCCCTCCTTGGCTTCAAGACCACAATCACAATAGGAGGAAGGCCAGTCTGCAATCTTCGATTCGCAGACAATATTGATCTCAGGGCCGCAGTGAAGAGAACTCCAGGATCTCACCACCAGACTGGAAACATCAGCCAATGCCCACGGTATGGAGATCAGCACGGAAAAGAGCAAGATCCTAGTGAACAGTACCACACCGACCACTCCCACCAGCATCAAGATGAGTGGCGAGACACTAGAGGAGGTGGAAACTTTCAAGTACCTTGGAGCAGTCATCACCAAAGAAGGCACGAGCACACAAGAGGTGAAGATCAGACTTGCTGTGGCACTCTCCTCCATGACTAAGCTGGCGAAAGTGTGGAGAACCCACAACATCAGAACCCACACTAAGGTCAGACTCTACAGGGCACTCGTCACATCCATTGCCTTGTACAGCTGTGAAGCATGGACACTTACTGCCGATTTAGAACGTCGCATTCAAGCCTTTGAGATGAAGTGCCTCAGGCGGATCCTGAACATCACTACAGAGACCGCAAAACCAATGACTACGTCTGGCAGCAGATCGAGGCACTGGCTGGCAAACAAGAACCATTGCTAGATACAGTCAAACGGAGGAAACTGAAGTGGTTTGGCCACACAACAAGGCATAACAGCCTGTCAAAGACAGTCCTGCAGGGAATGGTGGAAGGAGCAAGGAGGCAGGGACGACCACGCAAAAGCTGGATATCCAACATCAAGGAGTGGACCGGCCTCACTGTACCAAGCCTCCTGAAAACAGCCCAGGACAGAACCATTTGCGGTCCACTTGCAGCGTCCGTGCGGGTACCCCAACGGTCGTCCCGACCAAGGGATGAGAGAGAACACTTTAGATTTTTCATTAAAGATTACCCGATCTGCGATAGTTTAGAAATGAATATTCAATATAACAGCAGATATATTAATACCAATATTTAAAGTTTTAACAAAACTTTGGTTGGTAAACTGATTAGTAGCTTCCCAAAGCATATTTGTTGTCCCTATTGGTCTTAGTTATAGATTTTTAGAATACCGCATTTTTCTCAGCTCGTAAGAGTAAAGTTATACAATAACATTTTAAAAAATAATCTTGATACCTTTTTGTGATGAAAATCCCAGTGGTGTATATTTTTTTTGTATTTTGTCAGTTAGCCATGGTAGTTTAGTTTTGTATTTGACCCTTTAGCTTGTAATGGAGCATTTTCATTGTAAGCATTATAGAAAATAAAATACAATACCAGAATTCAGTGACTCGATTCGGATCAGTGATTTGGTATGCATCCTTCAAGCGCAATCTTAGAAGGTCTTGTAAAGAAAATATTACCATTAAAAGGTGAAAATTGTATGTCAGGTACAGTTTTATAGCTGATGTGACGTTCACTCCTTACTTGGACCAAATTACACACACACACACACACACACACACACACACACACACACACACACACACACACACACACACACACACACACACACACACACATTATTGGAAAATGATCACTGCAGCCAGAACGTGATATGTTGGTATCTTTGACATGTTTGTAATACAGGTTTGCATTGCTATTAACTGTTGGAAGTTGAAGGATTTGATTGCTTGTACCCATTGATTATTTGATGTTATAAATCGATAATGAAATCCCATAACATTTTTAGATCATCGTAATTGCTATTAATACCATCCATTATTAAAATATTTTCTTTTGGATTTCTGTAGAAAAACATAAAAAGCGGTCTGGATTATCTTATTATAAGGTCAATCCAAGTTGTTTCTACATGATGTTTTAAACTTTTAATCATGTTAAACTTTTAATCATGTTTTATGGACTTAGTAGCAAATATAAACAGCTAAACTAATTTGTTTATACTTTTTCAGTCTGTGAATGAAGTTATAGCCTGGTGCTGAAATGTCATTGTCTTTGATATGTAAGGATAAAGGGTTTCAGTAAAACCAAATATGTAAACCGTATGAGACAGTATGCACTCACTCTTAGTGAAATCAAAACCTTAGATACCTTCTTGTTCTGATAAGTTCTCTTGCCAATTGCGTGGGCATATTGAGTAGAATGTGTAGTGCTTGGTCTTCTGCCCCTCTTGTCACTCTGCAAGAGGTCTGCCCGCTGGCTTCAGCTAACACATTCAGACTTCAGGGCAGCTCATTAGAAAAGTGTACAGAATGGCTGGAGGAAAAGGCAAGAGAATGGGTTAGGTATGGAGCATATAAGCAAGAGAGAGAGAGAGAGAGAGAGAGAGTGAGAGAGAGAGAGAGAGAGAGAGAGAGAGAGAGAGAGAGATTGGCGGAGAGGGGGGGGGGGGTAAAGGAAAAATCAGAAACAAAGGGAGTGATGGAAAAGCTGATATTTCTAGCACACATGTTCCAGAAAGTGGGGACGCTATTTATAGTGAAAGAGCCCCTGGTATCCCCACGGGTTGACTAATATCAAACAAACAACAATGTTTAAGGATATAGTATCAAACATTAGAGAAGAAAAGATTCACCTTGCAAACCAAAGGCCAATTTGCCTCATGATTGTTTTGGTCTTTCCAAGCTGTTGTGTGTTGCATTAATATGACATGAAACATTTATTACACACCGGCATTCATCTTCCTGAACTGACGTGAAGAGTTGTAGACAGGTATTCAGTTACTAGGGTTGGACAAGTATGATAAGATCAGATAAGATAGCACCAGTGGCACGAACTAGCAGAGCTTCGTGACTGCGTATGAAATGGAATGATTGTAGAATTTAAGCGCTGCCTACCTTTAAGCGGCACTGATTTATTAGCATCGTTTCTATTCACCCTTTTCTTGTTCTCTTTCACTCAGCGTTTATTTCCCGAAGCTGATTTAACAGCCCAAAAATTTCCACATGTCTACTTCGTGCTCTGGAAATAATAACCCTTTCTTACTGAAATGTGTCTGGAGCTGTGTGTAAAAGTTAGTCATCTGCAGGAGATAGGCTAAGAGACCAACCAAATGTTAGGAAAAAAATTTTGATCAGCGTCATAATAGACAAAATATGTTTGTTTTTTACTTACCCCGTGATTCTTCTGTTTTATTTGTTTCTTAAACATGGACAATACTGATGTACTTTGGCTATGTTGTCAATATGCTATGCATAAAAAGTAATGTTACGATAGTTGTATTAATGATGCGGGAAATATAAATGTAATGCTTTCGTTTTAAAATATGAACGTTTTCCACAAGCGTTTACTCTAAACATTAGCATACTGTAGTTCAGATAAATGTATAGTATATTGATTTTACAGTATGGCATGCCACAGTGATGTGCACTGTTAAGCCGTTGATGGAAAATTAGATTAATTGAATCACAGGCTATGCTTGACCCTAGAATTCCTCTATTTCCAGTCACATACAGCTATAGGGCATACATCTTTCAGGATCTCATCGGCTTTTAATAGTTCCTAAATTTGTGAATTTGTTGAAGAATTTTTGGGGGTTTGTCTTCCTGGTCTTTTCCCGTGTCCCAGATTGGGGATCCAAACCCCATTCACCGCCAAACCAGCTACAGACTGTGACAACTATCGGCAAATGGTCACTCCTGCTTTTGGCCTGGCCTGTTCTCGGTTTTCACCTGTCCTGCCCCGTTTTTCCCCGTTAACGAAAACGATACTTGCTACAGAACAGTCATTTTGTACCGATAAAAAATGGCAGATGCTATTTGCCTGAAGGTGAGGAGAGGATATATGTAGTGTTGTTTATCCTTGAGAGCTTCAGTTCTTTGTGTAGTGTTGTTTATCCTTGAGAGCTTCAGTTCTGTGTGTAGCGCTGTTTATCCTTGAGAGCTTCAGTTCTGTGTGTAGTGCTGTTTATCCTTGAGAGCTTCAGTTCTGTGTGTAGCGCTGTTTATCCTTGAGAGTTTCAGTTCTGTGTGTTGCGCTGTTTATCATTGAGAACCTCAGTTCTTTGTGTAGTGCTGTTTATCCTTGAGAGCTTCAGTTCTTTGTGTAGTGCTGTTTATCCTTGAGAGCTTCAGTTCTGTGTGTAGCGTTGTTTATCCTTGAGAGATTCAGTTCTTTGTGTAGTGCTGTTTATCCTTGAGAACCTCAGTTCTTTGTGTAGTGCTGTTTATCATTGAGAACCTCAGTTCTTTGTGTAGTGCTGTTTATCCTTGAGAGCTTCAGTTCTGTGTGTAGCGCTGTTTATCCTCGAGAGCTTCAGTTCTGTGTGTAGCGCAGTTTATCCTTGAGGGCTTCAGTTCTTTGTGTAGTGCTGTGTATCCTTGAGAGCTTCAGTTCTTTGTGTAGTGCTGGTTATCCTTGAGAGCTTCAGTTCTTTGTGTAGTGCTGGTTATCCTTGAGAGCTTCAGTTCTGTGTGTAGTGCTGTTTATCCTTGAGAGCTTCAGTTCTTTGTGTAGTGCTGTTTATCCTTGAGAGCTTCAGTTCTTTGTGTAGTGCTGTTTATCCTTGAGAGCTTCAGTTCTGTGTGTAGCGCTGTTTATCCCTGAGAGCTTCAGTTCTGTGTGTAACGCTGTTTATCCCTGAGAGCCTCAGTTATTTGTGTAGTTTTTTTTTTATTCAGGAGAGCTCCACTTCTTTGTGTATTTTAAATTAAATTCAGGAGGGCTTCAGTTCATTGTGTAGGTTATTTGTATGCAGGAGAGCTTCAGTTCATTGTGTAGTCATTCGTTAGCTCTTTGTGTATTTTTTATTCAGGAGAGCTCCAGTTCTTTGTGTAGTTTGTTTTAATTCGGAAGAGCTTCAGTTCTTTGTGTAGTTATAATTAAAATCAGGAGAACTTCAGTTCTTTGTGTAGGTTGTTTGTATTCAGGGGAGCTTCAGTTCATTGTGTAGTCATTCGTTAGTTCTTTGTGTAATTTTTTTTAATTCAGGAGAGCTCCAGTTCTTTGTGTATTTTTTAAAATCGAAAGAGCTTCAGTTCTTTGTGTAGGTTTTTTAAGTCAGGAAAGCATCAGTTCTTTGTGTAGTTTTAAAAAATTCAGGAGGGCTTCAGTTCTTTGTGCAGTCTTTTTTTCATTCGGGAGAGCTTCGGTTTATTCATTTTTTCTGAGTTTGAAAGGGGAGACGTTGTTCCGATAAATGGAAGTTTGTCTTAAGAGATAAATGCAAATATAAATATTGAAGATGTGGAATTAAAAAAATGGGTCGCTAATTTGCATTGAGGAATTTTGTTTATTGCTTCTCAAGTTTGTATCTTTTCTTCTTTTTTTCTTTCTTTTATATTTTTCCTTTCGTTCTGTCGGTCTTTTTCCTTCATCTTTCTCTTTTTCCTGTTCCTTAATTCCTTTGCTATTTTCTTCTTCTCTTGTACGTTTCCTTTTTTGTCATTAATGATTGAAAACAATGTGTCACCACAGTATTGATACTCTATGCTGCAAGTCTGACTTGCTCTGTTCAGTGCGTTGAGTTTTCAAAACAGAGGTGAAGAGGAAAGAGGAAGAAAAGAGGCAGAGAAGGAGGATAGAAGAGAGGGAGAAGAAGAAGTTGATAGTGACAATGAAACTGATGATGATGACATTGATGCTAATGATAACGACGTCGATGACAACAACGACAGCAATGATGATGATGGTGGGTGGTGGTGGTGGTGGTGGTGGTGGTGGTGGTGGTGGTGGTGGTGGTGGTGAAGAGGAAATAAAAGGAGAAGGGGGAGATTGGGAAGAAGAGAGAGAATGATAAAAAAGAAGTAGGATATTTTTAAAAAGCAGAAGGGAAAATGGCGAAGAGAAGGAGGAAACAAGAATGAAAAAAGACAACACGAAAAAAATGACTTGGGGGGGAAAAGAAAAAAAATGATTCCGGTGAGTTAACAACTTAACCAAGAGCCTATGGGCTGTGTCAGGTTTAAAGTTGATCAACAGGGGGGGGGGGGGGGGGGGGGGGAAGGGGAGAGGAGGAAGTATGCATGGCTAGGGGGAAAAGAAGCTACTACACTGACGTTCATTTCAGCTGTAGAAAGCCTCGTTGTATTTGCTCTGTGCACAGGAATGAAAAAGGTCATTATGAAACTGAAGCCATTGAAACTATTCGGATCATTTTCTGTTAAATACTGCACTGCACTGCACTGCACTGCACTGCTCTGCTCTGCTCTGCCCTGCCCTGCCCTGCATTGCACTGCACTGCACTGCACTACACTACGATATAAATAAATGCAAGATTTACACAGCGCATGAAAAGCTCTACATCCAAAGGCGTGATCACAGCACTGAAGAGAGGAAAGCAGGAGAGGAAAAGAGGGCCTGGGAAAACACAGCGAGGTAGGCCTGCTTGACGCAGTCATAAGCACAGGCACACTTCCCATCCCGTGTGTACTGACGTGACGGTCTGGCAGTGACTCCCTGGTGGAATGGGTGAGGCAAGGTGCATAATCATTCTGGGTGACCCCCCAGGCTGTTAAGATGAGGAGCGCCCGACATTAACAATGACATATTATATAGTATAGAGCTGTACGATATCCAAGAAAGAAAACATTACAATTTGCGAGCATTGGCTCCAAAAGTAAAAACACCCCAAACCAACCAGACCTTGCAACCCAGTTCTTTTCCAAGGCAAGACCAGACATTGTGATTGTGATTGGGAAAGACATGTCGAAATCGCAAGTCAGATACACACAGAATCAGACATACATGTGAATTATATGCTCATACGTCGTTCCTCTCTCTCTCTCTCTCTCTCTCTCTCTCTCTCTCTCTCTCTCTCTCTCTCTCTCTCCTCTCTCTCTCTCTCTCTCTCTCTCTCCTGTACAACATGACCTGTGTTCTTTGAAGCTAGAAATGGAAATGTTGCTCTTTGATCTGGCGTACTCTCTTATTTACAACAACCAAAAACCTCAAAGGTCTGAAATTAAAACCTTCTCACGTAGTGGCTTTAGCCCCTTTCTCGCTGTAGGGAGCACTGTTTAAAGATGTAGCCCAGGCTGGAGACGGTACATAAAACCAACCCAGCACTACACTCCATGCGCTTATGAAGAAGACGCTCAGTTGTTCCTGGCCAATGCAGGCGAGGCATCCGACTGGTTGTTGTGCTTGAAGTGTTGTGTAGAGATTGCTTTTCTACTAACAAGGTCTCAGCTTAACAGTCCGTTTGTCCATTCAGGGGGGAATAATCCTCTGTAGGCAGAGTATGGTTGCGTACATGGTGAGGTACTCAAAACAATCTGACATCAATCTTCTTTTCTGATGTGCACCGATGAGTATCACGATGATTCCCAGTGCGTATTTTGGGTGACCTCTATAGCATCAAGCTGAAGAACGCCCAACAACAAGCAACGTCCACAGTAGATCTGTTTTATATTACCAGCCTAATGGCACAACCTGTCGGCCAAATACAACTAATAAAGCCTAGCCCATTAGATGAGGAAGCAAGCCCTTAGCTGATTCATTTTCGATTAATGAAGCGATTCGTTGGCTGACTGATTCCTTTTGACCCCGTCCACTACTAACACCATAATACAGAATAAGCATCCACGATCGACCTGGATCCCCAAAATCTTTGCAATCAAACAGCGGGAAAAACCCAAAAGGGTTTTTAAAATTCAATTTTCGTTTCTGGGGCGGGCTTCGAGCCACCACGGAGATTTTTCTTATTTTGTCATTTTTGCCCCACCATAAAGGGGTGCTTTTTTTCCCCCTTAGGGGACGATGGGGGTATTTTGTTTTTTCCGTACCCCCCCCCAAACCGTCGAAAATTCGATGAGTTGGGGGTTTTTAAAAGTGTATTTTTTGATCTTATTACCACGTAAAAAACAAAGGGAATTCAGGCGTGGCGTCTGCCGCACGAATTTACCTGGGAGTCTTCAAATCCCGCCCTTTAAATTCCCCACCAACGCGGAAAAAGATTCAAACCTACGACTTCAGGGACCCAGGGAAATTGAACGAACGGCTTAACCACTGGCCTAGCGTCCGTAAAAGGATGCGAATGTGTATAAATCCAACCCTGTAAGCAGGCAGGGGGACCGTGGGTCACAGAAATGGGTCATAAATCAAAACGGTCTGGCATGGGCAGTTCTTCGGTGGATTTTAAAAGAGGTATAATGCATATATTTTAGTTTTTAATTTTATATTACTTTTAAAGCACGAAACAGTTTTTTAAAAAAAGGTGTTTTGTTTCCCCTCCCCCCGTATTGTCCCAGCAAAGGTGCTACACAGCCATGACACATTTTTTTTATAGGGGGTTCCCCCTTTAATGGGGCCCAAAAAAAAAAACCCTTTGTATTTTTTCCCGACAGTAAAAAAAATATGAATTTAAGTTTTTTATTTTTTGGAAAATTTAATGTTGTTATTTATTGTTGGTGTAAGGGTTTTTTTTTTAATAAAAAAAATTGGGGGTTGAAAAAATTTTATGGGAAAAAAATGTTAATTTTAAAAAGGGGGTTTAAGCAAAGGGGGATTTGGGGGGGATTGTTTTTTTTTGGGTGTGAGGTTTTTTTGAGAAAATAAAATTTTTTTGTTAATTGGGTGTTTGTTTTTTGGGGTTTTTTTGTTTTATTTGGGGGGTTGGAATTTAATGGGAGTGTTAAATTGGGGGTGGTGGGTTTGTGGAGGGGGGGGGGTTTTTGGAAAGTTTTAAAGATTTTAAAAAGTGTTTAATAGTTCAATGCCAAGATGATTTATATTAGGTTAAGGGATTTTAAAGGGGTTTGGGAAAGAAAAGTTTGTTTTTTTTTATTAAAAGTTTTTTTTTTTTTTAAAAGAATTATAAAAATGTGATGGGGGTGAAAATTTTTTTGTATTTTTTAAAGGGGGAGTTTTTTTTAATTTTAAAAAGAAAGGTTTATGGGGGGGGGGAGGGAAGGGGAGGGGGAAAAGGTTGAAGGGGGGGAGAGGAGAAAAATGTTTTTTTTTTTATGTTTTGGGTGAGGAAAAAAGGTTTTATAATTAATAAAAGGAATATAATTTGGGGTGTTTTATTTTATTAGTTTTAAGTTTATTTTTTTTTGGTGTGTTTATTTTTGTATTTGCACCGCTCACTTAGGTGGTGTTCTTATTTTTATCCTATGTTTCAGCCTGACTCTTTTCTTTTCCCTTTCATCAGCATTTTTCGTCGTCATCGTCGGGTCATCATCCCCATCTTAATCATTATACCCCTGCTCTTTATAATTTCCTCTCTTCTCTTGTTTTGTTGCGCTGCGTTTGTTTTTTGGTTTTGTTGTTGTTTGTTGTCGTTGTTTTTTTCTTCTTCTTCTTCTTCTTCTTCTTTCTTCTTTTTTCCTTTCTTTTCTTCTTCTTCTTTCTTCTTGCTTTTCTTTCCGCCTTCTTTTTTAGACAGGAAAAAAGCTGTGCTGCTGGGGGACTCCTTATTTGAACTAAACCCCAAGACGCTGACGACACCGGGTACATTTCTACAAAAATTTTGTTTCCTGGAATGATATGTCGATTTGGGAACTGTTAGAACAGGTGCAGTCAACCCCACAGTGCAAAGTGTGCAGTCTTAGGTCGGGAATACTGTTCGCAGGGGGGCCATCTTGGGGCAACTTGGAGCCCCTTCGAAAGTCCCAACGGTTTTTCCCTGACGCCCAATCACAAATGAATGGAATTGTTCCTGCCAAGAACCCGTCACTTGAACAACGTCACTTGCCTTCAAACCGTAGTCTTTGCAGCCTCCTCCCCCCTAAATCGACTTCATCATCCAGGACCTTTGCGTCCCGATTTGGGGGAGTCTGTACACAACCACAAATCTCTAAACAAACGGGGGACCACTCCGGGGGGCTCCCAAAACTTAAACGCGGGGGCTTTGAGCGCAAAAGGGGAAAAACCCCCTTTTTTCCCCCAAAAACAAAAATAAGTTTAAAAACCCAAAAAAGTTTTTTTTCTTAAAAAGCGTGGGAACATTTTCTGATCTGTCGGGCCCATCTAAACCTTTTGGGGCCATTTTTTCACGTATGGGAACACCCAAAGCCCGTTTGATTTTTCAAACGTTCTCGCACCCACATACCTACCTTCCTTCAGCCTCTGTTTTTCCCTACTTCTCAAAACCACAGGGAGGGGCGTATGCCCCCACAGAACTCTCATTTTCCATCCTAATCCCTGCTCACCCACCCCCAAATTTTGGCACCCCCCTCTTACTCGCCAAACAGGGGAAAAGGGAAAGCCCATTAACTACTTCCCACTTTACCCCCCCCCACATCACCATCACAGATATACAAAAGAAAATTTATCAAAATATAAATGCAAACCGTTCAAAAGAAAAAACCCTTTTTTTCACACACCCCTCCCCTTTTATCGACATTTCCCCCTCAAAAAACCTCGTCCCCTTTCTTTCATTTGTAAAATAACCATTTTCTTTGATTATTTGGTTTTTTTTTTGGGAAAAGTTTTTAATTCTGTGGGAAAACCATAACACCCTTCCACGTAAAGTATTTTTGTTGTAAAGGTTTTGAAAAATACAAGAAAATAATGCTCCAAACTTTTAATCTACTTTTAAATTTTGTTATTTAATTTCCCGGCAGAATTTATCTCTTTAAATTAGTAATGGCTTTTTCGAACAACTTTCCAAACGGGCCTTGTAAGGATGGACTGGGGTAGGTCACCTTAAATTTCATTTTTGGATAAAATTTGACCTGTCAAAAATTATAACAATGAAAACAAACCTTTTCCATATTTTTGGTTTTTCAAAAACAGGACAAAAGTCGTATAACAGATAGTTCAATTTCTATTCCGGGTCCCTTTCATTCGGAGAGACCCAAAGATCCCAAAAAACGGGTATTGTGTGTATTCCAAAATAATATCTCCTATAAACTTCGTGAAGATTTGTGTCATTTAAACATGGAACAGTAGGAGAAAGTTTTGTTCTTCTAAAAAATAAATTACTTCCTTCTTGGTTTTCATTTACAGACATCCAAAGAGCACCCCCAGTTTTTTGATGATTTGGAAATGATGGACAATTTTTGGGTTTTTAAGAAAAAGAATATTATTACTAGGTGTTTTTCAAACAATCATCTCAACCCCCCCGCAGTGGCACATATCTTTCGTCTTTAACCTTTTGCAATGTACACATGCCCCACCTTTGGACTCAAAATCTATCCCTTTTTTGATCACTTTTGTTTTCTGACGCACATCTCTTAAAGAAATTTGTGACCCAAGTCGAATTAGTGATCAAATGCTTTTGTGTCACCGGAGCAAAGCTGGCTTCAAGGGCCTAAAATGAAGCATCTGAAAATTACTTTTCGCTCTTTTAAAAAATTCGATTTGCATGCTTTTTCCTCTGACCTCTTCTGCACCCTTTTTAAAATTTTTTTTTATTTACACTGATGCAGAACCCTTTTCCTTTTGACATCATTTTTTCAAAACATTGTCAACAAGATATTCCTTTAAATTAAAAGACGTAAAAGTAAAAACTTTTTACCTGGCGGCTCATAAAAAAAGTTTGCTAGCAATAAACCAAGAGCGACTTAAAAAAACGGGGGCTTCAGGGGAATAAAAGAAAAACCGTAACTAGTTAAGTATATGATTAAAAAATCTAAACTTTGTTTTTTCCAGAATTTAATTCAAATAAAACAAGGGAAAATTTAAATTTGGGTTGTTTTCGCCAGCTCTCTAAACCCTGGTACTTCCCTGATAATGTTGTATTCCTTTAGATGTTCTCATAATCACTTGCTATGTTGGAAGTAAACTCTTGATAAAAAACACCAAAACTTTTGATTAAAATTTTTTTTAAAAAACCTTTGCTGGGAAAGGATCATAAAAAAATTTTTCTGTTCCCTATTGTCTGTTCATGAATTTTTGTCTATTTAAAAGTTTTTAAAAAATATAAATTCATGGCCCCCAAAAAATACTGAAACTATCTGCATTTACTTTGCAGACTCCTCACTTATCTTTAAAACCTTTGTTATTAAAGAGTGTTTCCCAAAGCTTTAAATCCAAAAAGTAATCCCTTTGCACAAAAAAAGGGAACAAGATGATTTAAAAAATTATAGACCCTTTTCCTTTCTATCAAATTTTAAATCTAAACCTCTTGAACGCATGTCCACCATCTTTTACACTTTTTTAAATGCAAAGGTTTTTGCATACCCCAGTCGGGTTTAGAAAGCACCACTCCTGGAAACACACTATGCAGGAACTGATTCATGGCTGCCTAAAATTAAAAACAAAAAGGCAGTCTTTTTTATTTTTTTTGATTTAAAAAAGGCCTTTGATTTGATTAATCAAATATCTTTTGCATAAGCTTCGGTTATAGGTTTTTTAATAAAAAATGCCTTCATTTTTTTAAATCCTATTTGTAAAACCAAACTCAGTCTGTTTATGCAATGGTTTTTCCTCTTCCAAAAAAATTGTTGCATGTGGTGGCCACGGGGGAAGATTAGGTCCACTCTTATTTTCTCTTTACATTTTAAAGATCTTCCTTTTTCCATTCAAATGTTGTTTTAAATTTATTTGCAGATGATACAATCCACAATACCTCGTCAGATATTAGGGAAAAAATCATTATTTAAAATTAGAGAAATTTATCAAATTTTGTTTTTGAGCCAATCATGCTGTTCAACCTGACAAAAAAGAAGCATGCTAGTTTTTTGCCGTCAGAAAAGCAAACCTTTAGGGGAAATCATTACAAATAAAGTATAATAACAACAACATAAAGCAAGTTAAAAAGCACAAATTATTGGGGGATCATTGACGAAGCCCCTTTGGCAGATCATGTTTACAATTTATAAAAAAATATCACCTGTATTCCACTTTCCAAATTGAACCCCTTTCTCGATAAACAATCAAAACAAATTTTTTATTTTGCATTTATTTTAGTCCGCCTAGATTTCTGCTGTGTTGTCGGGGGGGAAGGGGTCCCAACCTGAAACCTCTGAAATCTCTTCAAAAGCGAGCCATTTAAAAAAAAGTAATAATGAGTTAGCAAAAGCATCAAAATTTTTTTTTAAAACACTTTGAAATTACCACTTTGCTTCGCCTCCGCTTTAAAGTTTTTTCTCTCTGCAAAGGTAGTTTTTTGATGCTTTTCCCGGGGTTTTCTAAAAGCAATGTTCTCTTTTTAACGTCATCACGAATCAGACCAGCTATTGTCCCCCAAAACAACTTAGACATTCAAAACGAGTTTTTCTTTCAATGGCAGAAAAAGAATGAAAAGCCCTTCCCCCCCAAATTTTTTTTTGAAACCAGAGCATCTACATTTAAGACAGAAATAAAACAAGCTGTTGTTTGATACGTGTACTAACTACTCGAAGTCAAAAACGCACAAAGAACTCCAATGTTATGAACTAATTGGTGACTATTGACTAATCAAAGACATATAGTGTACCTTCTTTTTTGTGTTGAGGGGGGGGGGGGGGGTGCGTGCGTGCGTGCGTGTATTTGTATGTAGAAACGAAGAAAGGTGTGTATGTGTGTGTTGTATTTTTGTATGTAGAGTCGAAGAAAGGTGTGTATGGTGTGTGTGTTGTGTGTGTGGTGTTTTGTGGGTTTTTGTGTGTGGTGTGTGTGTGAGGGGGGGGGAGGCGTCCCTTCCTGCGTGTTGTACACGGAGTGTGTTGTGGTGTGTGCGCGGGGGGGGGGGGGGGGGGGGGGGGAGGAGAAAATTGTATTGACGCGCATGCGCCCGTGTGTAATCAGGGGGAAAAAATTTGGCTGTACTGTGTGAGAAATCTTGGATTATGTTTGGGGTTTTAATGAAAAATAAAAAATGCTGAATGTGAGGGGCGGGGGGGGGGGGGGGGGGGGGGGGGGGGGGGGGGGGGGGGGGGGGGGGGGGGGGGAGGGGGGGGGGGGGGGGGGGGGGGGGGGGGGGGGGGGGGGGGGGGGGGGGGGGGGGGGGGGGGGGGGGGGGGGGGAAAAAAAAATTGAAGGGGAAAAGAAAAAAAAAAGTTTAAAAAAAAAAAATTTTGGGGGAAAAAGAAAGGGATTTTTCCCCGGGGGGAAAAAAGTGAGAAAGTTTAAAACGTTTGGCAGAGGGGAATTTTAAATGAGGTTGAAAAAATTTTTTAAAAAAATTTTCCTAGCCCTAAGAAAAGGAAAAAGAACAAAAACCACATCAACTTTTTAAAAACATACAATCAACATTAAATCTTATATGAATATGAGTGGAAACTTTCCCAACCTAAAACCTTGTGGAAAATTTTAAAACGCCAATTAAAAAATCCTTATCTTGGAGACACAAATCTAAAAATCAAAAAACCCCTGTATTTTGAAAATTTTTTCCCTCTGAGCTCCAAGGGACAAAAAAACTAAAATGCCTTTTTCAAATTCCCCACCTTTTCATCCAATAAAAACCCTTTTCATGCAAACAAAAACTAACAGAAATTTTTTTTTATATCTAACCGAATAAAAATTTTTTAAACCTTTGGGGTAACTTATTTCCCTTCCAAAATTTTCCAATACTAAACATTGAACACTGATAATTAATTGGATTTTTGGGTTTTACCTTAATTCGTTGGTTGCCGTTTTTAACCCCCCCAAAATTTTTTAGAGCAAATAAATGTACAAAATTCCAGGCATTGCACTTTATTCAACCCCCCAACTCGGAAAAAAGTAAATGTCAACAGGCTTGTATTTGAGGGTCAAAACCTTTAGAACCGTTTTATGAACGGTTGTTAAGTGTGGACAGTCTTTTCACTACACATAATAAAGCATTTTTTGCTCTGCTAGCCAGATCCTTACACGCTGAGATAAAACTAAGGCGAGTTGTAAAAAATACTCCCAAATACTTGTAGGCATTAATGCGGTGAAGAGTGAGATGGGGTGAGTGTCTGAGTACGTGTGTATCACTGCCGCGCATGAGGGGTGTGGTGTGTGTGTGTGGTGTGAGTGTGTGTATGTGCGTGCTCTGCGTGCATGTGTTGTGTGTGTGTGTAACTTGGCGGTGTTATAAAAATGTTGCATTCAGTTTTTAAAGGGCTTTTCCCCCCTCGTCTGAATTTTTTAATTTGTTCAAGGGAAGTTTCCACCATTTTGTCTGTTTTTTAAATTTTTTTTTTTGGTTTTTTTTCTTTCTTTGTTTTTAAATTTCTTCAAGGTTTTTTTCTTTTTTTGGGGGAAATTTAAAAAGGCCCTTTATCGTGCCTAATTTTTTACCCATTAAAGATTCAATCAAACAATCAACAATCAATCAAACTTCTTCTTCTTTTTCTTCTCTCTGCCTCCTTGTTTTTTCGTCTTTTTGTAACCCCTTTTTCCCATCCGTTTCGAATTGCAGGTTTTTTTTCTTTTTGTTTTCTGCGTTGTCTATTGTTTCCTCCGGTTTTTTCTTCCTTTGTATCATTTACGCAACTGCCTAGTGTCCCCTACGATCGGCCCCTGAACACTTTACCTTTTTCAGTGAAGGATGGTTTGGGGGATAGAATCTCTTTACAAAGGGTAAGAACACCAAACACACACAACCACCACGCGCGCGCACACTTGGGGCACGCAGAAGAAGAGTGTGAGTACTGGTGTTTTTTGAAAGAGATTGGGGGAAGATTTGCAGACTTCTTTGTATCAACAATTGGGAATCGGTGGCCGCATTTTCCCCCACAGAAAGTACATAAGGCCACCTGGTATCACCAAACTGTGACGAGAACCAACGACCATATCTGCATGGCCCTAAAAATTCGAGTCCTACAGGATGTAAGGGTGAAAAGGGGCGACGTTATCTGACCACCACCTTTTGGAGCCAGGGGAACAAAGCGAAGAACTGGATGAAAGCAACAACAAAGAGGCAAAAGTACAACACCATCGCTGAAAGACACAAAGTAAATGAAAATTCAAGCTGTCCCCCACCAAAGTACAAGAAAAAACAAGAACTGCTTGAAAAAAAGCTGACTTTAGAGCCAAATGGAAGAAAGTAAAGAGACACTGACGCAACCGTTGGAAGTTGGGCCCCAAAAACCCAATAAAGGAAGGAATCGGCAACCACGTGGGCAAGATTGAGAAGAGAAAGCAGAAAAAACAGCAGTAAAAAACGCCAGACAAGAGCAACAAAGGTCAAGGGACAAGCAGACTTCACAAAGCCAACCGAGAAGAAAAAAGGGCCCAAGAACAACAAGGCGGACATCGATCCCGGCGGGGAACAGCAGGCAGTAACAAATGAAATGCGTATGACACCCCTAAGAGACCTCAGGAAAGTAGAGCAGGCCTGAGCGACCAGTCAAAGACAAGAAAGGAAACACCACCTAGGGAAAAGGGGCCCCCACTGAACAGATGGGGAGAGCACTTTTAGGAAACCCCGAACAATCCTCTGTTCAAACCCCCCGACATCGACCCTGCTGATAGAGACCTAGACATCAACTGTGAGCAACCAACCAGGGAGGAGATCAGGAAAGCCATCAAAATGCTGAGAAATGGCAAGGCGGCAGGACCGGACAACATCCCAGCAGAAGCACTCAAGGCAGACCTGGAGACCACGGTAGAGATGCTGTACCCTCTCTTTGGGAAGATTTGGGAAGTGGGGAACTGGAAGGAGGGCTACCTAATCAAGCTAGTCAAGAAAGGAGACCTCAGCAACTGTGCCAACTATAGAGGGATAACGCTTCTGTCGGTGCCAAGAAAATTCTTTAACAGGATCCTCCTCGAGAGAATGAACAATGTAGACGTCCGCCAGAACAGATCATGCGTAGATCAGATTGCCACCTTGCGCATCATCGTTGAGCAATCTTTAGAGTGGAACTCGTCCTTATACATCAACTTTGTTGGTTATGAGAAAGCATTCGACAGTGTGGACCGCAACACCCTCTGGAAATTGCTTCGCCACCATGGAGTGCCAACCAAACTGGTCAACTTGATCAAGAACTCCTACGAAAGAATGACCTCCCGGGTGGTCCATGGAGGACAACTCACAAACAGCTTTGAGGTGAAGACCGGAGTCAGACAAGGCTGTCTCCTGTCACCTTTTCTCTTCCCCCTGGCAATCGATTGGACCATAATAATAATAATAATATATGGAATTTATAGAGCGCTGAATCTTGTAAAAAAACAAACAAATCGAAGCGCTTGCACTCAATCATTTACAGGCATGCAACTCTCCTTAAACATAATGAACAACAGATTTCAAAACCATGCGCGCGCACGTATGCACGCATGCACGCACACACACGCACACACACACACAACACACACACACACACCAACACACACACACACACACACACACACACACACACACACACACACACACACACTCGGAACAACACTTAGAAGGTGAAAGATGCTGTTGAAAATTAGGGACAGATATTTGGGGGGAAAGTCTCAGGTAGAAAATAAGTGCGTTTTGAGGCTGGATTTGAAAGTATCAAGTGAAGGCTTTTGTCGAAGTGAAAGAGGGAGGTCATTCCAGGTGGATGGACCAGAAACAGAGAAGGAGCGACGGCCAACAGTGGTTTGTTTGAATCTGGGTGTTCGAGAGCACAAAGTATTTGCGGCTGAACGAAGGTAACGGGATGGAGTGTACAGATGAAGACATTTACAGAGATAAGGGGGTGCATATTTGTGGAGACGTTTGAAACAGAGGGTATTGATTTTATACTCCAGTCTTTGTGAGACAGGCAGCCAGTGAAGAGATCGCAGAAGTGGAGTGATGTGTTCAGATTTTTTCTTTCTTAGGACCAGTCGAGCTGCAGAGTTTTGCATGCGCTGAAGAGAGTGGATAGATGATGCTGGTAGGCCAACCAAAAGAGAATTACAGTAGTCTAAACGTGAAAGAATGAGAGATGTGACAAGCTTGGAAGTTGCATCAGTGGACAGATACTTGCGAATCGCGCTTATGCGGCGTAATTGATAGTAGCAAGACTGGCAGGTCTGGGTGATGAATTTTTTCATAGAGAGTGTGTTGTCAAGAACTACTCCTAAATACTTCACAGAGTTGGACAAAGGAACTGATGTATTCCCGAATACTATTGAAGTTTTTGCGATAGAGGAAATTTATGTTGGGTCCCTATGGGCATGGCTTCGGTTTTATCGGCATTAAGTTGTAACTTGTTCTGAGTCATCCAGTTTTGAATGTCTTGAAGGCAGTAGGACATATTTGTCAGGAGGGAAGGCAAGTTTTCAACAGTATCACTGCACTGAAGCTGAATATCATCGGCATAGAAATGATGATCAATATGGTGGTTGTTTATTATATGTGAGAGTGGAGCAGTGTAGAGAGTAAAGAGAACAGGGCCCAGAACTGATCCCTGTGGGACTCCATATTCCATTTCGACAGGTTGTGATTGAATTTTGTTTACAATAACTTTCTGGACCCTGTCTTTGAGGTATGAAGTAAACCAGGTGAGGGCTGTGCCGTTAATACCAAACGTATTTTGGAGGCGAGAAAGAAGAATTGAGTGATCTATGGTATCAAAGGCTGCAGATAAGTCAAGAAGAGTGAGGAGGGAGATTTTTCCTGCATCAGAAGCAAGTAGAAGTGTATCTCAAGTGTGGACTAGGGTGGTTTCGGTGCTGTGGTTGGGGCGATAGGCAGATTGAAAAGTGGGAAGGAGATCATTGGAGTGAAGGTGACTATTGAGCTGTTTGAGAACAACTTTTTCTAGTACTTTAGAGACAAAGGTAAGTTTGAGACAGGCCTATAATTCTTCAGAATGTTGGGATCCAGGTCGTGCTTTTTCAGTAGAGGTGTAACTATTGCTGTTTTAAGAACTGATGGAAAATTTCCTGACACAAGAGATGAGTTTACTATTTTAGTGATAATAGGTACAAGTTGTGGAAGGCATTGTGAGAAAACAGGAGCAGGTATGGGATCAAGGTCGCATGAAGACCTTGATCATGAAGACCATGAAGACATCAACAGCATACAGAAGAAATGGAATCCAGTGGACACTGTGGGACCAGCTGGATGATCTCGACTTTGCAGACGACCTGGCGCTGCTTTCCCACAGCCGCCAACAGATACAGGACAAGACGACAGAACTAGCAGCCACCTCATTACAAGTTGGTCTCAAGATTCATGAAGGCAAAACCAAGATTCTCAAGATCAACGCAGCGAGTGAGGACCCAGTCACACTAAATGGGAAGGAGCTGGAAGAAGTGGAGACATTCACGTACCTGGGTAGTATCATTAACATGCAGGGCGGCACAGACGCAGACGTCAGAGCAAGATTGGCAAGGCGAGGGCAGCGAACTGGCAGCTGAAGAACATCTTGAGTTCCAAGGTGGTGTCAACCCGCACAAAGATCAGGCTGTTCAACTCCAACGTCAAGTCAGTCCTACTGTATGGAGCGGAGACATGGAGGACAACAAAGACCACCATCAAGAAAGTGCAGACCTTCATCAACAGTTGCCTGAGACGAATCCTCCAGATCTACTGGCCCGACACTATCAGCAACGCAGACCTGTGGCAACGTACCAACCAGCTGCCAGCCGAGAATGAAATCCGGCGTAGGAGATGGGGATGGATCAGGCACACCCTGAGAAAGCCAGCCAGCAACATCACAAGGCAGGCACTATCATGGAACCCCCAGGGAAAACGAAAAAGAGGAAGGCCAAGAAACACCTGGCGACGTGACCTTGACAAGAAGATGGGATATACCTGGAGACAGCTGGAGAGAATAGCCCAGGACAGAGGACTCTGGCGGACTATTGTCGGCGGCCTAAGCTCCAGGGGGAGTGATGGGCCTAAGTAAGTAAGTAAGTAAGTAAATAAGTAAGTAAGTAAGTATACTGAAGTGTTGTGACAAAGTGTCGTGACGTACTTTGTCACAATGTGGACCTGAAGTCAAAATGCCTTAGCAAAATAAGAACAGAACGCATACAGCTCTTTTTTTTTCTTTTTTCATAAAGTAAATTACCAACTGACATCACATTAAGTACATCTTTTGATACTAAGGCGCCTTATCACTGCAAAGTGACTGTCAACACTTCAGTACCTCACACCTTGCAATACGAAAAACGCTATATCATCCAAATTAGGATTGGTGGATAAGGGAAGCAATCCATGTCGGGATTTGATGGGCTAGGGAAATAGTTCATGTCAGGATTGGTGAATTTTGGAAACGGTTCATGTCAGGATTTGGTGGATTATGGAAACAGTTCATGTCATGATTTGGTGGATTATGGAAACAGTTCATATCATGATTCGGTGGATTATGGAAACAGTTCATGTCAGGATGTGGTGGGCTGTGGAAACAGTTCATGTCAGGATATGGTGGGCTGTGGGAACAGTTCATGTCAGGATGTGGTGGGTTATGGGAACAGTTCATGTCAGGATCTGGTAGGTTATGGAAACAGTTCATTTCAGGATCTGGTGGGTTATGGAAACAGTTCATGTCAGGATATGGTGGGCTGTGGAAACAGTTCATGTCAGGATCTGGTGGGTTATGGAAACAGTTCATGTCAGGATCTGGTGGGTTATGGAAACAGTTCATGTCAGGATGTGGTGGGTTATGGAAACAGTTCATGTCAGGATGTGGTGGGTTATGAAAACAGTTCATGTCAGGATGTGGTGGGTTATGGAAACAGTTCATGTCAAGATCTGGTGGGTTATGGAAACAGTTCATGTCAGGATCTGGTGGGTTGTGGAAACAGTTCATGTCAGGATCTGGTGGGTTGGGGAACAGTTCTGTAGATCTGGTGTGGAAACAGTTCATGTCCGGATGTGGTGGGTTATGGGAACAGTTCATGTCAGGATCTGGTGGGTTATGGGAACAGTTCATGTCAGGATGTGGTGGGCTGTGGAAACAGTTCATGTCAGGATGTGGTGGGTTATGGAAACAGTTCATGTCAGGATCTGGTAGGTTATGAAAACAGTTCATGTCAGGATGTGGTGGGTTATCGAAACAGTTCATGTCAGGATGTGGTGGGTTGTGGGAACAGTTCACTTCAGGATCTGGTGGGTTATGGAAACAGTTCATGTCAGGATCTGGTGGGCTGTGGAAACAGTTCATGTCAGGATCTGGTGGGTTATGGGAACAGTTCATGTCAGGATGTGGTGGGTTATGGAAACAGTTCATGTCAGGATCTGGTGGGTTATGGGAACAGTTCATGTCAGGATGTGGTGGGCTGTGGAAACAGTTCATATCAGGATGTGGTGGGTTATGGAAACAGTTCATGTCAGGATCTGGTGGGTTATGGGAACAGTTCATGTCAGGATCTGGTGGGTTATGGGAACAGTCCATGTCAGGATCTGGTGGGTTAGGGTTTCACAAGTCGAACTCTGTAACTTCTAATGATTAGAAAACATTGCTGACTGACTTTTCATAGGCTATTTTTTTTTACAGCAAAACAATGGCCATGTACAATGTTGTCAACAGAAGTGTACCCCTTTAGATTACTCATTTCTTTAACACGGTCACTTCCAAGACCCATAAAATATATTTTTAAATCAACGTTTTATCTAATCAGGTGAAAATTTGAGGAATAATCTGTCAGCATCTTTGAAATGTATTACGGTGAGAATTTTTTTCAAGAAAAAAGTATCTTATGTGCAAAGCACAGAAAGTTTATGAACACTATTCTTATCAGTTTCTCGTTCAAGAAAGGCTTTCTTTTTCAGATGTTTCTACAATATTACTCGTAGTTCTGCTGTAATAGATATTTGACGAGGTGCTTTAGCATTCATGTATGCACGACTTTTCTTATGGGTACCTATTATCAGGTGGGCATAATTGTATGCCCTTTCCCCCTCGAGTGTGTATAATTATGTGTGTGAGGGAGAGGTCAGGTTAAAGAGAAGGAGGTGGGGGTAGTGAATGCATTATCACATACTTCAACACATTCACTGTTTGGCCGTGTCGTTGCCTTACTGCTGTTTAGTCGACGATGATAAGGTGGTTTGCTTGTTTCGTTTCCTTTCGTTTGTGTGCAATGGTAATCTTAACTTCTGTTCTGCTCAGTTTATTAGGCTCTCTTGGTCTATTTTGTCTGGATGGCTTCATAAAAAAGCATGCGTTTGCTTATTCAGTGTACCATGGACAAATCAATATTTGTCTTTGATTTGACCTTAACTTTCTCACGCGGAGAGAGAGAGAGAGAGAGAGAGAGAGAGAGAGAGAGAGAGAGAGAGAGAGAGAGAGAGGACTGCTACACCAGAGTTAATTTCAGCGGTGGAAAGTTGTATTGCATTTTTGCTCTGTGCTCTTGGGAGAAGAAAAGGTCACTACAATGAGAAGCCATTGAAATTACTTGGAAAATTTCTGTATAAAATGGGTCTCGGCTGTCCTCCCTCTCTCTCCCTCTCTCCCTCTCTCTCTCCTCCCCCCTCACTCTCTCCTCTTAAACGCGCGCATGCGCGCGTGTTTGTGCATGTGTGTGTGTGTGTGTGTGTGTGTGTGTGTGTGTGTGTGTGTGTGTGTGTGTGTAAGCAAGCTGGCGACAACAATGGATGTATTCAGTTACATGTATTTATTAGAGGTTCCTTTTTCTCTTTATCATTTTTCCTTCGTTGCAAAAAAACCAACATATTGCTTAAATTGCGTTTATACTGTGCTCCTTGCCAAAAAGACTGTATTATTAATGACTATGAATTACTTTCAGTGTTCAGTTCTCTCTCTCTCTCTCTCTCTCTCTCTCTCTCTCTCTCTCTCTCTCTCTCTTCCCCTCTCTCTCTCTCTCTCTCTCTCTCTGTCTGTGTCTGCCTTTACCTGTATCTCTTTCTTGTTTTTGTTTGTCTGCCTCAGTATTTCTCTCCCACAGGGATGCGAGGGGCCTCTTTAGAATAAATAGCAGTCCTAAAATCTGTAAGTGTTGTGCCGGGAATTTCCTCTTTTCTATCCTTTTGTTGGCTTCTGTCCTCTTTGTTCTTTCTGTCACCTCTTTCTTGCTTATTTTCTGCCTTTTTCGCCCATTCTTCATCTTTTTATTTTTAAAAAGTATTCAAATATTACCTTGTTCACATCTTCACTGTCGTTTCATTCTAATCTTATCTTGATTATTATCGACCCTTTTTCTGTGTGCGGTCCCTTCCGTCAGTTGTCTTTCTTCTCTCATCAACTCCTCGGCATGCCTTCTTTTTCCTGTTCTGCCGCCATGTAGTTGCCCTTAGCTTCAGGGACTTGGTCAGGAGATGAAACGCTGTACGATCGTCAGTTGTGATTTTGTCCCGCCTGGTTTCATGTAGGATGGCTTCCTTGCAGGTTAACAGACGTCATGGTTAGTGAATGTCCAGTGGTCACGGCCATCCATTCTCCCTTCCTCAGTACCGCACTTCTGCTCAGGTGATTGGCTGGTTCTGCAATCATTGAACCCACGCCGAATGTCAGCATGTATAGGAAAGGGACAGAGATGTAAAGGAGTCTAATTCTGCTGGAGATGATTTTATATCCAACGACTAGGAGACGGAGATTTGAAGGAAGAGTGGAATTTTCAACCAGTTGGCCGGTTGTGGAGGTAGCTGATTCAGAGTGCCCTTCACAAAACTCAGCTCTTTTGCTGTCATTAAGGGCTTGAAAGAAAAATCCGACAACTGTTTGAAATTGAGAAATAGCTCCATTTTGGAAGACGGTATACGCAAAAAGCAAACAAGCTCATGAAAGCATTCGGTTTGTCGGTGCCCAATCAAGGCAACCCCTCATATATCGCCGAGTAAAAGCAAGGGGAATAAATGATGCAGAGAACGAGAACAGATCTGCTCAGTCATCTCAGGGGAGGTGGATGCCGCCAATGCTCAGGCAGAGGGGAGACAGAGTCCCCTCACAAACACCTTAAACAAAGGAACTTGTATATGAAATTCTTCCCTCAACCTGTCAAAGTGGGATACTTCAATGCCAGTGTTGTCACACTTTCTCATACAAGATGTGTCCTGTATTGCTTTTGGAGACAGAGATCCAGAGGGTCAAAGGGGGAGAGAATTGTTTCCTGCAAGGCTAGAAAAAACGACAACATGGTGACTAGGTAACACCCACACAGCTCGAACATGACTGTAAGTAGCCCAGCACTTCAGTTCAATTCATATCAGTTCTTCTTTTTCGAGGATAATCAATAAGTACTCACGTGCTGTAGTTTTGTACATTCATTTAGTTTCCATGTTACCCGTGTAACGGAGCCTGCTGTGAGCAGCCGACCAAAAGATACAGAGCCTGTTCCAACTTCCCCAGAAAAGGCAGGCTCTAAAGCGAAGGGGGGGGGGGGGGGGGTGGTAGGGAGGGGGCTCTCTCTCAATCCACTTTCGTGGATGATCCTCGTGTGCACGGACACAACAGTTTTCCATTGTCAAGGCGCACATTTGTTAATTTCTTTAGTTCTGCTTGTCCGTCTCTTTCTTTCAAACACAGCTTGTGCTGATTCTATCACCCAATTAAGATCAAATGTGTTTGCTTAAGAGAAGTCTTACAACGTCTATTCTGGGAAGAATTATTTTCATTGCTAAACAAAACCAGCTTGTTTAATCGTGGAAAGCAATTTGGTTGTGTTTCTTGTTGGGGACGGGTGAAAAAGTGTCAGTGGTTTTTTTCTTCTTTGTTAAACAAAGGAGAGAAACGGCCTGTGGCTCTGTCTTGAAAGATTGAGTACTGTAGTTGGAATTAGCACATTATATGACATGCGTATTGATTGGTGGTAAAGTACACGGCACTGTTGTGCACTGTAACTCATACTTTGTGCCAGTCTGCAGGGAGTACAGATGTTACAAGCCCTCACTAGACTAAACTACTCCGCACCGCACCGCATCGCATTCCACTCCACTCCACTCCACTCCACTCCACTGTACTGCACTGCACTGCACTGCATTTTATTGTACTTCAGTGCACTGCACAACACAACACAATACAACATGAAACACTCCACTCCACTACCAATACTTTGCTATCTCAATGGAAAGAGAGATTCAAGAGATTCATGTCGGTTACAAGCAATGAATAAGAACAGTAAACAGAAAACAGTTAACAGAGAAAGCAACAAAATTCAAATTCTACGCACACGCACACACACAGCACATAGGCACTAACGCCTGCACACACTTAGCACGCATACGCACATGCCAATGATTATAAAATAATTATACAGTAGGAGCAGTATCAATCGCTGTAATGTACAATGTTATACTAAAAACACTCCATTCTGCTCCTTTCCACTCTACTCCATTTCACTCCACTCCACAACGTGACACTACACTACGCTGTGTTCAACTCCACCCCACTCCCCTTTGCCTTATTGACACCACTGCACATGGTATCACATTGCACTGCAATAGCGAACAATAAATCACAGAACTAGTATGCTCTTCTCTCTCTCTCTCTCTCTCTCTCTCTCTCTCTCTCTCTCCTTCTCTCTCTCTCTCTCTCTCTCTCTCTCTCTCTCTCTCTCTCTCTCTGAGTCTACAACATGTCATTAACTCTTCAAAGCTACTAGGGATCGGTCGGCAGCTGGGATTGCATGGTGTTCAAGATTTTTACAGCTAAAGCCTCATAGGTCTGACAGAGAAGTCAGCCTGTATCGCCCTCGGCGACGTTCATTGGATGCATTGAGCCTGGGGATCAACAGAAAGAAATAAAAAGCCAACATCTTGCTCTCTGAACTATCTACCGGCCTCTCTCTCTTTGGTGAGTTTTTCGGTGAATTCCTTCCCACGCTGGCTCGCTCACTGGAATATTTCCGACCATTTTTTAAAAGTGCAGTTGTGAAGTCCCTTCAGTACAAAATTATTTTGGATCCAAAAATCTAAAGAAGTACAGACCAGACTATACTTAATCACTTGTCTAAAATCTTAGAGTTTTCATCAACTCTTTTCTAATTTGAATCTAGCAATCTACCTTTCCTGTTTCAGGCTGCGCATCGTCCCTACTGCAGCACTGAAGCAATGCTACTACAAGTGACAAATGACATCCTCCTCACTCTTGATCGTGGTGACCTATCAACTTGAACTCCTTTTGATCTCTCTGCAGCTTTTGACACGATTGAGAATTCATCCCTCTACATCGTCTTCTTGAACTTGTCTTTCAGAGATGTTCCAGATTGTTATCGTCAGTAACATTAGCTCAAAACCAAATCTTCTTACCTTTGGTGTAGCCCAAGGCTCAATACGTGTTCTCTTTCTTCTTTATATTCAATCTCTTACCTCTCTGATCATATCTTAGTATATTTCCACAGAAAAAAATGGTTTAATTAACAGTTGACAAGTAAATGGTTCTGGCTGCCAAACATGTTGTTGCCTGCATTGTTCAAAGCGTTTAACTACGCTATTGCTTCTCCAAGGCTACCATCACTACTCAAAGCTGTTCGCTGTAAGCAGACAGCTCTGCCCTCGCCAACCTCTCTCTCCTTGAAACCTTACCAACTGCAAAGCACGTTTTGTCAGTATTTCCCCCTTGTGGCGACGCACTCTCTCCGTGGAGGGCAGCCCAAATTTCTCGCAGAGAAATCTGCCGTGACTTGAAAGTGGTATAAAAAAGTCTCTGCTATACATTTCGACCTCGGTTCTCAATCAGCGATCCGTCCATTACTTTTGTTGTTGCACACATTCACACCTTATTTCCTTTCATCCTATATCAGAGCAGCATTTGAAGAAAGTGATTTGAAATGACAAGCGACATCTTGCTCTCTTGACTGTCTACCATCGTTCCTTTTGGTGGAGTTTCTCGAGTCACTTCTGCCCAAGCTGTCTCACTTTCTGCCAGAGTTCTCCTCCGGGGATAAAGACACGCCTCTGCTCAGCCTCTCTCCAATACGTTTCACTGATTGTGTGTGCACATCTCTCTCTCTCTCTCTCTTTCTCTCTGTCTCTGTCTCTGTCTCTCTGTCTCTCTCTCTCTCTCTCTCTCTCTCTCTCTCTCTCTCTCTCTCTTACACACACACACACACACACACACACACACACACACACACACACACACACACACACACACACACACACACATTACACGATGCTATTTGAATTAGATAGATCTGGAAAAGATTGTTGGGCTGCAAGAGTTAAATTTTGTGTGAGACTGGATTTAATATTGTGTGGATGCAGCATGGCGTTGGGGATGAAAAAATGTTTTTGTGTGCATTTAAACAGAGGCTAATTTATTTTTTTGTTCAGGAATGGGATGGGACCATTAGAGACCGTAAAAGGTATGATTTATACTGAACATTTTAACCAGATTTTGAAAAAGAAAAATATGTATGTGATACGGAGATGTATTGTTTCCGTGTTGCCATCACCCAGTTGAGATTGAATGTACTCCCGCTTAAGAATAACGTAAATCGATACAGTGAGGCAGCACAGGATAGAAACTGTCCATTTTGCAAAGACAAAACTGAAAACGAGCACCTTTTTATTTTTGACTGTTGCCTTTATAAAGACTTGTGGGATACATTTCTAAAAGAATCAGTAAGTGTTCCTGTACATGTGCTTTTGAGAGCAACACATAGAAATCACAGACACAATTTGTCCAGATCTGTCTTCCATGCAGTAAATAGGAGGCAAAGTGCGATTCTTAAAAATCCTCCAAAGAAGATGAAAGTAGTATTCTGTCTCCTTATATTAATGCATTTACTCATTTGATTTGGAAAAAAATCCCACAAAATGTCACTTGAAAAAACCCACATTCCACATGTGCTTAACGACTAAACTAAAGCAAAACTGAAATGGTGACTGTTTACGCTGTGAGAAGCTAGGTTTACTTACTGAAAAAACACTGTCGTGAGCCCATGAAGAGCAGTTCCAACACGACGGACACACACACACACACACACACACACACACACACACACACACACACACACACACACACACACACACACACACACACACACACACACACACATATTGCAAAAGGTCTCTGGCATAGTCCTATAGGACATTTGTTATAGTTTCATTAACGTTAATCACTTTTTATGTTTTTTGTTTCGGTGATGTTTTTGGGGTTTTTTAAAATACTTTTTATTGTATCTTTTTCTTTGCACGGTTTCTTTTCATGATTAGACTACTTTTCCCCCCTCGCATTTTTCAGTAGGGCCTCTACAACCACCTCAATTATCATACACCCCTTGTATACATTTTTTTTTTCTTTCTCGTCTAATATCACTGTGAGTGAACAGACGTAAAATCGAAGACAACAACAACACACACACACACTGTGGCAGAGAAGCTTTTCATCCGATTGGAAAGATGAGCACGTACCGTGATTGGCCATGTCCAGTGTGAAACCTGTATTTCCTAAGTGCTGAACAAGAACAGAGACGTCTGTGCACACTGGATTGTCTTTTTAAGGTAAAGGAGGTAAAGGAGTCCCATAACCTATAAGGTCGTAGGGGAGCGAGGCGTCAGAGACCTCACTTCTCTAGGGCCAGCATATTGAGGGCGGCGCCCATCTCCTCTCCCTCGCTGCTTTACCTTCCCTGACCCTAAAGAGGGCAGGTACCCATTTACAGCTGGGTGAACTGGGGGAACTGTACTGAAGCCAAGGCGCGCAAACGGTCACCCATCCAACTGGTAACCACTCTCGACGCTGCTTAACTTGGCTGGGGGAAAGCGAATGCTCCGACCACTGAGCTATCCCGTCCCCTCAATTGTCTTTTTACGGAATTTAAAACTGCTACAGCTTTTCCTTCCTCTTCTTCTTCTTTGTCATCATCTTCGTCGTCTCTTTTTCCGGATTCTCTTTCTTTCCCTCTTTCCTGTTCTTCCCATACCCCTGCGCATGTTTTCCTTTGTTTTCTTTGTCTAAACTTCCTCTCCTCACTCACTCTCCCACTGCCTTGTCTCTATCCATTTTCTTTGGCAGGTTTTGTTTTCACTTTTTCGTGTTTTTTGTTGTTGTTAAAAGCAAATTACTCCTAAGTGAACAAGGTCTTGCTGTGTTTATTATTGCAATAATAATTATAAAGTCCCAGGTGACCAAGAAAACATTTTTTAACGCGCGCACGTTCTCTGTCTCTCTCCCTCTGTTTCTCTCCCCGCACACATGCACACTCGCACGCACGCACGCACGCACGCACGTACACACACACACACACACACACACACACACACACACACACACACACACACACACACACACGGGTGCACTCTATGACAAAGTTGATACGTATCTTGAAATCAGTCTTTATTGAAGGAATAGTAGAGAAATTTCACAATTTTAATGAAAATGCTATTAGAAGAGACTGTGATCGTAATGTGTAACAGCAGGGATGTCTACAGCCATCAAAAGCACAGCAAAACAAAACAAAGAAAAACACGGAACCTAGAGTATGGTCATTTAACAAACTGGATTTGAGAAGAAGCAAAACTATTACCATTGTAAAAGGGTTATTTTCTTTCTGCTTACTTGAGACTTATTCAGAGTACCCGGCCCCGTGCTTAACGTCACACGCACATGCGCACGCATGCACGCGCTATGAAAACTGCAGTGTCCAGAAGGTTGCTGTGAGGATGTCAAGTGGAATATAAAGCTAAAATCAAAATGTGCAAACACCTTGAAGAATCCTGACAGAAGTTGTGTTTGGGTTGCCCTTGAAAAGCGGGGAAGTAAGCCAGAGAGCAGGAAAAGTGGAAATCAACTTGATATTGTACACTCCTCTCCTGTGTCATGGATGTGGCACGTGGAAATCCCTCCCTAATCTGGCAAGGCCTTCCTAGGGATGTTGGTCCAGAAATAGCTCGACTGTTCTAACAGCTTTGGGTTCTTTCCTATGCCTGGAACAAAATCTTGTGTATTGGCCGCCGTGTCTGTCAGTGCTCACTGTAGTTGTTGAGGTAACAGATACTGAAAAAGCCATCACGAGTGACGGGAATGCTGGCAACTCTGAACAATGCCAGACCAAGGTTTTAAGTATTGCCGTTATTCTTAATAGCTGTTTAATCCACGACTGAATAGTTTGCCAGATATAATTAGAGAGTAAAGCTGAAAAGGTATCTTAAATTGGTATATCTTTAAGTACTTTTACATTTTAATGTTGTTTTTTATTGAACAGCTTTCACTTGTTTAAGCTCGGTGGTCTGTAAGAGCTTTCTGACAAGATCATGACAAGTCACAGGGCATGGTCTAGCAGATCATTGTAAGGATCTAAAGTTGTGTGAGAGAGCTAGAATTGCATACTGACAGCTGAGATAAGCATGGCAGACATTATGTCTAGGATCTTCTTTGAAAAAAAGAGGAGATTCAAACTAAAAGTCTGAAAAGTTTAAATTGATTTGACGTGTATCAGTTGTCTTTCACATATCGCCTCAAGGACATTCAGAGAAATCTAGCCACATACAACTCCACAGTGCCAGTAGCTGGAACTGGTCCTTTTCCTTTTCTTTTTCAACTCAAAACAGCCAAAGAAGTGCACAGTATATTCTGTTTGTTTGTGTCTGTTTATTGTGTCTCTCAGTGAAAGCAGCTGTCATTAATGAAACACAAGTAGAGGTAGAAAAGGGGAGTTTTGAGGAAAATCTAGAAAGGTACTTCCCGCAGCTTTCTGGTCCGTTGTACTCGTTGTTAGCTTTATAAGGTAGCCTTGGTTAGCCACCTGAAATTAAAGAAGAAAGCTACATACGATATCTTAAACTATCAAGTTGTTTTAGATTATATATTTACGCTTTAACTTTCCTTTTAGCAGTGTTCAGATATCTCCATGTTCATATCACTGTTGGTACTCCATAGAGGGGTTGGTACCTGATGGTAGCAAGTGGCAGTACTTAATCTGTAGGATCACGAATAGGATTTGAAGTTTTCAGTGAGGAAGCTAGAAGAAAGCCCCGATGTCAGCTGGAGGAGTGTGACAAAGCTCATGGAAAACGTAGTACTGACAGAGAGGGAAAGGCATCTCACAAAGTCAGAAAAGTTTGAATTGGCTGGCCGGGCAGCCATCAGCATTCTTCTCTATCTTGCATTCGCGAACTTCATAGTACTGTTAATCTTGCAAAGACTTTGAAAGAACTTGATACACAAGCTTGATAGTTGGAGCCTGAATGTTCTGGAAGACAGTCTCTTCGTTGAGGGAAGAAACTAGCATCAGCTGACGCACACAGTACTGTGCAGAGTGTCATTCTCAACATGTTCAGTATTTCACCTTGGATAAACAATAAAAACAACTTTTTATCAAATTGTCGCACTCTGGATGTTACTGTGTGTGTGTGTGTGTGTGTGTGTGTGGGGTGTGTGTGTGTGTGTGTGTGTGTGTGTGTGTGTGTGGTGTGTGTGTGTTTGTGTAAGTGTGTAAGTGTGTGTGTGTATGTGTGTATGTGGTTGTATGTGTGTGTTTGTGCGCGTGCGCGTATGTGTGTGTGCGTTGCGTGTGTGCGGTGTGTGTAGTAGTAAAAGTGTGTGTGTGTGTGTGTTAGTGTGTTATTGTGTGTGTGAGGAGGTGCGTGTTTGTTGTGTGCGTGCGTGTGTGTATGTTTGTTCGTGCGTTTGTGTGCGGCAGCGCGCGCGTAGTTCTTCAGTTAACGTCTATTCCACCCGATAAGTGATAAAGACGGTTAAGTGTGTGTTTTGTGTTTGTGTGCGTGCGTACGTGTGTGTGTGTGAGTGTGTGGTGTGGTTTGTGTGTGCGTGTGCGTGCATTGTGTGTGTTTGTGTGTGCGTGCATGTGTGTTTTTGAGTGTGCGTGCATGTGTGTGTACGTGAGTGTGTATACGTTCCGGCGTGTTATGAGTGTATGTATGTGTGAATGAGTGTGTGTTTATGTGTTGTGCGTGCATTGCGTTTGTGTGCGGTTGTGTGTGTGTGTGAGTGAGTGAGTGAGTGTGTAGTTATGATGTGAATTGTGGGCGTTTGTGTGTGTATATGTGTGTGCGTGTGTGTGTGTAAATATATCACAGACATTGTCATGTATGTGTGTGCCTGTATGTGTGGAGTGTGTACAAGTATGTGTGCGTGAGTGCATGCGTGCGTGAGTGCATGAGTGCGTGTGTGTATGTGTGTGTTTGCGTGTGTACGTGTGTGTGTGTTTGCGCTTGTTTGCGTGTGAGCATGCGAGTATGTGTATGTGTGTGTGTGTGGGGGGAGGGGGGGGCTTTGTGTGTGTGTGTGTGTGTGTGTGGTTGTGTGTGTGTGCCAATAAAATGACCTAAGCAACAAACAGTTATAAAGAGCCTAGGGTCTTGCTATTTGAAAGAACTATAAAGGAATAATCAAAAACATGCTTTAAATCTCCCACCAGTCAAGGATAACAAAAAGAACAAGATAAACTCCGAAAACTAACAATAGATACTATAACTAGCCAAACAGTTTGAACTTTGGAAACGTTAACATATTCTACGTATATATTAACACAAAGTATGGGGTAAAAAGCAAAGGGCATTTAGAGAGCTTTACAGAACATTCTATAAATGATGAGCTTTAAAACAGGGTAATCAATCACATGAAGATACCGACTGGGCTGTGTAGCAGACTTTCAGAAATTTGTGTGTGGGGCTGTGTGTAAATTAATATGTGCGCACATTTTTACAGGATTAAATGTACACGTGAGCTATTTTCTGTTAATGTCTGCAGTTACCAAACTCAATCAGTTATGGCCTGCCGTGAAATGAATGAATACACTGTGCTGGCTTGGCAGATTGTAAGGACAATGTCTGATCCTGAATGCGCTATGCTGGCTGTGCAGAATGTAACGACAATGTCTGATCCTGAATGCGCTATGCTGGCTGTGCAGAATGTAACGACAATGTCTGATCCCGAATGCACTATGCTGGCTGTGCAGAATGTAACAATGTCTGATCCTGAATGCACTGTGCTGGTTGTGCAGAATGTAACGACAATGTCTGATCCTGAATGCACTGTGCTGGTTGTGCAGAATGTAACGACAATGTCTGATCCTGAATGCACTGTGCTGGTTGTGCAGAATGTAACGACAATGTTTGATCCTGAATGCACTGTGCTGGTTGTGCAGAATGTAAGGACAATGTCTGATCCTGAATGCACTGTGCTGGTTGTGCAGAATGTAACGACAATGTCTGATCATGAATGCACTGTGCTGGCTGTGCAGAATGTAACGACAATGTTTGATCCTGAATGCACTGTGCTGGTTGTGGAAAATGTAACAATGTCTGGTCCTGAATGCACTATGCTGGCTGTGCAGAATGTAAGGACAACGTCTGATCCTGAATGCACTATGCTAGCTGTGCAGAATGTAACGACAATGTTTGATCCTGAAATCACTATGCTTTCTGTCCAGAATGAAGGACTATGACTGATCCTGAATGCACTATGCTGGCTGTGTAGAATGTAACGACAATGTCTGATCTTGAATGCACTATGCTGGTTGTGCAGAATGCAACGACAATATCTGATCCTGAATGCACAATGCTTGCTGTACAGAATGTAACGACACTGTCTGGTCCTGAGTGCACTATGCTTGCTGTACAGAATGTAACGACAATAACTGATCCTGAATGCTACTATGCTGGCTGTGCAGAATTTAGCAACAATGTCTGATCCTGAATGCGCTATGCTTGTTGTGCAGAATGTAAAGACAATGTCTGATCCTAAATGTACTATCTTGGCTGTGCAGACTCTAACAACGTCTGATCCTGAATGCACTATGCTTGCTGTGCAGAATGTAACGACAATGTCTGATCCTGAATGCACTATGCTTGCTGTGTAGAATGTAACTACAATGTCTGATCCTGAATTCACTGTGGTCGCTGTGTAGAATGTAACAATGTCAGCTCCTAAATGCACCATGCTGGCTCTGCAGAATGTAACGACAATGTCTGATCCTGAATGCACTATACTCGATGTGCACAATGTAACAATCTCTGCTCCTGAATGCACTGTGCTGGCTGTGCAGAATGTAACGACAATGTCTGATCCTGAATGCACTATGCTAGCTGTGCAGAATGTAACAACAATGTCTGCTCCTGAATGCACTATGCTGGCTGTGCAGAATGTAACAACAGTGTCTGCTCCTGAATGCACTATGCTGGCTGTGCAGAATGTAACAACAATGTCTGCTCCTGAATGCACTATGCTGGCTGTGCAGAATGTAACGACAATGTCTTACAATGTCTGATCCTGAATGCACTATGCTTGTAGTGCAGAATATAACAGCAATATCTGATCCTGAATGCACTATGCTTGTATGCAGATGGAAAGGCTGATTTTCTTTCCGATTTTATCTCTGAAAAAAACCTAGATTTAACTTTTCTCACAGAAACATGGTTAAAACAACAAGGCCATGAACCTATGATAAAACAGCTAACACCACCTGGCTATAAGACTCTTTCCTTCCCCCGACTCTCCCGTGGAGGTAGCATCGCTGTCGTTTATAAGGACACGCTGCATCCGGCTCTTTCTTTCTGCCACTCCCTCCCTTTTTCACCCGAATCTTTCGAAGTCTGTGAACTCAACCTCAACCTACCCGGCCATTCTGTCACTTTCTGCTGCCTTTACCGCCCACCTTCCAGCCGTAAAAACAATCTGACATCTTCCCTTTTTCATCAAGAATTCCAATCTCTCCTTGATCACTACAGCCTCTCTCCCAAAAAACTTATCATTCTTGGCGACTTTAACTTCCACTTTGACAACCAGTCTTCTCACGATGTCAAACGTCTTTCTCTTTATTTGTCTAACCACTCTCTGTCCCAGCTGGTAAATGAAGCTACACACAGATCGGGTCATATTTTAGATTGGCTCATCACTGATTTTTCACTAGATCTCATCAGGTCTGTATCCGTCACTAATGAACTGCTTTCTGACCATTCTGCCATTCTTTTCTTTCTCAACATTGCAAGGCCTATAAAAAAGGAAAAGTGCGTCACCCATCGCAATCTCAAAGCCATAGATATCCAAACTTTTTCTACCCAAGCTGCTGAACGCCTATCACTAATCCCTGACCACACTGACCCGTCTAAACACTACAACACTGTTCTTGGCCAACTGCTCGATGAGCATGCGCCTCCCACCGACCTCATTCTTCCTGATAGGCCCTGCGCCCCATGGTACACCCATGATATTCTGGTCGCAAAACGCAAACGCCGACAACTCGAGCGACAATGGCAAAAAACAAAAACTGAAATAAATAAACAACTCTTTCGAAAGCAAATCAACAAAGTCAAAACCTTAATCCATTCAGCAAAGACAAAGTATTACTCTGCTCAAGTTCTTGATGCTACGTCCATGAAATCTCTCTTTTCCCTCACCTCAACTCTTCTGGGATCCGCAAAGGCAACCCCTCTACCCACTGTTCACAGCCCTTACGAACTTCCTGCTATATTTTCTTCATTCTTCTCTGACAAAGTCCGCAACATTTGCTCCAGAATGGATTAGACTTCTTTGCAACCCGCACCTCCTGATCCCCAATTCACTGGCATTCCTCTCCTTTTCTTTCATCCAACAAGTGAGAATGAAATCAAGACAATTCTGAAAGAAATGAGAATAAAATCATGTGATCTCGATCCTATACCTGCTTCTCTTCTCACCCAGTGCATTCCACAGCTCATACCCACTATCACGAAAATAGTAAACTCATCTCTTCTCTCAGGAATTTTTCCCTCAGCTCTCAAAACTGCTATAGTTACACCTCTACTCAAAAAGCACGACCTCGACCCTAACATTCTGAAGAATTACAGACCTGTTTCTAACCTACCTTTTATCTCTAAAGTCCTTAAAAAGTTGTTCTGAAACAACTCAATAGCCATCTTCATTCCAACAATCTCCTTCCCCCTTTTCAGTCTGCCTATCGTGCCAACCACAGCACTGAGACCACCCTAGTCCACACCTTAAACACGCTTTTGCACGCTTCTGACTCAGGAAAAATATCCCTTCTCACTCTCTTCGACTTGTCTGTAGCCTTTGACCTTACAGACCACTCAATTCTTCTCTATCTATCTATCTATCTATCTGTCCCGTAGTCTGCCGACCGTGGGGGCACCCTCAAAGACTCAACAACCAGTTCCCTCCATTCCTCTCTCTGTTCTGCCTTTCTCAGGGTTTTGTTGAGTTCTAGGCCTGTCCATTCGCTGATGTTATCCTCCCAGCTCTTCTGAATTCTTCTCTACCGTATCCAAAACACGCTTGGTATTAAAGACACAGCCCTCACCTGGTTCAGTTCATACCTTACAGACCGATTCCACACAGTTACAGTAAATAAGATTCAATCAGCACGTGCCAAACTGGAATGTGGAGTCCCACAGGGGTCAGTTCTCGGCCCTGTTCTTTTCACTCTCTACACTGCCCCACTTTCACATATAATAAACCGTCATCAAATCAGCCATCATTTTTATGCAGACGACTCTCAGATTCTTAGCAGTGAAACTCCCGAAAATCTGCCTTCTCTCTTGACAAATATGTCCTGCTGCCTTCAAGATATCCAAAATTGGATGATAGAGAACAAGTTACAACTAAATGCAGATAAAACCGAAGCCATGCTTATAGGGACCAAACACAAACTCTCTTCCATAACAACAGCTTCAATAGAATTCGGCAATACGTCTGTCCCTCTATCCACTGTAGTGAAATATCTAGGGGTAGTTATCGATAACACGCTCTCCATGCAAAAATTCATCACCCAAACCTGCCAGTCGTGTATACTATCAATTACGGCGCATTAGTGCAGTTCGAAAGTATCTGTCCACTGATGCAACATCCAAACTAGTCACATCTCTCATTGTCTCACGTCTGGACTATTGCAATTCTCTTCTGACTGGTCTGACAGCATCATCTATCCACCCGTACCCTCTTCAACGTATACAAAACTCTGCAGCTCCACTAGTCCTCAGAAAGAAAAAAATCTGAACACATTATTCCTCTCTTGCGATCTCTTCACTGGCTGCCTGTGCCACAGAGGGTAAACTATAAGATCTGTACTCTCTGTTACAAAAGTCTCCACAAAACAGCACCTTCCTACCTCTGTGAATGTCTTCACTTGTACACTCCTTCTCGTTCCCTCCGCTCTGCTGCAGATACCTTGTGCTTAAGAATACCTAGATTCAACCAGTCCACTGTTGGCCGTCGCTCTTTCTCTGTTTCTGGTCCAGTGATCTGGAACGACCTCCCTCTCTCCCTTCGTCAAAAGCATACTTATGATGTTTTTAAATTCAGCCTAAAGACGCATTTATTTCAAACCTAAGTTTCTCCCCTCTTGTTTCATCGTATTTCTGTCCCTGCCCTCAGTAACCAACTCCCCCCCATCGGCCTGCCCGAGTGTACAACCTTTGTGTGTGTGTGTAGGGGGTGGGTGGGTGCGCGCGTGTGTTTGCATCTTTATTTGTAAAGAAAAAATGTTAATTTGCTGCTTGTGTGTGTGTTTACATTTGAATTTGTAAAAATCTATTAATTGTAACTGGCTTCATGTGAAAGACTAGGATGGATGAGAGCGCTTTGATTTGTTTTTTGCAAGATATAGCGCTGTATAAATTCCATGTATTATTATTATTATTATTATTATTAATATTATTATTATTAGTGTGCAGAATGTAACAACAATGTCTGATCATGAATGCACTATGCTGGCTGTGCAGAATGTAACGACAATGTCCGATCATGAATGCACTATGCTAGCTGTGCAGAATGTTTAAAGACAATGTTGGTCCGAATGCAAT
>CM054140.1:50572985-50606713 GCA_028751875.1 Rapana venosa | reverse complement strand
GAGAAATCTGATCAATTCAAGGAACGATCTTTAAAGAGTTGCCTGACTAATGGCCTTATGTCATGTTACAGGACTCCTTCTCAAACACATTTAAGTATCGCAACCACGAGAAGAGTTAATACACTATATTTTAGGATAAAATTAAATGCATTTATAGCAAAATTTTGTAAAAATGTCAGGTGCCTCTGTGGGGAACATATTTCCAACACTCACATCCTATTTGAATGTCTAATTGTAAAACCTTTTCTACCCACATTTTGTGAGCAGTCTGTGGAAACTGCATTTAAAAATCCAAAATTAGCCTTTGCCATTGTTAAATGTCTATTGCACAGCCCAGTAGAGTATTTGTTGTAGTTACTGTATAGTTATTTTATGTTAATTTGTTGGATTTAAATTTTTACTCATGTTTAAGATTCCCCCTCCCCCCTTTTCATTGCATGAAAATACCAACACACATATTACCCAATCAGTATTTTCTCTGTCCATTCCCTTCTAGTTCTCTGTTTTAACTTCCACTACATTTTCCACATCCCTCGTCTAATATCACTGAGAGTGAACAGACATTAAATTGAAGACAACAACAATAACAACAACAACAACACACACACACACACACACACACACACACACACACACAAACACACACACACACTCACACTCATTCTGGATACATATCCATCCGCATGTACATTTTCTCACATACAGTATAATAGGCACATGTCATATAATCATCAAAATATCATAACCATACATTTGCACCACCAAAAGCCAGCAATGAACATTACTTGGTCATTTACCGACGGTAAAGTAGAGCACTCAGCATCCACAGTATATATACGAGAAATGACCGGCTGAAAACCATGTCCATATGAACGCAGGCCAGTCATTGCAGGCATCCTTGTACATGTAGTCTATCCTATGGTATCCACTATTACTTCCTTCCTCTGACAGACCTGTTGAAAGGAATAAGTTATCGTGAGTAGAAAAGAAATATGACCTCAATTTGAGAAACTGTAGTCAGACACGTCATAGCGGAGACTTTTCTACTGATTTCTTTGTTACTTTCCATTGTTTGTTTCTTTATACAGTTAACATGTTAAAAAGGTAAAGGTGTCCCATAACCTATAAGGTCGTAGGGGAGCGAGGCGTCAGAGACCTCAGCTTCTCTAGGGGCCAGCATTTTGAGGGCGGCGCCCATCTCCTCTCCCTCACTGCTTTACGTTCCCTGACCCTAAAGGGGAAGGTACCCATTTACAGCTGGGTGAACTGGGGGACTGCACTGAAGCCAAGGCGCGCAAACGGCCACCCGTCCAACTGTAACCACACTCGATGCTTTTTTACCTCAGCTGGAGGAAAGCGAGGGCTCCGACCACAGAGCTATCCCGTCCCCACTGGATGTGTAGGCCTTTACAATACAGCCAAGTCTGCACATCCACCATCAGACTGGCGAACGGTCCCTCAAAACAAACATGGCGTCTTTCAGCCACTGGCTACCGGCATGGTCAGCTGCAAGTAGAATCTTGGAGGTTTTTCCCCTCCCGGAAAAATATATGCGGCAAAATCCCCCCTGACATTCTTTCCTGGCTCTATTTCCCTTTTTAAATCCCACTTTCTTCCTGTGATTTATGAAAGAGATATTTCCAAAGTAACTATTATGTTCAGAAAACCTGCTGACAGCTTATTTCCCAAGAGATGAGGAGGGCAAAAAGCCACTAGGAGTAACGAGACTGAATCTTGGATGACACCTTCTGCGCTTGAGTTTCAAGGTTATGGCTTTTAGGTCGACAGAAATACTCTCAACATAGTTTCAAATATTAATCTTTTTATTACATTCAGTTACTTCTTGACGCATACAGCTGATAGTTTATACAGCGGGTTGATCAGTTTGGAGAAACACATTTCCGGAGCTGCAGAATGGTAAGAAGACTCCCACCCAAAAAAAAGAGAAAAGAAACAAACAGAAAACCTTACATACAAACAAATCAGCTCATGGCCAGGGAGGCTATTTTTTCTTAAGCTTTAGCAAATGTAGCACTGTGTAGCCACAGTGAGACTGCACTTGTTGGAAAGAGCGAGTGATCAACCTCTGATGGTGTCTGATACTGTGAGTAGTCAGGATGCTAAACTGTTTTCAAGACTCGACACTGCTTTAGCCAGCAAGGTGAGACTACAAGGATGTTCTGGTTGATGATAATAAGAATGATTTTGATATTATTAATTATGATAATATTGATACTACTACTACTACTACTACTACTACACTACTACTGATTATAATAACAACGGTAGTGATGATAATGATAATGATGATAAAGTATCGAACAGATATTAGGCTGGGTTATTAAACCTTTGAATATTCTTCGAAAGTGTATACACTATACATTAAAAAACCGTTTTTGTGGCCGCTTTTCTATCGATCCTCACCTTAGTAATTCTAACCATCCTCATCTTAGTCATTCTAACCATCCTCACCTTAGTCATTCTAACCATCCTCACCTTAGTCATTCTAACCATCTTCACCTTAGTCATTCTAACCATCCTCACCTTTGTAATTCAGCACCCACAGCCAAGTACAATAGACGCGAGCTTTAGGCATCCGTATACAATCATCACATAAACTTCAACCAGCGTCATTATCAAGCTAGACGCAGAGTGGACGCAATATCTTACAAATGCTTAACTCATGCTTGGCAAAAGAATGACGTTGCAACTAATAGAGAGCTTGTCGTCTAATCTCGGGGTATGTGGAACAGACAGAGTCATCCTTCTTCAGGCTTATAGTTTCAATCAAAGCAAGGGATTTTCAGACTTCCACATGGAGACAGTCACTGAGCAGCAGATGTAACACTTCTCCCCAGGCAGCCTGCTCTTTCTTCTTGCTGCACAGCCTCACAGAGGTGACTGTAGATCGTGTTAGTTACTGCTCTTGCATCTACATGCAGTGACCCAGCTCTGGCCAGGAAGGATCGATATCCCATCAGGATGCCCAGCACCCTACTGACGGCACACGGGAAACGGTGGAAAGAAAGTCATCCAGGGCGATAGCTGTGAAACGTTGCAAACATCACACCCAGCTGCTCAAGGACCAGACACCTTTCCCTTCACAACCATTGATACTGTTCAGAACTTTCAACTCAATATCTTTAACATCTGCACAAACTGTTGTTCGGAGCACATATATAGGTTGTTCTGTTGATACTTCAACGAAAGGTTTCTTTTAAAGTGGCCGCCTATATTGTGAGGTCTTTAACACATTTCCAAACTTCTCACGTAATATGTATAAACTGCATTATGTAGGTGACCCCGGGGTGTTAAGCTGGGGAACATCCAACAGCAACGACAGAGTCACCTGTTACTAATCATGTCTAAACTAAAACGCGCGGACTGATTTTTTCTGTAAAAAAGGCATACAGCTAAGGTGAACTAGTGGGTCAGTGTGCTAGCTTGTGCGCGCGTGTGGTATGCAGCACAGGTCAGCAAGGGCTTGAGGGTTTCCCTGCAGTTCGAACAGCAACACCTATCTCAACAGCTAGCTTGAACCAGTTCAAATCAGAGCTGTATATCATTCTGTTTTGTTGAAGGTCACTCAAATTTGATCGTTGAATACTAAAAATAAATGACCCATCTAAAAGTAAAATAATAAACGTTTGTATCAAACTGACCAAATTGTTTAGATTTCATGAAGACAAACGGTACTTCCAAGTGAAAAAAGTAAAACTGGTGAGAGTGACCCTTACTGGATTAACCTAACACACACACACACACACACACACACACACACACACACACGCGCGCGCGCGCGCGCGCGCGCGCGCATGTATTTTGTGAGTTGCTCTTAATCAGTTTCGCTAGTTTATATCAATGATAGTTTCTGCAAAGCTTTTCTTTTGTTTCTATCCTTTGCACATCTGATAATAAAGGGAAGGCAGGAATGCCATGTATCAGCGCTAAGGCAGACTGAGAGGGAATCAACAGAAAGAACAGAAGCAGCGAAACAGGAACGGGGACCGGAAAGAAACGGACACACACACACACACACACACACATACACAGTGCACGTGCAACTTGCTAAAAAGACGCCTGCACGATTTCTATTTCCCCCTGCCAGTTGGAGAACAAGGAGAAAACCAATTAGAAAGAAAAGGAAAGAAAAAGAAGAGTATACAACGAATCAGGCGAGTTAACAAGAATAATTGGACTTAAAAACAAATAAACAAGCAAACTTTGCAAAGAATTGTTTTTGTGTGTGTGTGATTTGTGCGTGCTTCTCTCTGTATGTCGGTTGCTCTCTGTCTCCAGCATTCTGTCACAAGGGATGCGCAGACAGAGAGAGAGAGAGAGAGAGAGAGAGAGAGAGAGAGAGAGAGAGAGAGAGAGAGAGAGAGAGAGAGAGAGAGAGAGAGAGAGAGAGAGAGAGAGAGAGAGAGTGAGTGAGAGAGTGAGTGAGTTAACTAGAACGCATCTTTCACAAGATGTGGGTTGTTTTTTTTCTGCAGTGTGTACATACATGCTGACTAGAAAGAATGATATCCCCTAGCTTAACACAGGTCTTTTTTTTAGGCATTTTCTTTTTCTTTATCATTTCGTTTGTTTTTACTATTTCTGTCTCGTTTTTGTCAGGCCGAAGATCAATCTCTTCAGCAATCAAGGTAGACAAACTGATCAAGAGAGTGTCTTCCCCTGCTTCATTGCTCAAATTTGAGTAGTTTATTTTGGCCTAGTTTCTCCTCTCACTCTCCCCCTCCCCCCCCCCTCCCTGGAGACAACATGCTAATGATGTAAATACTCATTAATACTTCGTCCACAAGGTATGCTTTTAGAGGATTAGAACCGTTTTTCACGGCTTTAAATGACATTTGTTTTTTGCTTTTTTTAAAATGCTGTTCTTTGAACAAAAAACATTAACTAACGAGGTAAAAGCGACACAAAAACCTGGATCTCTAAATGAAAGCTCTCGTTTATTTAGTTAACTTTATTTTTAGACGTATCTCTTCACAGATCTGCACGAGATTCCAGCTTTATCTTCACCCCCAGGCCAAAGAAGCGGACAGTGGCTTTACAGCTTTCACCTTTGTCAAGATCAAGATACAGTTCAGCAGCTCTCTAACTCTTGACAATCTGAGGAAATGGTGATTGCTTTTCAGCCTATGCCTTTTTCTCTTTTTTATGCTCACTTTTTAGAAACACAGAGTGTTTTAAAGAGGAGGTACTTCTTGTGTTCTCCTGTTCCGTTCTCATGTGGAAATGCAGTGTAAACTGTATCCGCCTGGAGCTGAAAGTTCCAGGACGTTTGTTGAATGACTATAGTATAGCATTATGGTGTATATCAATGAGTATAGCATAGCATTATGATGTATATCGATGACTATTGTATAGCATTATGGTGTATATCAATGAGTATAGTATAGCATGATGGTGTATATCAATGAGTATAGTATAGCATTATGATGTATATCGATGACTATAGTATAGCATTATGGTGTATATCGATGACTATAGTATGGCATGATGGTGTATATCAATGACTATAGTATAGCATTATGGTGTATATCGATGCCTATAGTATAGTATTACGGTGTATATCGATTACTATAGTATAGCATTACGGTGTATATCGTTGACTATAGTATAGCATTATGGTGTATATCAATGACTATAGTATAGCATTACGGTGTATATCAATGACTATAGTATAGCATGATGGTGTATATCAATGACTACAATATAGCATGATGGTGTATATTAATGACTATAGTATAGCATTAAGGTGTATATCAATGACTATAGTATAGCATGATGGTGTATATCAATGACTATAGTATAGCATGATGGTGTATATCAATGACTATAGTATAGCATGATGGTGTATATTAATGACTATAGTATAGCATTAAGGTGTATATCAATGACTATAGTATAGCATGATGGTGTATACCAATGACTATAGTATAGCATGATGGTGTATATCAATGACTACAGTATAGCATGATGGTGTATATTAATGACTATAGTATAGCATTATGGTGTATATCAATGACTATAGTATAGCATGATGGTGTATATCAATGACTATAGTATAGCATGATGGTGTATATCAATGACTATAGTATAGCATGATGGTGTATATCAATGACTATAGTATAGCATGATGGTGTATATCGATGACTATAGTATAGTATTATGGTGTTCATCGATGACTATAATATGGCATGATGGTGTATATCGACGACTATAGTATAGCATTATGGTGTATATAGATGACTAGAGTATAGCATTTTGGTGTATATCTATGACTATAGTATGGCATGATAGTGTATATCAATGACTATAGTATAGCATGATGGTATATATCTATGACTATAGTATAGCATTATGGTGTATATCTATGACTATAGTATAGCATGATGATGTATATCAATGACTATAGTATAGCATGATGATGTATATCTATGACTATAGTATAGCATTATGGTGTATATCTATGACTATAGTATAGCATGATGGTGTATATCAATGACTATAGTATAGCATGATGGTGTATATCAATGACTATAGTATAGCATGATGGTGTATATCGATGACTATAGTATAGTATTATGGTGTTCATCGATGACTATAGTATGGCATGATGGATTATATCGATGACTATAGTATAGCATTATGGTGTATATAGATGACTATAGTATAGCATTTTGGTGTATATCTATGACTATAGTATGGCATGATGGTGTATATCAATGAATATAGTATAGCATGATGGTATATATCTATGACTATAGTATAGCATGATGGTGTATATCTATGACTATAGTATAGCATGATGATGTATATCAATGACTATAGTATACCCTAAGCACTGCAGCATATCATTAGAGCTACAATATATCCTGCACACTATTATATATCCTCAGCACTATTATATCCCCTTACCACTGTTATATCTCCTTACCACTGTTATATCTCCTAACCACTGTTATATCTCCTTACCACTGTTATATCTCCTTACCACTGTTATATCTCCTTACCACTATTATATCTCCTTACCACTATTATATATTCTTACTACTGTTATATCTCCTTACCACTGTTATATCTCCTTACCACTGTTATATATCCTTACCACTGTTATATAATTATCTTTCGTATTATAATACAACCTTAGCACTATAATACACCCTTAGCACTATAATACACCCTTAGTACTATAAGACATCCTTAGCACTATAATACATCCTTAGCACTATAATACATCCTTAGCACTATAATACATCCTTAGCACTATAATACACCCTTAACACTATAATATATCCTTAGCACTATTATACATCCTTAGCACTATAATACATCCTTAGCACTATAATACACCCTAAGCACTATAATATATCCTTATCACTATAATACATCCTTAGCACTATAACACACCCCTAGCACTGTAAGACATCCTTAGCACTATAACACACCCTTAACACTATAATACACTCTTAGCACTATAATACATCCTTAGCACTATAATACATCTCAGTGCACAGAGGAATTTTAGTCAAGGAAAATGCGGTATACAGGAATCTGAAAGAGTCAAAGATAAAAGAATTTTATTTTGAGGAAATGAAATCATGTCGTTCATCAAAACAAATTTTCTCTATAGCTAACAGCCTCCTGGGTAAGAATAATACCACCCCCCTTCCCACAAATGTGCCCCTACACGATCTATCACAAAGTTTTTGTAACTTTTTCATGGATAAAATCAGACAAATACGCGATGATCTTGATCAGCGACCATCTGTTCCACCTAGTTTCCATCAGTATGATGGTCCCATTTTGTCATCCTTTCAACCAGTTTCTGTGAAAGACATCCACGTAGTAATTCTATCCATGCCAACAAAAAGCTGTTGTTTAGATCCTCTGCCCATTGTTTTGATAAAGCAAAACCTTGATATTTTGGCACCTATGATAACAAACATCATCAATGCATCTCTGTCGGCGGGCTCTGTACCCTGTCAGTTCAAAAATGCTATCGTTATCCCACTCCTCAAGAAAAAAGGTCTAGACTGCAATACTATGAAAAATTACAGGCCGGTTTCCAATCTTCCTTTCATTTCAAAAGTTCTGGAGAGGGTCGTCCTCAAACAGCTTCAGAAGCACCTAGCTTGTAACCACCTTTTGGAAGATCATCAGTCAGCGTATAGGGTTGGTCACAGCACGGAGACTGCCGTACTGAGTGTCACCAGCAGCCTGCTTTTGCAGAATGACGACCGCAGAGTATCGGTCATGGGCTTGTTGGACCTCAGTGCGGCATTCGACACGCTTGACCACTCTATTTTGCTCAAAAGACTAGATTACTCTTTTGGAATAAGAGGTGTTGCCTTGGCATGGTTTACCTCTTATGTCTCTGATAGGTCGCAGAGCGTGCTGATAGAGGGAGTTAAGTCACAACCTGCCCCCCTCCTATATGGCGTACCTCAAGGTTCTGTTTTGGGTCCCGTATTGTTCACACTATATTCTCAGCCTCTGTCTAATGTGATGACCTTACATGATTGCCAGTTTCAAAAATATGCAGATGATACAGAAATTTCGGCAAATGCAACACCTCAAAATTTTTCAGACGCCACACGCACACTGGCAGATTGTACGCACAGTGTCCTTCAGTGGATGGACAGCAACAAACTCAAATTAAATACAGACAAGACAGAAGTTATGGCAGTTGGTTCACCATCTAGTCTTATGCGGGTGTCGGAGAGTTCTGTGGTCTTGGGTGTCTGTGACATAGCTTTTCAGAGTTCTGTGCGGTATCTGGGTGTTCGGCTAGATCCTACTCTGTCCATGAAAGACAACATTAGTAACGTCTGCAGAGCATACTTTCTAGAGCTGCGCCGTATTGCACACATTAAGAAATTCTTGCCTCGAGATGCAGTGATCAAGCTTGTTTCAGCGACCGTCTTGTCGCGACTGGACTATTGCAACTCCTGTTTTATCGGTATAAGTGATGAACAGTTTACACGCCTGCAGCGAATTCAGAACTCTGCTGCCAGGCTCTTCCTTGAGCAAAAGGGACCATGTGACTCCCATGCTTAGGGAGCTTCATTGGTTACCTGTAAGGGCACGCTGTCAGTACAAAGTTGCGGTCTTGGCATACCGTCACTCTGAAGGCTCGCTTGCTCCATCTCTGTCAGCTGCCTTGAAAACACGCACCACAACTAGAACCCTGCGGTCTTCGAATGATAACTTACTTGTTGTACCCCATTACAACCTCAAAACCGCAGATCGTAGATCTTTTGGTGTTGCTGCGCCCACGATCTGGAACTCTCTGCCACCAGCCGTCAGACGTGCTCCCACTTTATCCCATTTAAGTCTTCATTGAAGACACATCTCTTTAATGTATTTTTTAGCTAGTTAATATATTGTGCTTGTCTTGACGGTCGCCGTTTGTCACACTGTAGGCTACTTCATGTGCATGCCTGGCTGTTGGTTATGGGTTTTTTTGTTAGTTATGTTATTGCTAGTGCCTTTTCTCTGAGTGTACTGTTAATTGCCCTGCTAGTGTGTGCCCGGACGCAAATGTGTGCCTCTACAGTGCGATAGGTATCTCTTGTAAATTTATTTGCACTTTAGAAATGCTCATTATCATTGTTGTTGTTGTTGTTGTTATTATGTGCTGTGTGTGCATGTGTATAAATGCGCATGGTATGAAAGCGCATTGAGTCATTGCTTTGAGAAATGTGCTATATAAATGCTATTCATTATTATTATTATTATTATTATTATTATTACATCCTTAGCACTATAATACATCCTTAGCACTATAATACATCCTTAGCACTATATCACACCCTTGGCACTATAATACATCCCCAGCACTATAGAACATCCTTAGCACTATAGTACATCCTTAGCACTATAATACATCCTTAGCACTATAATACACCCTTAGCACTATAATACATCCTTAGCACTATAATACACCCTTAACACTGCGCAGAGCCGAGGACCGAGATGGATGGAGGAGGCTTCCCACGGCATCGTCTTTCGTGTCTCCCCCACGACCGCCAAGATCACGGGTCTGATGATGATGATGATAACACTATAATACACCCTTAGCACTATAGTAAATCCTTAGTACTATAGTACATCCTTGGCACAATAATACACCCTTGGCACTATAATACATCCTTAGCACTATAGTAAATCCTTAGTACTATAATACATCCTTAGCACAATAATACATGTTTAGCACCATAGTACATCCTTACACTATGGTACATCCTTAGCACTATAGTACATCCTTAGCACTATAATGCATCATTAACACTATAATGCATCCTTTTGCACTATAATTCACGCTTAGGACCATAGTACATCCTTAGCACTATAGTACATCCTTAGCACTATAATACATGATTAGCACTATTGCTCTTGTTGGCATCCGTTTGTCTCGGGAGACAATAGAGAATGCGCCGTGGGTCAGTCAGTCAGTGGTGGAACTGCAGCGCCGACTGTGGCTGTAGAGCCCAATCCTGGAGCGGAAGATCCTTTGCAGGTGTTGCATGTGAAGACGGAGTTGTCTGATGGTGCTGACTCCACTCTCCGATGTCTACGTGCTCGTCTGTCTCCCCACTGCTCCTCCCTCTTCTGCTCTGCTGTCTTGATGGCCGACCTGGTAGTGGCTCGCCAACTGCTGCGGTCTGCTGCCAGTGCTTCAAGGCCTGCTGGTGCAATGCCACCCGCCTTCAGATCCCGCTTGCACACATCTTTGTATCGAAGCATTGGCCTTCCTGTTGGTCTGGAGCCGGTGGCAAGCTCACCGTACAGAATGTCTTTAGGCAGTCTGCCGTCATGCATGCGGGTGACATGGCCAAGCCAGCGCAAACGTCTCTTGGTGAGCAGGGCAAACATGCTGAGTGTTCCTGCCCTTTCCAGGATCTCTTTTTTGGGAACATGGTCCTGCCATGCGACGCCAAGGATTCTTCTGAGGCAGCGTTGGTGGAAGGTGTTGAGCCTGCGTTCTTGTCGGGCGTATAGAGTCCAGCTCTCGCTGCCGTACAGTAATGTGCTCAGCACGCAGGCTTGATACACTAGGGTCTTTGTCTTGATGGTGAGCATAGAGTTCTCCCATACCCTCTTTGACAGACGAGCCATTGCTGCTGATGCCTTGCCAATTCTGGATTTCAGCTCGGTGTCCAGGCTGAGGCTACTGGAGATGGCAGAGCCAAGGTACGTGAAGTTTTTCACGACGTCGAGGGGGCTGTCGCCGATGGAGATGGAAGGGGCGGAGCTGACATCTTGGCCCAGGATTTTCGTCTTTCTGATGCTGATCATCAGGCCGAACTCTGTGCAGGCATGCGCAAAGCAGTTGATGAGTTCTTGGAGGGCAGCCTCATTAGTGCTGTCAAGGCGGCGTCATCGGTGAACAGCGTCTCACGTATGAGGACTTTGCGTACCTTTGTCTTTGCACGAAGGCGCGCGAGGTTAAACAGGCTGCCGTTGCTTCTGGTGTGCAGGTAGACCCCGTCTTCAGATTGTCCCAAGGCGTAGCGCAGCAGCAGCGAGAACAGGATGCCGAATAGCGTCGGAGCGAGGACACAGCCTTGCTTAACCCCGCTCTTGATGGGAAAAGGGTCCGAGGAGGAGCCATCGGGCTGGACGGTGCCTTTCATATTCTCATGAAAGGAAGTGATCATCCTCAGGAGCTTGGGAGGACATCCAATTCTCTGCAGGAGTGTGAACAGCCCTGCCCTGCTGACCAAGTCGAACGCCTTGGTCAGATCAATGAAGGCGATGTACAAGGGACGTCTCTGCTCACGACACTTCTCTTGCACTATAGTACACCCTTAGCACTATAATACATGCTTAGCATTATAGTACATCCATTAGCACTATAATACATCTTTAGCACTATAGTACATCCATTAGCGCTATAATACGTCCTTAGCACTATAATACATCCTTAGCACTATAATACATCCTTAGTACTATAGTACACACTTAGCACTATAGTACATCCATTAGCACTATAGTACATCATTTGCACTATAGTACAATCTTAGCACCATAATACATCCTTAGCACTATAGTACATCCATTACCACTATAATACATCCTTAGGACTATTGTACATCCTTAGCACCATAATACATCCTTAGCACTATAATACATCCTTAGCACTAGAGCACATCAATTAGCACTATAATACATCCTTAGCACTATAATACATCCTTAGCACTATAATACACCCTTAACATCATAGTACATCATTAGCACTATAATACATCCTTAGCACTATAATACATCCTTAACACTATAATACATCCTTAGCACTATAGTACATCTTAGCACTATAATACACCCTTAGCACTATAATACACCCTTACCACTATAATACATCCTTAGCACTATAATAATCCTTAGCACTATAATACATCCTTAGCACTATAATACACACTTAATACACCCTTAGCAGTATAATACACCCTTAGCACTATAATATATCTTTAGCACTATATTACATCCTTAGCACTATAATACACCCTTAGCACTATAATACATCCTTAGCACTTTAATACACCCTTAGCACTATAATACACCCTTAACACTATAATACACCCTTAGAACTATAATACATCCTTAGCACTATAATACATCCTTAGCACTTTAATACACCCTTAGCTCTATAGTACACCCTTAGCACTATAATACATCCTTAGCACTATCATACACCCTTAATACACCCTTAGCACCATAATACATACTTAGCACAATAATACACCCTTAATACACCCTTAGCACTATAATACATCCTTAGCACTTTAATATACCCTTAGCATTATAATACATACGTAGCACTATAATACAACCTTATGGGTCAGGTCAGTCAGAGAAGTGAGAGAAGTTCTCTGTTACTGCTACTGGTATCCATGTAACCCAGTACAACCTGTCGCATGTGGGGGAGGAATCCCCAATAGAAAAAAAACACCAAAACATATGCAGACTTGGAGAGGAGATTTGCGCCACCAAGGAATATCCTAAGCCCACAGAAAAAACATGAAAGACAAATGCAAAGCCAATATGATACCGGATCGGTCGAGGCCCGGGTTACCAACGACCGCGCTTTCCATTGATCAACACCAGGGTGGAAGTGACAAGTCAGCTACTGGAGTTAAAACATTATTTAAGCTCCCTAGAGAACAGATCACCATTGTACATGGAACGTCCGTACACTCTACCAGTGCGGAAAAATCAAAGAACTAGAGTATGAGCTTAGTCGCATTAAATGGGACATTATTGGACTAGGAGAAGTGAGATGGACAGGATTTTGGTGAGACATTGACTGAAGAAGGCAACAAGATCTGGTACAGTGGCCAAGAGAAACATCATCAACATGGAGTGGCATTTATTGTCAAAAGGAAGTAGTGGGGTGCTTTAAATCAGCTGTACACCGGTTTCCCAGCAGGATTATCAGCATCCGGGTGGGGCCCAAAGCCCAAGAATATCACCATCATACAAATCTATGCACCATCATCTGACCATGCAGATGAAGAAGTAGAAGAATTTTACGAAGATCTTGAAGAGACCATTATGAAAATACCCAAGAAGGACATCGTCATCATCCAAGAGGATTTTAACGCCAAAGTAGGTCCTGACTCTTACAACCAATGGGCCGGAACAGTTGGTCAGTTTGGAACTGGAGAGACCAATGACAGGGGACTACGTCTGCTGGAGTTTGCCTGCACCCACAGACTTACCATTGCCAATACCCTCTATCCCCACAAGCAGTCAAGGAGGACAACCTGGCATGCGCCAAACGAAAAGATCCATAACCAAATAGATTTTTTTTTAAACCCCAAACGGCCTTCAAATCCAGATAACAGAGCCAGAACAAAAACCCTACCTGGGGGCTGACTTGGGCAGCGACCAACATTGTGCTGCTGGTATTCAAAATAAGTGAAAAAAAAAAAAAACCCCCTGCAAACCCACGTATAAAATTTGAGGGAAAAACTGAAAGCCCCCCCAAGATGTCGGGGAAATTTCCCAAGGGTAAGCTTGGCGGACGTTTGCGGCTTTAAACCCCTCCGGACAACACTTCAATGCCCTCCCAAACAACTTTAATGTTTACAGCCCGAGAAACGCAAGGGGGAACTGGGCCCCACAGGGGAATAAACACCATCCAGGGCCTCCCCAATGAAAACTTGGCCCTCTGCATAAAAGAAAAAAGCACTAAAAACCAAAAGGGTTTTTCCAAACCCCAAAAAGAATCCCGGGGGGCCCAACAATTTTGTGAAGAAGCAATTTTAAAGGGGGGGAAATTGGTCATGATAAATGTGATGAATCGAATAAAGAAATAAAAAGGGGGAAACAAAAAAAAGGCATATGCCCCCGGGAAGAACTAAAAAACCCCACTTAAAACCCAAAATCATATCATTAAAGGACGGGCTTCCCGGAAAACCCCCTTCACGGGAAAGTAAAAGGCATTAAAACAGGGGGTCTGAGAATTGTCAAGAACTATAAATCCCCAATCTAACCTGAAAAGGGGGGCTAATAAAGGGGGACGCAGCACAGGGAATTTACCCTCGCCTTCCCTACCCATGGGGAAGAATGGAAGATCCCAACCGCATTTCCCAAAGTGGGAAAACCCCCAGGAGCAGAAACATCCAGCGGGCCTGCTAAAAGCATGGGGGCAAACATCACCACCATGTTAAAGATCTGTCAGAAGTTTTTGGCGAAAAAAAAAAACAGGGGCCCAAAACAGAATGGACAAATCATTCATCAAAAACCCCTCCCCAAGAATGGGGAATTTACGCCAATCCAAAACTATGAAAAATCGGCCTCATCACCCAAGGGCCAGCAAGATCATCCCAAAAGTTATTTTGAATCGACTAAAGAAGGGGGCAGAAGAAACCTTGCAGGGAACAAGCTGGGAGGCAGGCAGGAGCACAAAAAAAGTTTTTTTAACTCCCCACATCCTGAGGGAAAAAACCCATCTTCAAATCTGAGAGCCCTTTTCAAAAATTTCATCAAATTCAAGAAGGCTTTCGACAGGGGAAAGGCACAAAAGGCCTGGGGCCGGTTCAGAATTTTTTGGCATTAAGGGGGGACAAGGCAAACCTTTCAAGCACTATACACACCGTAAGCAGTGCCCCCTTTAAAAACCAGTAGGTGGGAGACTACTTAAAAAACCACAGTTGGGGTCCGACAAGGATGCCTGTTATCTCCAGTCCTTTTTAAAAACTGTTTCTTGGGAAAACATTATGAGAGAGACCCCCCCATAACTTCCCCCTCTACCATCCTCCATTGGGGGCAGACCACTCAAACAACTTGCGGTTTGCCGATGACATTGACCTCATGGGCGGAAGTAACACAGAGCTGCAAGATCTTACACCCAGACTTGAGAACAGAGCTGGAGCATATGGGATGGAGGTGAGCTCGGAGAAAAGTAAAGTACTTGTAACAGCAACGAGCAACGCCACTGCTAAAATTTACATGAACAGCCAACAACTGGAGGAGGTAGATGCTTTTGAATACCTTGGCGCTACACTCACAAAGGACGGGCGATCGACAACAGAAATCAAAGTCAGAATAGCCATGGCAACATCTTCCAGGACAAAACTCACCACCATATGGAAAAAGTAAAGAGATCAGTTTCCCAATCAAACTAAAGCTCTACAAAGCCTAATTCAGACTACCTGCTGTACGGAAGTCAAACCTGAACATTGACTGCTGAAACAGCAAAGCGAATCCAGTCATTTAAAAACAAAATGCCATAAAAAAAACTACTGGGCAAAATCCTGGAGAGAACGAAAGACCAATGAATTTGTCAAGAGTCAAATAACACGCGGCAGGTCCACAGGAACCCCTTCTCACCATCGTCAAGAAGAAAAAGCTGCCCATGGTTCGGCCACGTCACCCGCCACAACACTCTCCCCAAAAACAGTACTGCAGGGAACACTCGAAGGTGGCAGAAAGAGGGGAAGACAGAACAAGTCATGGATGGACAACATCAGAGAATGGACCAGGATGAATGACTCGGCACTACTGCGCAGAGCCGAGCACCGAGATGGATGGAGGAGGCTTACCACGGCATCGTCTTTCGTGTCTCCCCCACGACCGCCAAGGTCACGGGTCTGATGATGATGATGACAACCTTAGCACTATAATACATCCTTAGCACTATAATACATCCTTAGCACTATAAGACATCCTTAGCATTATAATATGATGATAATGACAACCTTAGCACTATAATACATCCTTTGCACTATAATACATCCTTAGCACTATAAGACATCCTTAGCACTATAATACATCTTTAGCACTATAATACACCCATAATACACCCTTAGCACTATAATACATCCTTAGCACTAGAATACACCTTTAGCACTATAATACATCCTTAGCACTATAATACATCCTTAGCACTATAATACATCCTTAGCACTATAATACATCATTAGCACTATAATACATCCTTAGCACTATAATACACCCTTAGCATTATAATACATCATTAGCACTATATTACACCCTTAGCACTATAATACAACCTTAGCACTATAATACATCCTTAGCACTTTAATACACCCTTAGCACTCTAATACATACATAGCACTATAATACAACCTTAGCACTATAATACACCCTTTGCACTATAATACACCCTTAATACACCCTTAGCACCATAATATATACTTAGCACTATAATACAGCCTTAGCACTATAATACACCCTTAATACACCTTTAGCACTATAATACATCCTTAGCACTATAATACATCCTTATCGCTATAATACATCCTTAGCACTACAATACATCCTTAGCACTATAATGCATCCTTAGCACGATAATACATGCTTAGCACGATAGTACATCCTTACACTATGGTACATCCTTACCACTATAGTACATCCTTAGCACTATAATACATTCTTAGCACTATAGCACATCCGTAGCACTATAGTACATCCGTAGCACTATAGTACATCCGTAGCACTATAGTACATCCGTAGCACTATAATACATCCTTAGCACTATAATACATCCTTAGCACTATATTACATCCTTAGCACTATAATACATCCTTACATCCGTAGCACTATAGTACATCCGTAGCACTATAATACATCCTTAGCACTATAATACATCCTTAGCACTATAATACATCCTTAGCACTATATTACATCCTTAGCACTATAATACATCCTTAGCACTATATTACATCATATTACATGTTCTTTTTTTCTCCAGGTTGTTTAAACAAGCATTGTCTGTCTGTCTGTCTGTCTGCCTGTCCCTCCCCCTCCCCGCCCCTCTGCTCATTATGTCCTCCCATCAGGGAAAGATCCTTCCATAGAGCTATACAACCATTGTAGATAGCTCACGCACCTATGCACAAAAAATCACAAAAGAACACGGCACATACACATGAACACGCAACGCACGCGCGCGCGTGTGCAAAAACATCACACGATAACCACAACAGACAGGCACACGCACTACACATACACTCACACCTGAGCGCACGGTTGCTTGCTGTATTCAGAGAAATGACAAAATCTGAGTGTTTTCTAATTAAAACAAGAAACCGTTTTTTACCCTCTAAAACAACTGTTTATCTGGTGCCTGCCGAAATGTCACAATTCTTAGACTAAAATCTGTTGGACATATTCTGCCTAATATGAATAATAGTCCATGGTAAGGTCATAGGTCAAGGTAACAAGTCCTGGTAGAGATCATAAGTACATAGCATAGTTCATAGGTATGGTAGAGACATAGGTCACGGTAGAGATCAAAGGTCATGGTATAGATCATAGGTCATGGTAGAGATCACAGGTCGTGGTATAGATCATACGGTGTAGATCAAAGGTCATAGTATAGATCATAGGTCATGGTAGAGGTCATAGGTCATGGTAGAGGTCATAGGTCATGGTAGAGGTCATAGGTCATAGTATAGACACAGTCCGAGGTAGAGATCAACAGCAAACTGCCTGACCCACTTGTCCCGCGAGAGTCATTTAGGAGTGTTAGATTACCTCCCTTGCATCTGAGTCCAGTAGCAACTTGTTCTAAATCGGGACACAACATGCCAATCGTGCAACACACCGTTAGGTTGGGTGTGATTGAATCTTACCCGTTCCTATACGTGCCCACGCCAATTTAACATGCGGAAATTATGAAATTCTTTGACATTGTCTAGTTGTGCCTTGTACTTGAAGTTTGAACAGAGATGGGGGATTCAAAACAAACAACCCACCTCCACTCCGTTTTGTAGGCTAGTGGGACAAGATATGCTGATTTGAGTTTTGGACTTTCTACAAAACTGTACATTCTCTGGTTACCTTGTCCTAGAGTATTTAAGTATAAAATCCGTTTCCTTTGCGTTCAAACGCTTTACCGCTCCCTCCCCCCTCACCCCCCCCCCCCCCCGCCCGCAACTCTTACGCTGAACTTATTTTTTACGATGCCTAATTCGTCGACTGCTCATTTTGCCACTTCTGGAAGTCTAACATTTCAACTTGTAATAAATGTCTAGAAAATTACCTAATTTCCAATCTGGTTTATTTTTCATTGAAAAGCTTTGTAGTGTACAATGATAACATACTAACAAATAAGATTTGAATTCTTACCATATTATCCTCACCAATTCAGTCATCCTTTACTGATGTATATAATTTTTCAAATTGTATCACATACTGCAACTGGTTAGTTATCATAATAAGCATGCACTTTAAAGACAGTCCTTTTCCTTATTGATCATTGTTAGAAGTATGGTCGTACTGTTCATTTTGCTAGATTTTGTTAAAAATATGGACTTTTCTATATGTACCCAAAATGTATTAATTATTAGTTGTTTTTCCCCGAACTTCATCGTGTGCTAGTAAGTATGATTTTCCATTTCATTCAAGTCCATTTAGTATTCAAACAGAACGATTCATCCCATGCTCCCTCCCAGAAACATCCCGACCCACCTTTTTTCTGAATATCAAAATCTGTGAAGAGACGTAAAAGGAAATCGCGCGCGCGCGCGTGCCGCCACCACACACACACACACAAACACCCTCTCTCCTCGCTCTCTCTCTCTCTCTGAAAAAGCAGACAACAAACGGAGCATCTATGTTCAACGTTCATACCTTTTTCATTTCATTCTTGATACGCTTTCTTCACCTACAGAAGGCAAGTCCTGATTCCTGGTCCCTCACAATCTCTCTTCCCACAGTGAAAGAACACACCAGCGTTTTGTTCCATCTGTTAAACCAGGTTTGATTGTTATTTTTGTTTAGACTCGAATCTTCTTCTTTCCAAACATGTCCTAATTTTGGTTTTCAACACACACACACACACATAACACACACACACAACCACACACAAAACACACACACACCACACACACACTCACACACACCCACACACACAGTAACAATACTTTTGCTCTCTGTCTTCCGTCTGCCTTCTATCTATTTAATCTATCTATCTATATTAGGGACGGGTAGCCTAGTATAGAATATTGCGCTCGCAATCTGAACGACCGGTTCGAATTCCGTTCAGAGGATTTTTCCTCTGGATCAACCTAGGTAGACTCCACGACTCCTCAAAAGTCCTTCGGGGTGAGACGAGAAACCGAGATCGCGTGTGCGAGTGCACGCAGATGAACAAAATTTAACAAAACATGACAAAATTATACAAACACAGCGGGGAGACTGGATGCAAAGAAAAAGCACATGTAGTCTCATTCCCATTATCCTCGATATAAAAGAATGAGTGTATTCTTTTATATCGAAGATAATGGAATGAGCACTCATGTGCTTTTATTTGCATCCAGTCCCCGTGTGTTTGTAAATTTTGTCATGTTTTGTAAATTTTGTCATCTGCGTGCACCTCTCTTACACAATTTACAAAGATTACCAATTTCCTGTGAAATTTTTTTCTTTTCTGTAGTCCATTTTCTGAACATTAACATTCATCGCCAGCCTCAAAATAGCTCTTTGTTTACGTGTAATTTTTGGTTACTATCTGTCTTCTCTGTGGTCTCTTGTCGCTCAAGCTCCGTTGCCGACGATCTCTCTCCCAGTGATCAGGATGAAAACCAAACGACCGCAAATACAGTTTAAATCGTAATATTTGAAAGTTTTTGGTTAGTTTTTGGTGTTGTTTTTAGGGTGGGGTGGCTGCTGAGGTACTGGTTGCCCTTTGTTTATAGTCCCCATCTTTGAATCTTTCAGCCAACACAGATTAGTATCTACAGACAGAAAAAAACACACAATGCAAAGTTTATCCAGTAAGATCCTACTATTGACTGTTTAACAAGCAGACAACAGGGATTGGAGGAGATCGGCCACTTTTATTTACATTAAAGTGAACTGACAGCTCCACCTGAAGCTGTTAACTTTCCAGAGTAATTGATCTGTTCTCAGATCCAGATGAAGCGATTGAAGACGCCGCCTTTACGCCCAGAGGCCTGCCAATTGATGTGGACCCCTCAAAGGCCGAGGGGGATAAGGGGGGGGACACGCTTTTTCATGCCTTTTAAGGTGAAGACAAACATACTCTTCACTGGCTTCATGAACGATGTCTTTCTGTAATACATACTCTTCAGGGGTACTCGCTGAGATGAAGAACTTCGACGTGCATGACTTCGACAGGTTTTGTGTGTGCATCAACGAATCTGAAGGAGCATGACTTGGAAGGATTACTGTGCTAAAAACATGTTTTTAAGGATGTACATACTTCTGCTAACTTCCTGACTAAGGCTTATTAGAACAGCTCTCTCTCTCATCTGATCTCATCTGATCTCGATCTGATTTCTTCTTAAACATATAAAAACCCTACCTTTAAAACACTCACACACACTCACTCACACACACACACACACACACACACACACATGTACGTGATCATGCTTTCATCCTTTAGCCAGTCTTTTTTTACAAAATGGCTCGACTCCATGATCCTTTTTCTGAATCTCTAGAAGGGAACTGGCCTAGGACACTCAACAGGGTTTCATCTTTTTTTGACTTTTTTCAATTTAAAAATGACCATCTGACATGCATAAACCCTTTCCCCTCATAAAGGTTTGTTCAGGGTTCTTTGTAATGAGAAACCCCACGCCCGGTTCAGTTTATCCTTTTTTCCAACTGTAGGTAATTTGTGGTCTTCCGGGTCGTTTTTTTCCCCCACTTTTTCCACCTTACTTGGGAACCCAAGGAGTGCCTTTGAATCTGGACATCTCATGTGTCATTCCCCACTTTCCCTGCAGCTCTTAGTGTCCGACATTCAGTCCAATGATTTTTGTTCGGCACGGATTTTGCTGTGTTTTACTCAGTAGCATACTTTCGCCCTCTGTCCTATGACAACAGAAGGCGGGGCCCCTGAAAACCCCGGCGACACCGATCCGTATGGGGATTCTGCGTCTTTTTCATGGTTGTTTTGGCAAATAAACCTGGGGAGCCCACCCTCCCCGGTCGTTTTTTTGAGGGGTTTACCCCCCACATGTGGCAGGGGGTCGGTTACAGGGTTACCATACAGGGAGTCTCGACCTACCATGACTGTCAGCCTTGTCCACAACTTATTACCATCCGCCGAGAGAAACCCCTTTAACATAGTTAGTACAGGCATACCCCCTACATCAGACCGCACAGATGAACCATAAAGAATTTTTGACCACACAAAGGTTCAAATCAAACCCCCAAAAAGACTCCTTGTTGTCAAGGGACGAACGCCAAGGTAGGGGAAGAGCATGGGAAAAATTTTTGGGGGGGCGTTTTTGGCCACTTTCAATAACCAATCAAATGAAAAAGGGTTAGACCCTGGCGTTTGCCGTAACAACCACCTCCACTAGGAAACACTTGGCCCCCACAAAAATTTTAGAAAATGGACATGGGAACCCCAAAAAGGGGAAAAACCACAACCAAATAGACATCTCTATCATCTTCTGTCCCCCATCTGACGACCGGGGGGCCCCTCAAAGACTCACAACCCTTTTCCCCATTCTTTCTCTGTTCTCCTTTCTCAGGTTTTGTTGAGTTTCTAGCCCGTCCTTTACGATGTTTTTCCCCCCAGCTCTTCCTTGGTCTGCCTCTTCTTCTTCCCCGGGGACATGCCTTGAAAAAAACTGTTTTTTAAATTCCTTGGGCTTGGGGAATGCCCAAAAACCATTTAAATTTTACGTTTTTTCACATCGTAGAAGGTTCTCATAGGGTCCAATGGTTTTTTGGATTCTTTTTATGCACGTTTTCTTTTGTTTGGGTTTTGTAGGAGATCCCAAGGGAGTCCCGAAAGAATCCCTCCATTCCCTGTACTCTTCTCCCCCAAACCGCAGCAGGGTCCATGATTCACAGGATCAAAAATTATGGATATGAAAGGACCCCTTTGCATCTTGGAGATAAGTGAGATATTCTTATCTCTCCAGAGGGTGTTTGTTTTACAAACTGTTATTTCTGTGCAGTCCCGCATACAACTTCGGCTTGGATCCCTGTGGATAAAAGGGGCCCCGGGAATTTAAAGCTTTGAATTTTTTCCAGCTTCTGTCTTAAACCCCTGATATCATGCAATCCCGTTGGTGTTATTGTCATCATTTTGGGTTTCTCGCATGATTTCCATGCCGTATTTTTGGAGGCCTTTTCCAAGTGTTCTGTTAGGCTGGAAACCCCTTTTTCTGATCCCGCTTCCCTCAAAGTCACTGCAAAGCGGGGGTTTGTGATCGTTCTGCCCCCAATCGACTGTCCTTTAGAGTTTAGATTATCTGGGAAAAAACGGTTTCAGTCTAGCGTTTAAAAATCGCACGACACGAAAATTTCCCCGGGGCAAAAAGGGTGATCAAATCTTGTGATGATGACTTTTTCCGACTAAGTCTAAAGAAAATCCACAGCGGAACAACATAATCAAATTTGACCTCGAGAAGCTGAAGGCCAGAGTATTAGAAATTTTTCAAGCAGGATAGTGGAAATTTGCAGCATCACTGTGATAAAAACCAACATAGATACATGACGAAAGTTTCAATCGCATGACTGAAAGTTTCCCAAAGTCAACCCCCCCCCAGTCGGGGGAAACGGAAACAGGTCAAGCTGGTAAGGGGGCTCTGGTAAGCTGGAGGGCTAGCAAGCTCAGTGGATTTAAATCAACCGCTAAGAAAACGAAAAGAGACACAAACGACGATACCAACGGAAAACGACCTCGCAATGGAAACGGACATCGAGTTTAGGAACATGACTACATTGGAAACAGGGAACATTGCGGCTAAAAATACAAGGACCAAATAATGGGAATCCCATACCAAAAGAAAGATCTCCATCATGGCATTTCAGACACTAGAAAAAGGAAAGGAACAAAGAAATTCCTTCAAACTTTGTTCATCTGGAGTGGAGTCAGAAAGACCAGAGACACGCAATGGTGTGGATTCATCCTACACCCAACATAGCAAAGAATCTCATGAGTACAGAACCATATCAGAAAGACATTAAAACGGTGTAGAAAGTCACATTAAAATCGCACTTAGCCAGCATATGCCCGTGTAACGATTGTACTCAGAAGAGGAGAAAGACTCATTCTATCAAGAGCTCTCCGACCTCATCAACAGCACCCCTGACAAAGAGGACCTGTATGTCATAGGTGATTTCAACGGCAGATTGGTGAGAGAAGAAACCCGTGGACAAAACATCTTGGAACCCCACAGTGACCACAGAACACCTTTGCAATTACAACGGGAACAACGTGCTGGAACTATGTGCAGAGCATGATCTGATCATCACGAAACACCTTTTCCAACACCGAGCCTCCCAAATTTACACCTGGTACAATGGAACGATCTCAACATCTCGTCTCAAATCGACTTTATACTTGCAAGATCTAGAACACGTTACGCCATCAAGACTCAAAAGCCATCCCCAATGCCAACACTTGACACGGACCACGGCCTGTCATTCTAGCCTCCAGTACTCAGAAGAAGAAAACAACAACTGCTGGAAGAACCAGCCTAAAAAGATCAACCTCCTCAACTGGAAGAGAAAGGAAGTGCAAAAACAGATTCACAGTGCATCAAGTGAAACTTGACTCCATTGATACAACACCTCTCAACATGGAGGCAAGTCTGGACACCTTCAAGCCAGCTCTCTTGAACACCTAAGGGAAGTTTGCGGGACAAAGAAATGTGGAGGTAAAAAACAGGAAAGCTACAGCTTGTGGAACCAAGAGTGAAGGAAGCCATCAAGAATAAAAGCAGCTATATAAAGCTTGGGCAAGACAAGACAGAAGAGGACTACGCCAAGTACAGAATCGCAAGAAGACATAGTAATCGCGTTGTGAAAGCCTCAAAGAAAATCTTGGGCAACTTATGGAGAGAAGTTAAGTGAAATTTGCAAGAACTCCCCAAGAGAATTTTTCAAAAGTGTGAAGACGATGAGAGTAAGAGATGAGCCATTCAATCAACAACAGTAGTGAATGATGCAAATGGAGAGCATTGCACAAAGAAGAGGAAATTCCTGAACATGGGAAATCTACTGCTTAGTGGAAGATCTTTTAAACCCATCTGGAGTAGAAGCTTCCAGCTCTCAATTCTCACCGCACTATAAAGACCAGTTAGAGCCCCAAATCCTTGAAGCTGAAACAAGAAAAGCAATTAGACCAGCCCAAAGGGCAAAGCGGCAGGTGATGACGGCATAACAACTGAAGCCATCCTTGCATGCGAGAAACGGGAGTTAAGTGGCTCACCATCATCTTCCAGAAAGCATGGGAAGAGAGGAAAGTACCAATGGACTGGAAAAATGCAATAGTGGTGCCAATTTGGAAGAAGAGACTGCAGCACCTACAGAGGCATTTCACTTCTCAGCCATGTAGGGAAAATGTATGCAAAGAGTCTGGAACAGCGCACAAGAGCCAAAGCAGAACACCTACTGAGCAATGCCAGTTTGGCTTTCGGAAAGGAAGAGGGTGCACAGATGCCATTTTCGCACTCCGACAACTGTGCGAAAGAGCCATCGAATACATCCAAGACCTCATACAGTATTCGTTGATCAGAAAAAGCTTTCGACGAGTCAACAGAGACAAGCTCTGGAGATCTGGAGCAGTACGACGTGAAGGGGCAGAGTTGCTTGATAACATCAGAGCAATCTATGCCAACAGTATGAGCGCAAGTCCGAACAGCCAGTGGAACATCCGACTGGTTCCCGGTTACACGGGGTCAGGCAAGGCTGCGTACTCTCTCCCCTTCTCTTCGTGATCTACATGGACCAGATCACAAAGGAAGCCAACCCAGATCTTGAGGCCCTGAACGAACTATTATTGCTGACGACCAGACCTGATGAATCAGAACAAAGCAGCTCTTCAAGATCACCACAGACCAACTCAACACAAGCTGCGAGAGGTATGATATGAAGATCAGTATCACCAAAACAGAAGTTATGTCTGTCAGCAGAAATCCAGGAAGCTGGACATCAACATCAACGGCACCCAGCTGAAACGACCAAAGAATTTAAATACTTGGCAACCTCTTCACTGAAGATGGAAAATTGGACAGAGAGATAGAAACAAGATGCCGAAAGCGAAACGCAGTCAGTTACCAACTCGCCCACTTCTAAAACATTCCAGCATCCCATATGAGCACTAAGGCAAAACTCATCAACGCCATCTTCGTTCCAACACTCACATACCAGTGTCAGACATGGGCCCTAACAAAGCCTTAGAGAGAAAATTGGTCACATGTGAAATGCGCTGCCTGAGAAAAGCTGTCAACAAAACCAGACGCGACAAGATACAAGAATGAGGTGATCAGAGACATGGTCGGACTAACACCAATTCTCACCATATCGAACAACAAAGGATCAGGTGGTTTGGTCACCTCACTAGAATGCCGCCCAACGAACCAGCCCTACGGGCATACACCACCAAATACAATGGCTGGAAAGCCAGAGGTAGACCAAGGAGACGATGGAGCGACTCCGTGGCTGACACCCTGCGAGCCCATGACCTGTCACTACATCAAGCCTCCCGCCTAGCTGCAGACAGACGTCTGTGTCTCCCCGCGACGCCGAAGGGCACCAGCGGAAGATGAAAGAAAGATGAAAGAAAGAAGAAGAAGTGACTGAAACAGCAAGCGAGCTTCTTGGCAAACATCGACCAGTCAAAAAACCATTGGTCACACCTAACATCCTACAACTATGCGACAAGCGTAGAGAGTTGAAGAAAAAGAAAAATGAAACAAAAGAAAGAGCAGAAACAATATAGGGCAGTCAACAAAAGAATCAGAAGTCATGACGGAGGCAAAAGGAGAAATGGATCGGTGAAAAGTGCCAAGACATTGAAGAGAACATCAAGAAAAACAATAGCAAGAAAGCATATCAGCTGGTGAAAGACCTGACTAGCACAAAACAGGGAAAAGGTTTAACAATCCAAGACAAAAATGGGAAGTGGCTCACTGACGACCAGGATATTCTGAACAGATGGACAGAATACTGCTCCGACTTCTATAACTATAGAACCGCAGGAGATCCAGAAGTCCTTAATGTACCCGCAAGCAAAGACACAGACAGTCACCCTATCCTCTGAAAAGAAGTGGAAACAGCAGTCACATCGCTGAAAAAGGGGAAGTCAGCAGGGGCTGAAAACATTCCAGCTGAGTTGGTTCAAGCTGGAGGGAAAGCCATGATCAGCGCCCTACTAAGAATCTGCAACAAGATCTGGCAGACAGGAAAATGGCCAACACCATGGACACAATCACTCATCATCACCCTCCCCAAGAAAGGAAATCTACAACAATGCTATAATTACCGCACAATCAGCCTCATATGTCACCCAAGCAAGGTCATGCTGCAGATAATATTGAATAGACTGAAGCCACAAGCAGAGACCATCATTGCTGAGAACAAGCAGTTTCAGACAGGGTTGCAGCACAACAGACATATATTCAACCTCAGAATACTATGTGAGCGGTACCTTCAACATCAACAAGACCTTTACCATGTATTTATCGATTTTAAGAAGGCATTTAGCTTTGTGAGCAACCATGAATTTGTACAGCATCAATGCAAACCTGATCAGAGTCATCAAACAGCTGTACAGCGAGGCCATCCAGTCAGTGTACTACAACAACAACATGGAATGTTCGAACAACAGTTGGTAAGGCAGGGCTGTCTACTTCAGCACGCTGTTTTCAACATCTTTCCTTGAAAATCATGGCTGATGCACTGGCACATGATATGATCATCAGCATTGGTGGAACGATCACAACCTCCGCTTCGCAGATGACATTGATTGAATAGCAGATCAAAAAAGAGCATTGCGCAGCCTAACAGAACATCTGAACTATCTACTATCTAATCTATCTGCCCGTAGTCTGACAACCGTGGGAGCACCTCAAGACTCAACAACCATCCCCATTCCCCTCCGTCTGCCTTTCCAGGTTTCTTGAGTTCTAGGCCTGTCCATTTCGCTTTAGTTTACCTCCAGCTCTCTTGGTCTGCCTCTTCTTCTCCTCCTTGGACAGTGCCTTGTAAAACTGTCTTTGCAAGCCATGATCTTGTACAGCCCTCATTAAGTTTACGCTTGTATTCATGAATGTAGAAGCCCTCTTAGGTCCAATGGTTTGCATGGTTCTAGATTAACGTTACATGCTTGTGGTTCTTGATTTAGCTTTACAAGTTCAGGGCTATATTAGATTCATACATTTTATTACTATGTATTGTAGGAGATCCAAGAGTTCCGATAAGCATTCAACTAATTAGCTGTATTCCTCTCCGAAGCTCTCATCTCATCCTGTTCCTTCTCAAGGGGGGCCATGGTCACAGGCATACAAAATATGGATATGACAAGGAGCGCATTAGTCTGACCTTGGAGATAAGTGAGATATTTTTATCTCTCCAGATGGTGTTTGTTTGACAGTGCTGTTATTGTCTGTGCAGTCCTGCATCTACTTCGGCTGGATCCCTGGTCTGTACAAGGCCCAGTACTTGAGCTTTGAACTGTTTCCAGCTCTGGTCATTAACCCTGAAATCAGTGCTATGCCGTTGGTGTTAGCATCAGTTTGGTCTCTCTGCACTGGATTCCATGCCGTATGTTTTGGAGGCCTTATTCAGTGTTCTGTTAGGCTGGCAAGCTCTTTTTTGATCCTGCTATTCTAATCAATGTCATCTGCGAGCGGATTTTGTGATCGTTACTGCACCAATGCAGACTGATCCTTCATGATGTTCCATTGCATCAGCCATGATTCTCAAGGAAGATGTTGAAAAATGTGTGAGAGTAGACAGCCCTGCCTTACTCCAACTGTTGTTCGAACATTTCTCCAGTTGTTGTTGTAGTACACTGCCTGTGGCCTCGCTGTACAGACTGTTTTGATGACTCTGATCAGTTTGCATTGATGCTGTACAAATGTCATGGTTGCCCACAAATGATGCATGCCCTCAACAATGCCCCAGTATTAATGCCTTCTGAAAAACCGATAAATCTGGTAACGGTCTTGTTGATGTTGAAGGTACCGCTCACATAGTATTCGTGTTGAATAATTTCTGTTGTGCTGCGCCATCTCTGAAACCTGCTTGTCTCAGCATGAGGTCTTTTTGCTGTGGCTTCAGTCTATTCAATTATCTGAGCATGACGTTGCTTGGTGTGACATATGAGGCGATTGTGCGTTAATTATGGATTGTTATAGACTTATTCTTTCTTGGGAGGGTGATGATGAGTGACTGGTCCATGTGTTGCCATTTTCCTATCTGCCAGATCTTTTGCAGATTCTTAGTAGGTCGCTGATCATGGCTTCCCTCCAGCTTTGAACCAATCTCAGCTTGGAATGTTTGTCAGCCCTGCTGATTCCCCTAGTTCAGCATTGACTGCTTTTCCACTATCATCCGAGGATAGGGTGACTGTTGTGTCTTTGCTTGCGGGTACCATTAAGGATTCTGGATCCCTGCTGGTTCTTTAGTTATAGCAGGTCGGAGCAGAATCTGTCCATCTGTTCAGAATTCCGGTCGTCTTGAGCCACTTCCCTTTTTCTTGATTGTAAACCTTTTCCCTGTTTTGTGCTATCAGGTCTTTCACAGTATTGCTTTTTGCTATTGTTTTCTTGATGTTCTTCAATGTCTTGGCACTGTTCACCGATCCATTTCTCTTTGCCTCTTTTCTTCCGTATATTTGAAGGAAGTCGGACCATTTCTAGTAAGGTGTATGAACACAGTTTCTAATACAGAGCACCTGTTATCTGGCATGTGAAATCTTCTGTAAACTAAACAACATGTCATCACTGTTCGTAGTGCCTGCTTGGGTACCAATCAAGGAAGCCATTCTCCGAAGAATGAGAGAAGGGGAGGGGGAGGATGCGGGAGAAGAAGAAAGCAAGGGAAGGGGATCACATTAATCTATTAAACAAATCCTTTTTTTTCAGGTAATGATAATGCATTCGGTGCTTTTTGCTGCATCCATCTTATTATTGGAAGAACACACTTATTAACGATAGTCTTATTTAATGACACACACACAAACAAACAACAAACACACAACAACAACAACACATACAACATCACGATACACAGAGTACCACCCCCAAACAAACCAATGAGAGAGGCAGAGACAGACAGACAGACAAACAGACGAGACTGATGTGAACAATAAAAGCGGATTTTCATAACATAAGCAAATTTCAAAACTGATCCACCGATTTGCCAGCATTAAAGGGAAATAGTTGAAGAGACCGATCAGAAGAAAAAGAGCCAAGAGGAAGGGAGGTAAGAGGAGAAGAAATAAGAAGAAGCAGAAAGGAAGAACGAGCATGAAGCTTCTCAGCCAACCTATCAGGGGTTTCCAATTATTAGACAGCGCACACAATATTAACCCGCCCCTTCGAAGAATTCTGTTGATGATTCCGATAAAAAAAAAATCAATCAGCAGCACACCCACCAGACACCCACCAAAACCCACCATCAGCACACAAGACGCGCAGCGCGCAGCCACACACACACACACTTACAACACGGACACTAACACTAACACAATGTATCAAATGTGCGTGTACTTTTGGCACAGAATTGTATATTACATCGTTAGGAAATAGCGAGAAAATCAGTTAAGAAAGGAGAGAAAAGAAGAATAAGCAACGAAACAAACCATGTGGTCTTTTCAAATGACGGAGTAAAGCGAGTGGTTAAGACCGTTTCGACTTTCCATAGCGTGGGTCCTGACTCTTGATTCGAACTGGACAGGAGCGTCTGGGGAATTCAAGGTTGGGACTTTAAGATAAAATATAAACACTGTAAGTTTCGGACCGACCGTGCCATAATCGATCCCACCGAGTGTATGAACTGACACAAGCAAAAATGCACGTATAAAGATCCCATCATTTTTAATCACGTTCGTGTGTTTGGAAACAAGAACATACCCAAGCATGCATTCTGTACAAAATGAGTTGTCTGAAGTGGACAGTTGGGCAGGCTATGCATGCGGTGCTGCAAACATCAAGAAAAGACAGCCCAGCAGACTGCACCAGAAATGGACCCATGGAAGGAGCGATTAAGACCAACATAAACAGTGGCTGCGTGTTGATTGTTTTTCCTTTATAAGCTGAACACTTTTATTGGACTGAGTTGGCTGGATGGGTGTCAGGAAAAGAGAGCCATAGAGAGAGAGAAGAGAGAGACAACGACAAAACAGACACAAACCAGAGAGACAGAGAACAAGAACAAGCCAGAGAGACAGAGAGAGACAGCCGAAGAGAGACAGAGAGAGACAGCCAGGAAGAGAGACAGAGACAGAGAGAGAGAGAGTTTGGGACCAAGCTGTTCAAAGGTATCTACATTATTTGCTTGTAGTAGAAAAAATCGTGTAAGCACTATTTCTATTAATATTCATGTGTCTATCGCTTCGGAAACACGTTTTGGTTGTGATCCACACATTGCCCACCCACTTAAAAAAAAGAAGACCCCACTGCAGCTGTTCTGTAGAGTTAAATCATTACCTGCTCTGTACCTTTCTTCCTAATGTAAGCTTTCTTCTTTCAACTGACATTTCGTTATGTCTATTTTCGCGCGCGCGCGCGCCTCCCTCCCCCCTCCCCTCCAACAAGATACACACACACTCTCTTTCTCACCTTCTCTCTCTTTTCACCCCCCCACCCCCCCATCCCCCGGTGTGTCTTTTTGTCTCATTCAAACACACACACACACACGCACGTACGCACACACGCACGTACGCACGCGCGCACTCTCTCTCTCTCTCACTGGAAAGTCAAAGATTGGAATCCCATAATACTGACAAGGATTGTTTTGGACTTGGTCCTACTCCTTACTCAGGGTGAGTTTGCTATGGATCCATTGGCAAGACTGGGACTACATAGCCAAGCATCATCCACTTCAGGATGCATTTCAGAGTGTTGATCATATGACGTGACCAACACTGCAGGTGTCGGTATCTATCGGGCTCAGTTGACACTGAGCTATCTCATGACACGATTCGTGACGTAAAGCCCTGTCAGGCAGTGTCAAAGCTGGCGCACCCCCACAGTATCATCATCACCTCATGAGCATCTTCATCATGCAAAACAACAACATTGTCTCTGACTCTATGGTTCTGGTTACTCTTTGTGTCATGGTGACCTCGTTGTTTCTGAATAATAATAATAATAATAATAATAATAATAACAAATGGAACTTATATAGCGCTATATCTTGCAAAGACAAATCAACGCGCATGCATTCAACCTGATCTTACATAGTCATGCAATCAATGATAAATAATCAATAGTTTAAACAAACAAATATTACAAACATGGTGCGCTACAGACAAAATCTATGAAATAAGCTTTCAATAGTCAAATGTTTTTCAAAAGCACACACACACTCGCACAGGTCGTATACTTTAGCAGGGTGATAGGACATGGGTTAGTGAAGGTGGGATAGTTCTGATATGAAACAGGAGGGGGGAAATCTTAGGTTTGAAATAAATATGTTTTTAGACTGGATTTAAAAGTGTCATAACTAGGTTTCTGGCAAAGAGAGAGAGAGGGAGCTCATTCCAGGTCGATGGACCCGAAATAGAGTAAGAGCGGCCAATGGTGGATTGGTTGAATCTAGGTATTCGTAGGCACAAGGTTTCTGCAGCAGAGCGGAGGGAACGTGAAGGAGTGTACAGGATACGATATTCACAGAGGTAGGAGGGTGCAGTTTTGTGGAGACATTTGTAACAGAGGGTACTGATCTTATAATTTACTCTCTGTGGCACAGGCAGCCAGTGGAGAGATAGCAAGAAAGGGGTAATGTGCTCAGATTTTTTCTTTCTGAGAATTAGTCGAGCTGCGGAGTTTTGTATACGTTGAAAGGAGTGGATAGATGATTCTGGCACCCCAGCCAACAGAGAATTGCAATAGTCCAGACGTGATAGAATGAGAGACGCAACAAGTTTGGATGTTACATCTGTGAACAGGTACTTTCTAATTGCACTAATACGCCGAAATTGATAGTGGCACGACTGGCAGGTCTGGATGATGAATTTTTGCATAGAGAGTGTGTTGTCAATAATGACCCCTAGATACTTCACAGCAGTGGATAATGAGACTAATGCACTACCAAGTTGTATTGAAGCTGTTGTGATGGAAGAGAATTTGTGTTTGGTCCCTACAAGCATGGTTTCCGTTTTATCTGCATTTAGCTGTAATTTGTTCTGTATCATCCAATTTTGGATATCTTGAAAGCAGTGGGCCATATTTGTAAAGAGAGAAGGCAGATTTTCAGGAGTGTCACTGATTAGAATCTAAGTCATCTGCATAAAAATGATGGTTGATCTGATGGTGGTTAACTATATATGACAGTGGAGCAGTGTAGAGGGTGAAAAGAACAGGGCCCAGAACAGACCCCTGTGGAACTCCACATTCCAATCTGGCAGGTACTGACTGAATCTTGTTTACTGTGACTGTCTAGAATTGGTCAGTAAGGTATGAACTAAACCAGGTAAGGGCTGTACCACTAACACCAAATGTTTTTTTGAAGATGGGAGAGAAGAATAGAGTGGTCAATAGTGTCAAAGGCTGCAGATAAGTCGAGTAGAATAAGAAGAGAGATTTTCCCTGAGTCAGAAGGGAGTAGAAGTGTGTTTAAGGTGTGGGCAAGGGTAGTTTCAGTGCTGTGGTTGTAAAAGCACGCATGCGTGCATGTGTGTGCGCATGCGTGTGTGCAAGCGTACGTGCTTGTGTTAAATGTGTAGTAAAATGATTTCCAGACATCACTTGCTTGAGATGTGCGATTTTGAATGGATAAAAATATGTAAACTTTATAAAGCATTAAACAAATGAACTGAACAACACTATTACCCGAATAATCATTAAAAGCAGAAAGAAGACAACATATAAGGAAACGCCTTGTCTTTTAAGAGACAGCTGAAACCATGAAGGCTGAAAGTCGATCAGAACTAATAAAAAAAAATTTCAAATTAGCCTGCTTATTTGACAACCACTTGCATTGAATCAAATTGTCTTATAGTCTCAGAGAAGAGAAATACCAGTAGCCAGAACTATGTACTCAATTGAACTGATTAGTATTCCTTTACACTGGCTTAATGGCCAGGTCTGTTAACGTCTACACAACTAATCCTACTTCCACACTGTCTGGCCATGAACTGTTGCTCTGTTCTCAACTGTACTGTATCTAGTTTTATGGCTCCATACATAACATCTACACAGCAAACTAAGGACTGCCAGACGGTCATTGACTTCATAAGAACGTTATCTGGTTAGTAAACCTCACGACACTGACAAGGATTCAAGCTGGCTGATTAG
>CM054140.1:50545485-50567985 GCA_028751875.1 Rapana venosa | reverse complement strand
ACTTCATAAACATTTCCTAGCCCAAGCTTTCTACAGACCTGCTGTCAAAGAGATGGGTTTGTGAACCAGGGGGCTGCTGAAGGCTGATTATGTTATCTTGGGAGAGGAAATATTGATTTGCAGATAAAATGTATTTCTGTGCTTACTTCTAAACATATCAAGGCTACACTGCTATAGTCAGGATATCTGCCTTTTACTCCCATGTAAAATCGGTCCTCGCCTCTACTCTCATTCTATTTTCCAACGGGTCATCCTTATTTTTCTCCAGACAAACAGTGCAAATAGTTTTAAGACATAAATCTTAAGCAACACTTTTCTTCTTTTTAATAGCGTGGAAATGAGTGAATGAGAGAGAGAGAGAGAGAGAGAGAGAGAGAGAGAGAGAGAGAGAGAGAGAGAGAGAGAGAGAGAGAGAGAGAGAGAGAGAGGAGAATTTGTGTGTACTAGTGTAGTCTCAAGGCATCACTATTCGTTTAACTTCCACACACTTCTTCCCTGACAAAACAGTGACTTTTTATAACAATATTGCAATGCACAATGTAAACAAAATTAATTGCAAAACCTTTACAAAAATATAGGTTGTCGGCTTGAATAGATTTAACATATGCTGTTTCTTTTCGCATACAAAAGAGTGTACCATCATAACCCAGACCTATCAGTCGAACTACGGAGTTTTGATGCAAATCGCAAGTACCTGTCTACTGATGCAACATCCAAGCTTGTCACATCTCTCATTCTCTCATGTTTGGCCCATTGTAATTCTTTTTTTTTTTTAGCTGGTCTACCTTCATCATCCATCCACTCATCTCCCTTCAACAAATACAAAAGTCTGTAGCTCGACTGGTCCTCAGAAAGAAAAAAAAGGAGCACATTACTCCTCTCTTCCGGTCTCTCCACTGGTTACCTGTCCCACAGAGAGTAAACTATAAGATCAATACCCTTTGTTATAAATGTCTCCACAAAACAGCACCCTCCTACCTCTGTGAATGTCTTCACCTGTACACTCCTCAGTCCCTCCACTCTGCTGCAGATACCCTGTGCTTACGAATCCCCAGATTCAACCAATCCGCTGTTGGCCACGATTCTTTATTTCTGGTCCATCAATCTGGAGTGACCTCCCTCTCTCCTTTGCCAAAAGCCTTCTTATGACACTTTCAAATCCAGCCTCAAGACGCACCTAAAATTAGCCCCTCCTGTTTCATTTCATATCTGTCCTTGCCTTCAACAGCCCCAAACCCTATCACCCCCCAAAAGTGTATAACCTTGGTGTGTGTGTGTGTGTGTGTGTGTGTGTGTGTGTGTGTGTGTGTGTGTGTGTATGTGAACTGAATTTGTTAAAACAAGATTTGCCATTGGTTGCATGTATAAGAATACGTTGAATGCAAGCGCTTCTATTTGCTTTTACACAATAAAGGACTATATAGATTCGATATTATCATTATTGGTATTGTATAGTGTTATTATTATTATTTATATTAACATTACTATTTTTACTATTTTAGTAGAAGTGGTAGTAGTTGTAGTAGAAGTAGAAGTAGTAATAGTAGTAGTAGTAGTAGTAGTAGTAGTAGTAGTAGTAGTAGTAGTAGAAGTAGTAGTAGTAGTAGTAGTAGTAGTAGTAGTAGTAGTAGTAGTAGTTAGTACCCTCATTATCATCCTCATAATCATCATCATATTACTATTATTATTATTATTATGAACACATCAATGAACACTATATGAGTTCTAAGTAATTTTTGAAAATAGCTTAAAAGATATACAAAGCCATTCAAAAATTGTTTGCTTCCGTGACATTATGGTTTGCAGTTAAATATTACAAAAATTACATGCAATGATTTCCACTTGTTCTGTTCTTTTGTGTATTCTTTCTTTTCGTTGTACTTGCATGTTGTTATTTTGGATTGGCTTTGTTAATGAAAAAATCAATTTTAGAGAAAAAAAGTTAAAACTCAAATACAGAAGAAAAGCAATGGATTTGTTTCTTCTAGAACTGTAAATGGGCTTGGTTCCAGAGAAGCAGCCCTGTCCTCCAGCCCATGAACACCAGGTTCTAGGCCCTGCAAGTGATCTGTACCACAGGAGTGCTTTCTCACTAAACACACTTCTAGCTTCGTACAGACACCAGCAACATGATAATAATAATAATAATAATAATAATAATAATAATAATAATAATAATAATAATAATAATAATAATAATAATAATAATAATAAAAATAATAATAATTGGAATTTATATAGCGCTATATCTTGCAGGGACAAATCAAAGCGCTTGCACTCAACTCATTCTTACACAGTCATACAACCAGTAACAACTAATAGTTCCACCAAGTCCAAATGTGCACGCACACGCACACGCACACACACACACACACACACACACACACACACAGAGGTCACACGCCCTGGCAGGGCAATAGAATCTTGGCTGTTGAAGGCAGGGAAAAACTATGAGATGAGAAGCAGGAGAGGAAAATCTTAGGTTTGAAATAAATATGTCTTGAGACTGGATTTAAAAGTGTCATAACAAGGCTTTTGGCGGAGAGAGAGAGGGAGGTCATTCCAGATCGATGGACCAGAAATAGAGAAAGAGCGACGGCCGATGGTGGATTGGTTGAATCTAGGTATTCGTAAGGACAAGGCATCTGCAGCAGAGCGGAGAGAACGAGAAGGAGTGTACAAGTGAAGACATTCACAGAGGTAGGAGGGTGCTGTTTTGTGGAGACATTTGTAACAGAGGGTACTGATCTTATAGTTTACTCTCTGTGGCACAGGCAGCCAGTGAAGGGATTGCAAGAGAGGGGTAATATGCTCAGATTTTTTCTTTCTGAGAACTAGTCGAGCTGCAGAGTTTTGTATACGTTGAAGGGATTGGATTGATGATGCTGGCAGACCAGCCAACAGAGAATTGCAATAGTCCAGACGTAAAAGACTAAGAGAAGTGACAAGTTTTGCTGTTGCATCGGTGGACAGGTACTTCCGAATTGCACTAATACGCCGTAATTGATAGTAGCACAACTGACAGGTCTGGGTGATGAATTTTTGCATAGAGAGAGTGTTGTCAATAATGACCCCTAGATACTTCACAGCAGTGGATAAAGAGACTGATGCATTGCCAAGTTGTATTGAAGCTGTTGTAATGGAAGAGAATTTGTGTTTGGTCCCTACAAGCATGGTTTCCGTTTTATCTGCATTTAGCTGTAATTTGTTCTGTATCATCCAATTTTGGATATCTTGAAAGCAGTGGGCCATATTTGTAAAGAGAGAAGGCAGATTTTCAGGAGTGTCGCTGCTTAGAATCTTAGAGTCATCTGCATAAAAAAGATGGTTGATCATTTAGCGATTAATTATATGTGACAGTGGAGCAGTGTAGAGGGTGAAAAGAACAGGGCCCAGAACAGATCCCTGTGGAACTCCACATTCCAGTCTTGCAGGTACTGACTGAATCTTGTTTACTGTGACTGTGTGGAATGGGTCATTAAGGTATGAACTAAACCAGGTAAGGGCTGTACCAGTAACACCGAAATAAAAACATTTAATGTTTTTTGAAGACGGGAGAGAAGAATAGAGTGGTCAATAGTGTCAAAGGCTGCAGATAAGTCAAGTAGAGTAAGAAGAGAGATTTTCCCCGAGTCAGAAGCGAGTAGAAGTGTGTTTAAGGTGTGGACAAGGGTAGTTTCAGTGGTGTGGTTGACGCGAAAGGCAGACTGAAACACAGGAAGGAGACTGTTGGAGAGAAGGTGGTGGTTGAGCTGTTTTAAAACTACTTTTTCAAGGACTTTAGAGATAAAAGGTAGGTTGGAAACAGGTCTATAGTTCTTCAGAATGTTGTGGTCAAGGTCGTGCTTTTTGAGTAGAGGTATGACTAGAGCAGTTTTGAAAGCTGATGGAACATTTCCAGAGACAAGAGATAAGTTAACTATTTTCGTTATAGCGCGAATAAGTTGTGGTAGGCACTGTGCGAAAGGAGAAGCAGGTATGGGGTCAAGATCACATGATTTCATAGTCATTCCTTTCAGAATTATCTCGATTTCTTTCTCGCTTGCGGGATGAAAGGAAAGGAGAGGAGTGCCAGAGAATTGGGGATCAGAAGTTGCAGGCTGGAAAGGAGTCTGATCCAAACTGGAGCGAATGTTGCGGACTGTGTCAGAGAAGAATGCAGAAAATATAGAAGGAAGTTTAGAGTGGTCGTGAATAGAAGGCAGAGGACTAGCCTTCTCAGATCCAAGAATCGTGGATGTGAGGGAAAAGAGAGATTTCATAGACGTGGCATCAAGAACTTGAGAAGACTAATACTTTGTTTTTGCTGAATGAATTAAGGTTTTAACTGTGTTGATTTGTTTACGAAGAAGCTGTTTGTTTATTTCGGTTTTTGGTTTTCGCCATTGCCGCTCTAGTTGTCGGCGTTTGCGTTTTGCGACCAGGATGTCACGGTTGTACCATAGTGCACATTGCCTATTAGGCAGGAGATGGTCAGTAGGAGAAGCATGCTCATCAAGGAGTTGGCTGAGGACGGTATTGAAGTGCTTAGAAAGGTCAGAATGGTCAGGGGTTTGTGATAGGCGTTCAACAGCTGTGGAAAGGAAGGTTTGAATATCTATGGCCTTGAGGTTGCGACGGGTAATGCACTTCTTGTTTCTGATAGGCTTTGCAATTTGAGAAAAAAAAGAATGGCAGAATGATCGGAGAGCAGTTCGTCAGCGACAGATACAGACTGAGATGTGACTAGACCTTGTGAAACATCGGTAATAAGCCAGTCTAAATGTGGCTTGATCTGTGTGTTGGTTCGTTTACCAGCTGGAAAAAGAGTGATTTGACAAAGAAAGAGAAAGACACTTGACATCAGGAGATGACTGGTTGTCGAAGTGGTAGTTTAAGTCTCCAAGAATGATAAGTTTTTGGGGAGAGAGGCTGTAATGGTCAAGGAGTGACTGAAACTCTTGGTGGAAAACTGAAGATGTCAAATTGTTTCTACAGTTGGGAGGCGGACGGTAAAGGCAATAGAAAGTAACAGAGTGGCCAGGTAAGGTGAGGTTGAGTTCACAGACTTCGAAAGATTCGGGTGAAAGAGGAAGGGAGTGACAGATAGACAGAGCTGGATGCAGAGTGTCCTTGTAGATCATGGCAATGCCACCTCCACGGGAGAGTCGGGGGAAAGAAAGTTTTGTAGCCAGGTGGAGTCAGCTGTTTTATCTTTGGTTCGTGGCCTAGTGGTTTAGGCAAGTTTCTGTAAGAAAAGTTAGATCTATGTTGTGTTCAGAAATGAAATCAGAAATGAAGTAATCTTTGCCATCAGGGCAGACAGATTGCGCGTTTAGTAGACACATATGGAGAAGGTTGGAGGGAGGCAGAGAGGTTGGAGAAGACAGTGGTGAGTGACTATGACTATCTGAGGAACAGGATGAGGGTGATGGTAGAGAAGTGTACAGTTGAAGAGCAGATAGTTTGGATTGTGAGTCAGGTGTGGAAGACGGTGAAAGAACTGGATCAGTCGGGGGATTTAGAGTCTCATGCAGATCATGACACACGTTAGGGATAGAACCCATGTAGTCAGAGTCATACACACAAATGTTGAAACAGGTGGAGGACCAGAAAGCGAGGCAGTGTTGTGGCTGGTAACAGTTGTTGCGGTAGTGACGTCAGAAGTGAGGGGGGAGGCAGATGTCGGGGAATCACGCTGCAGTCGATGACGTATACCCGCACGTGTTCCTCTTTTGGTTTTGCGGCGGTGAATTCCAAGGTTTACAATGTGCTCTCTGAGTCGATTTTGCATGTGGTGGAAACCACGTGAGGAAAAAGGTTTCAAGTCTGTTACAATTAGAGTCATTGCAGTGGAGTCAGGAACACAGAGCAGTGGTGGAGGGGGTGGTTTGGGATCGTGAATCACGTGAAAATTTTCACACTGCGGCAGGGTCAGGGTATGAAGGGTCGCAAAGACTAGCACAATCCGTAAACACAAATCATTAGTCAATGAAATTTTGAAAATATCAAATGAAGAAAATTATAAATTGAATATTTCAAAAGTCAAATAATGCCCAAAAAAACCGTTCCAACCGCTCGATTCCGGGTGTTGCAACAAAAACACAGATAAAAAAATTTCCAGGAAGGACGTTGGAGAAACACACAATCACACACTCAAAACAGAGACACGCACCATGCAGCCGCCAGGCGCAAAGGTGAATTGCTTTTAGCCAATGAAACCTTTCTATGCAGTTATGAGAAATGAAGCAAACACTAACAAAGACAAACATCTCCAGCATTCTTGATGTGCCTGACAAACTCTCCTTCGACTGTTAGAAGCAAGAAAGTTTTACGATAAAAACCAAAATGGGCGCGATTTGGAGTAAAGTAGTGAACCTGATGCTTGGTCTGGGCTATGGTGTCTTTACAAAGAGTCACAACGCACGTGAATCAACCTAGGTTTATGTATATGTGTGGCTTTCAAGCACAAGTGTGTGAGTGTGTGAGTTTCAAGTCAAGTCAAGTCAAGTCAAAATGATCTTTATCGAGGGTAGACGGTTAAGTTTATACAACTTTTTTCACCCTGCCCTCACAAGAAAATCAGGAAAACTGACATATAAATCATAATACAATGTTCACACATGTTGAAAACAAAAATCTATGAAGATTTTTTCAATATATAAATCCAGACTAACAAAACATGGTAAAGCAAATCAAGACAGTATAACATAAGCTCAAGTTCACAAAACAAGATAAAACGAAGCCAAGACAGTATAATATAAGCTCAACTATACAGACAAATGAAAAAAAATACAAAATAGCAAAAGGTAGGAATAACAACAAAACAGCCCAATGTAAGGTAACCTCGAGTATAAAAGTGGACTTACAATTTGTTCATCAGATGTTTCTTCAAAAGTTTCTTGAACGTTTGTTTCGAAGGAGCTGATTTTTAAGAGATAGGTAGATTATTCCACAACATTCTTCCTGAATAAGCAAGGCTTAACTTATAGAGATTATTATGGGGCCTGTTTGTGTGTGTATGTGTGTGTGTGTGTGTGTGTGTGTGTGTGTGTGTGTGTGTGTGTGTGTGTGTGTGTGTGTGTGTGTGTGTGTGTGTGTGTGTGTGAAACTTGTATACTGCGTACTTAACTTCCAAGACAATATTTCTTTCATTTCACAAACTACTCTTCTAGTGAAATTCTGGTAGGCGTAGAATTGACCGAGGCTTTTGTATTCATCAAAAGGCTTTGAGAAAAGCCTACTGGTTTACAAGCAAAAAAGACATTTTAAAGAACCTAAGTGCCTCTACTTTTAACCAAAAGTCCCCTACTTTGGCAATAAAGCAGACGTAATTACACTTTCTAGCGTATTGATCACTTCAGAAATGCAGACAAAACAACTAAAAGGATGCTCAGAAGTGTCATTATGTAGGAGATGCTGATAAAGCTTTCTAAACTACCAAAAGAGGGGCGTCTTGGCAATTCCAATCACCAGTTTTGTTCGGGACTTTCCATTGGAGATTAAAACTTTAACGTGCTACTGGGAATCTTATAGGCCCTTTATGACTGGAAGGGATTTCTTCCCTTCAGGCTTCTACAGGGATAGAATCTGTTGAGTTCAAGAGTTCAGACTTGTGTACCCATACAGTCTTCTGAAATAGGTGTAGAGTCTTTTTCAAGGTGACTTGAACAGATTAGATAGCTTCGATTTTCGTTTTTAAGAATACCAATTTTCCTGAAAGACAGAAAAGGGCAAGATAAATGGATTGCAAAAGACAAGTATCTGTTTTGTTTCTTTTAATAGAAAAATCTTACCAAGTGGCTTATGACATGAGTACGGATAAGTACCACATTTTTTTCTCTAAACTTAAGATGCTTTTAAATACGAGACACCAATCTGCTTTCTCAAAGAAGAATTCCATTACTACGGCGGAGCCGTATGGCCTCTCAGCTTTCTTTGATACCTCTTCTGTTTGATAGAAACAACAACAACAAACAAACCTACCTGGTTCTAGTCCAAACACCATTATGTTGAACTCGCTCTTCTTGGTTCCATTTCTAGATCTGTCTCATTGTACCTCTTAATCTTATCACGTTCTAACGACCTGCTTTCTGTCAACGCAAAGCGAATCATTCTCCCTGAACATGATTTGCTTCAAAATAAAACGTAGTAAAGACGTTACTGGATTCAAAATGCCACAGATTTCACTGGCAGAAAATAGCCATCTATTCATTCAATTCATTTCAGTTCAAAACACTTTCCGTTTCTCTAAGAGAAGGCTGTGGCGTGATGAGGGCACAAGTGACATGTACAACAAAGGCAGATAAACGATAGCAAAAACTTAACACTATATGATTTTACATTCAATGATAATATAATACTATCATCCGTAAATTATCAATTGTCAATTATCAATTGTCTCAGTGGCAGATAAATTTTGAGTGGCACATGTATTAAAATTAAGCATTTTAGATCACACACACACACACACGCGCACACACACGCAAGCACACACACACACACACACACACACACACACACACACACACACACACACACACACACACACACACACACACACACACATAGAGTCTTGCATATGCACGCAGTGTTATTAAATGGCACGGAATGTGGCTTATTTTAAAAAAGGTTAAGGTGTCCCATACCCTATGTGGTCGCAGGGGAGCGAGGCGTCAGAGACGTCAGCTTCTCCATGGGCCAGCATATTGACGGCGGCGCCCATCTCTTCTTCCTCGCTGCTTTACCTTCCCTGACTCTGAAGAGGCGGTTACCCATTTACAGCTGGGTGAACTGGAGGACTGTATTGAAGCTAATTTTAGGGATCTATCAAAAAGGTAATTCAAAGATCATTAAGAAACCTAATTGACTACGGTTCTGGTTTTTTAAAATACATTTTTGGCATTCTAAATCCTCGACCAGATAGAAGAAGCTGATAATGGTGGGTTTTTTTAAAAAGCACATGGGTTTTACCGGTTGTTATGCCTTTTATGGAAAGCAAACGACATTCATTTCACTGTGTATGAGTTATATCACCAAAAGGCCAAAGCCACCTTTTACAAGGGGGGAGACGAGAAAACGACGGGAAGACGATATCCGAGAGCGGACTGGCCTTGCTAGGGAAACTGGGGACTGCAAGGAGTTCAGCAAGCTGGTTTTAAATCTTTAGTTTTTAATCTTTAGCTCTCTCCATGGTCTACAAAACTACGGGAAAGTCTGTGGCTTTTTGGTGATACGACTTAGATAGTGAAGGTCGTTTGCTTTCCACAATCTTTCTACATACATCCACAACCCTACTCCGTATCATGTTTGTGTTTTTCACGCTTAACTTAACCAACATAAATTCCAATACAATGAAACTGATCTAACAAGACTATGCTAAACTAAACACAGAATATCCTTTTTAACATTAAATGATGGTAGTTTCTGACTGCAGTATGATCTTGTTTAGCATTTCTTTTGAATGAAAGCGGTGTTGCATTAAAATGTGACTCATCTAAAATCACATCCGGGTATCTATATTCCATTACTCTTTCGACTTTTGTTCCTTCAATGAGTAAATCAAAAACTGACATTTAAATCAAGACAGTTATTTCTACGCCATTCACAGAGCCCCTGCACTTCTTTGAAATAAACAGAATCTGAGTTTGGTAGATCTACAAAAGCAGAACCACCAGAGTATTTGATTACAGGAGTAACCGAGGTACCAGTAAAGTCATTAGCATACAATGTAAAAAGAGCACGGGCTAGAACGGTGCCATGTGGCGTACCCATAAAGGTGGTTCTTTGCAAGGATCTGCCTCCGTTAAAACAGACATTCTAGAATCTGTTAATACGAAAGTTCATAATCAACACAGTCAAAACTGATTTTTTCTTCTTCTTCGAACGTTCAGACAGCAACTATTGTTGTTTGTTATATGGGAGAAAATGATGCCCTGTACTGCTGTTAAGCAGCTAAGAGTGTCAGGCCCAGCGTATCCGACTTCGGTGTGAGATAAAGTTGTTATCTTCTAAATCTTTCTGGGAAAAGGCAGAAGAATGGATAAGGAAGGAGGCAGAAAGCATAGAAGGAGGAGCTGACGAAGAAATGGGACAAGGCAGAAACAGAGACAGGATATATAAAAAAGTGAGAATTCCTAGCACACAATTTCCAGAAGGTGGGTGTGCTATTTACACTGACAGTCCTCGGTATATCTACGGGCGCATTTTTGGTTTGACTTGAAGTAGTTTAAGCTTTTGGGCAATGAGATGTTGCTGTGCCCTGTTGAAAGCAGAAGAGAAATCGATAAAAAAAAATGTGAACAAAAGAGTTCTTTTGAAGACGTGTATAAACATGATTTAAGATAGTGATCGTGGCGACAACTGTGTTTCTGTTTTGCTTGTAAGCAAACTGGTATGGGTCTAAAGCTTTTCCACTTGTAGTAGGAGATGTTGAAGCCTAGACCCATACCTTTATATTCAGGAAAAATAAAACATGTAATGGAAAAAAGTACAAGGAAACGGCGAGGAGGAGAAGGATTTTTGTTTGAATGAACAATGAACAATGAACAATAAACAAATTTTATTTATAGAGTGATTTATGAATGATTTATTTAGTAAAGTGCATGGGCCGTAGGAAGGGAGATAAACGCATGGTGATATACATTCAAATTCCGAAATAACTTTTATCTAATAGAATTTTTTAAAAAGAAGCTGTAATCAGATGTACATTATCCTTCAAGTTTTAAATGCCTTCTGCAAAGAAATTGCACGATCATTTACACACAGACAATATAGGGTATATTGAATTAGTTTTCTTCAGCATTATTGTACAAGATAACGACGAAGGTACTTTCTATAACAATAGTAAATAAAAAAAGTGTAAGAAATCCCAATTCTGAATTTAGTCATTACATATCTAATAGTCTGTCATTTACAGCGATAGGCAAATCTAAATACGGTGTATAGACCTAAATGTCTATAAATCGAAACGATTGCTATCCGAATGTAACTGGACACTGCTTGTCATCTCCAACAATCAGTGTGGTTCGAAATGCCCCAATAAACCCGTCCCCACTCCCTGCGGCATCCAAACATCGCCAAACCTGTTTCAAACGACTTACCCTTTACCCTTTCTACCCAATGTGGCTTACCCCAACTTCTAAATCACATAATTATCATATGCTCTTCTGGCAATCTTGGGTCTTCCTTTTGAGTTATTTTAGTCAGTTTTTATTGCAGTTAATCCCAGGATTCATATAAACTGGAAACCTATGTTTCACCATGATTATTAAATCATTGGGTGTCCTTGTGTGTGTGTGTGTGTGTGTGTGTGTGTGTGTGTGTGTGTGTGTGTGTGTGTGTGTGTGTGTGTGTGTGTGTGTGTGTGTAACAATAACAACAATAACAATAATTTTAATTCAGTTTTTGCAGGCCATATGGCCCATAGGAACAACAGTTAATCATATACTTTCATGTAAGGTGAACATCCTTACTTCTGATATCTAAACATTTAGTAAGAAATAATCCAACTTTAAACATCAAACTAGGTGTGTGTGTGTGTGTGTGTGTGTGTGTGTGTGTGTGTGTGTGTGTGTGTGTGTGTGTGTGTGTGTGTGTGTGTGTGTTGTGTGTGTGTGTGTTGTGTGTGTGTGTGTGTGTGTGTGTGTGTGTGTGCTGTATGACGCCATTCTTCTTTTTGTAGATCCATGTAACACTTTTATTTCTAACATTTCTGATGGTTATTTCTTTCCTTCTGTGCCATTTTCTACTCTCTCTCTCTCTCTCTCTCTCTCTCTCTCTCTCTCTCTCTCTCTCTCTCTCGCTCTCTCTCTCTCTCTCTCTCTCTCTCTCTCTCTATATATATATATATATTATATAATCTACACATACATACACATTATATATATATATATATATATGAGAGAGAGAGAGAGAAAGAGAGAGAGAGAGAGAGAGAGAGAGAGAGAGAGAGAGAGAGAGAGAGAGAGAGAGAGAGAGAGAAGAGAGAGGGGAGAGAGAGAGAGAGAGAGAGAGAGAGAGAGAGAGAGAGAGAGGAGAGAGAGAGAGAGAGAGAGAGAGGAGAGAGAGAGAGAGAGAGAGAGAGAGAGAGAGAGAGAGAGAGAGAGAGAGAGAGAGAGAGAGAAGAATTCGAACTCGAACTCGAACTCGAACACGAGAGAGTTATTCACAAAAAGGCCAATGGCCCATACATGAAGGGGGGTTGTCAAACTGCTTAGTATTTTAGTGAGAAAAATAAGTAACACCAAAAACCCCAAAATGTTAATGTATACCCACAACTACCCCAATAAAAATCAGTTCCCAAAAAATATGTCTTTAGAAACCAAGATATCTCTTATTCTAAAGGCTTTTCACAAATATAAAGCAAGGCTGCGCACAATCTCAGGGTGACTAGATGCCATGAGTAGACAAGAATCTAAATAAATTAGGCTGTCTACTATACTTTACCGGGATGTAATTCTGTCTTACATCTTCTAATACTGGACAGCACAGCACAAAATAAACTTCATCTTCCACTGTTTGCTTACATAATGGGCATAACAACCTGAGGTCATCATCATCATGTTCTATATATCTAAATTTATGAACGTTTATGTCTGATACACCAGGTCTATTTAGACAATTCTTTTCAAATGTATGTCCATATCAAGCTTTAGATAAGGTTTGACATCGTGTAAACCTATAAATTGTCTGTACATTTGAAATCTTTTACTGTTTTGTATATGACCGCTCCACTGCTGCCAACGGCAGTCGATCAGACAATGCCTGAAAACCTTGATAAACTCTACAATTTCCGACAGCTTGATTGAGCCAAACAAACCCAAAGCCAAGTTCACATAAACAGGTACGTATTTGTGAAGGCCAGGTGCTTTTCCCCTTGACATCTAGATCATAAAGCATCTTGTAAGACTTAAAAGGTAACCTGCACTCATCTATATGCAGAATCTTAATCCAATATCTAATGCATCTTACAGCAGCATTAATAGAGAGAGGATATCTATTGGTTTCACTATAAACAAGATCATTAGATGTACGTATATCTAAGCCTAAAAACTGCTTTAAAGCAAAGAGGTGTACTGATTCACAATGTGTTACAGCTGCATCCAGTCCCCAATCACCCACATTTCAAAGATCACTCGATGAGTCCTATGTGTTTTAATTATTGTTACCTAAAAAACCCAACTCACAGGTGTGTTCCGATTTAAAAAGAGAGAGAGAGAGAGAGAGAGAGAGAGAGAGAGAGAGAGAGAGAGAAGAGAGAGAGAGAGAGAGAGGAGAGAGAAGAGAGAGAGAGAGAGAGAGAAGAGAGTACCCGGGTGCATTTATGTGTGAGAGAGATTGGTGTGATTTCAGTAATTTTCATTTAACACGATTGTGTGTGTGAGAGAGAGAGAGAGAGAGAGGAGAGGAGAGAGAGAGAGAGAGAGAGGAGAGAGAGAGAGAGAGAGAGAGAGAGAGAGAGAGAGAGTACCCTGATGCATTTATGTGTGAGAGAGATTGGTGTGATTTCAGTAATTTTCATTTAACGCGATTGTTTGTATGCTAGATCTATTGTATTAGATTGAGTGTGACATGGAGGTAATTAGATTATCTCCCATGCATTTACACAGCATCATGTTTCTAAATTGGGACACACCTGTGAATTGTTTTTTTTTTTAGGTAGCAATAATTAGAACACGTAGGACTCATCAGTGTGATCTTTGCACCCATATTGTTATATTGAAGACAGAATAAAGATCAGCTTCAAGCTGTTGTCATGCACGTTGTATGAAATATGGGTGCTAAACATGGATCTTTCAGTACAACCCTTACTTTATGCAACAATTAATATCTATAATACACGAGACTGGAAGCAATATGCATATCTATAACTATATATGGAAAACTTCTCTGATTGAAGCGAATGCATGTGTGTGTACTTTTTTTAACGACTCTTCTTTAATTCTATGATTTTTTTTGTTTTGTTATGGGAGAGGGTAATGTCACAATTGCACTGGTGCCATCAAACGGAAAGGGAATTAAAAAAACAACAACGGTATCTACTGCAGTCAAATTCCCACAATTCTTTCCAAACAAAAGAAACTGGTCTCCCTCCCCACCAAAAATAAGTTTGACTAGGTACTATTTTGCAACCTAGAAAGACAACTTTAGGCACATACAAGCTATGTTTTTTTTAATACCCTTACACTAAACTCATTCTGTAGCAGTGGCATAGGTGTAATTACACTTTCCAGCGTATTGATTTTCTCACAGAGGCTAACAAACCAACTCTGAGGCTGCCAAACAGTGTTCCCATGAAGGAGGAGGAGGCAGTGATCAACCACTCTAGCTGCTCAAATCGGAATAGTTAGGCAATCCCGGATCACCAGTATTGCACCCGTTCTGTCAGTTACTTTAGATCCAAAGGCCAACTAAGCAGTTTATGACTGCAGCGTGAGTCATGTACTTCGTTCATAACTTTCAGAACCTCTGCCTGGATGGAGGTTCCTCCTGGCGGCATTGTGTTTGATTTGTGCAATGTTTTTAAGTGTTTGTTTTTAGTAAGCCTCTATTTTTTAAAAGCCATTTTTATTCAGGTTTATCATGTTATACATTGTTATATGTCATGAAATATAGTTTTCCTTATATAGGGAAAAAAAGCAGTGAGAAATATTTTCACAAAAAATGTTCGCAAAAAAGAGAAGGAAAAATGATAGAATAAAACATGAGGGGAAAAAAGGAAAGAAAATAAAACCCAAAAAGAAAAGGAAAAATGATAGCCTACAACATGAGGGGGAAAAGGAAAAAAAATAAAACCCAATCACATATACACACTCACACTAATAAGTAAAGGATAAGAAGAGAAGTAGGGTTAGACAGAGATCACAAAAGAGATAGTATGTTTTACATGGGTTATTATACATTTTTTGTATGAAGATTCTAAATTATATTGTTATGACTGTCATGCAACGTAAAACATGTTCATAGTACAATAGGGTTTTCAACAGACATTCAAATACTCAATTCTGATAATTAAACAAGGCCTTATATGGAGTCCATTCAAGAACAAAAGTGTTACGAGTAAAATTTTTACCTGCTATGTACTCCTATATCGAATATTCTTTTCAACTTGTTGATAAACACCTGCAGTACAGGTCTACTTTTATTTGATTTACAATTATATATATACTGTTTACCTAACAATATGATAAAATAAAAAGTATGGTCAATGCTTATATTTTTGTCAAATCCAAGTAGGCTACAGGCTGTTATGTGCAAATTAAACGCATTCAGACATCTTTCATTTACTGCATCTGTTAGTGCTTGCCAAAAATATTGAATAACTGTACATTGCCAAAACATATGTCTGAACTATCTATGTCTAAGTTGCAAAAACTACAAAGATTACTATTTGTTGCTCCCATTTGTTTTAATATAACATTTGTGCCAAACAGCTATGGATAATTCTCAGTTGAAACCATTTCATTTTTATATCAGATATCTTGTGAAGATTCAAAAAACATTTTTCCAGTCATTCTTAATATACAGCTTTAAATTCCACTTTGTACAGCATCTTTGAAAAATATTGTTACAAATAAAGGTATCATAGAATGGTTTTGATCCTTTTGGTACTGATGTTATCCTTTTTTGACAAATCGGTATGCTTAAGCATTTATTGTCTTTGACTGTTAAATGGTTGGTTGTATGTACTCAGATACTTTATATCCATAGAAAGTAGCAAAATCTATATTAACATTATGCTTTACTTTGAACTGTTCGTATGTCATAAACTTTCCATTTTCTAGGATAATATGGCTATGCAATGTATGCCTTTATTGATTCATGTTTTTGTCCAAAAGATATTTGCCTTTGAAAATACAGAAAATATTTCAGGCCCATATTTTGTAAAGTTTTCAAGAATTGGAAAGCTGCACATTGAAATGGTCTTCCACTTATGACTTGTGCAGCTTTCCAATTCTTGAAAACTTTAAAAAATGGTGGGCTTGGGTTACCAGAACTGTGAAAAGGTAAAGGTAAAGGAGTCCCATAACCTATAAGGTCGTCCCCCGTGAACGTATACAAATTCACTCAAAACAGTTCTGGTAACCCAAGCCCACCATTTTTAACACTCTGGTGCGATGTTTTTCTATTTATTTTGTCTTGTTATTCCATACAAATTTATAACAGCACTTTTGCAAAGTATCAAAAACTGTGTCAGGTGGATTTGGTAGTAAGAGCCATAGATAAATTAATTTTGATAAAATGAGTGATTTTAGCATTGCCACTCTGCCTATAGGTGTTAACTGTCTTTTGATCCAGATTTTAAACAGTTGTTTCACATCTTCTAGTTTTTCTGAATAGTTAATACATGAACAGTTTTGAAAATCATTTGTGAACCAAATTCCTAAGATTTTGAATTTTTGTGGATTCCATTCCATATTTAGATGTTCCATGTAACGAGTTTCTGAATTTTTATTGCTTTCTAACCAAATTATACTCGTTTTTTCATGATTCATTCGTAAAAAGAAGGAAGGTGGCAGGATGGTTAAGACGTTTGCCTGCCAACAAGTAAACCGTGAGGTTCTGGGCTCGATTCCCAGCCTCGCCCCTTCTTCCCAGTTTGACAAAAAAACGAACTGAATGTCAAAGTCCTTCGGATGAGACTATAAACTGAGGCCCCGTGTGCGAAAACATGTAGAACATCTTGCGCACACGTTAAATCCTGTTTCGCTTTTCGAAAGAATAGGCCATTGTGTGCCGGTGGGAACAGATGACAAAATTTACAAAACCGCATACACGGGGACTGGATGTAAAAAAAGCACACGAGTGCTTAGTCCATTGTCCTCGCTAAATTTTTTTTTTTATCAAATGTCATCTGAGCGCTTTGATTTGTTGCTTTACAAGATTCAGCACTATATAAATTCCATACATCATGATGATGATGATGATGATGATGATGATGATGATGATGATTATTATTATTAAACCAGATTTAGAACCAAATAAATCTAGAGTCCTAATGCAAGATTCAAATGTCTTTTTGTCTCCTGCTGAAAGGAATTCAGTATCATCTGCATACTGGGAAAGTTTGTGTTCAGTGTTATTAATTGTTATACCGTGTATATCTTAATTTTCACGAGTCATTATTGCTAATATTTCTACACAAAAAATGAACACATATGGAGATAGCAGATCGTCTTGCCTGCGTCCTCGTTCGACATCGAACCAGTCTGATACTTGAACATTAATAATTACACAAGCTTTGATATTTGTATAAAATGTTTCTATCCATTTGCTGATGTCACATTGAAATCCAAATGCTTTTAAAACTTTAAACATAAAATTCCAACTGACCGAATCAAAGGCTTTGTCAAAATCAATATTCAGTAAAAGCCCTGGTAGATTGTGATCTTCTAGATAAGCTATTGTATCGTAAATAAGTCATATTATCCCCAATATACCTTTTACCGATAAAGCCCGTCTGATCCTCATTTATAAGGTTAGGCAATACAGTTTTCAAACAATTAGCTTTACATGATGATCCGATTTTGTAGACGACATTTATCAGGGATATTGGTCTCCAATTCTTTATAAAAACATCTTGATTTATCTCCTTTAGGTATACATGTAATAACCGCTTTTGATTACAGGATAACTTCCCTTTTCTGAATCCAGCATTTAGCACCCTAACAGTGAAAACACCTAGTTTGCCACAGAAGCACTTAAAGAATTCAGAGTTAAAACCATCTAAACCTGGACTTTTTATTATTTTTCATATTTTTTTATGCTAAGCTTGCCTTTTCTAATAATAATAATAATAATGAATAGCATTTATATAGCACATTTCTCAAAGCAATGACTCAATGCGCTTCATACCATGCGCATTTATACACATGCACACACAGCACATAACAACAACAACAACAACAATGATAATGAGCATTTCTAAAGCGCAAATAAATTTACAAGAGATACCTATCGCACTGTAGAGGCACACACTTGCGTTCGGGCACACACTAGCAGGGCAATTAACAGTACACTCAGAGAAAAGGCACTAGCAATAACATAACTAACAAAAAAAACCGTAACCAGCAGCCAGGCATGCACATGAAGTAGCCTACAGTGTGACAAACGGTGACCGTCAAGACAAGCACAATATAATAACTAGCTAAGAAATACATTAAAGAGATGCGTCTTCAATGAAGACTTAAACTGGGATAAAGTGGGAGCATATCTGACGGCTGGTGGCAGAGAGTTCCAGATTGTGGGCGCAGCAACACCAAAAGATCTACGACCTGCGGTTTTGAGGTTGTAATGGGGTACAACAAGTAAGTTATCATTCGAAGACCGCAGGGTTCTAGTTGTGGTGCGTGTTTTCAAGGCAGCTGACAGAGATGGAGCAAGCGAGCCTTCAGAGTCTAAGTTCACCTTCTAAAGTATTTGCTTCATCTGTATCCAGATGTGGAATATGATTTATTAGTTGATCTATTTCACAATTTTCAACATTTGATTTCTTATACAATCGTTCATAAAAGCTCTTAATCTCCTGCAAAACCTTTGCCTGGCTGTTTAACAAATTCCCATGTTTATCAATTAGTCTAGTCATACTTTTACTTACAAAGTGCCGTTTCTCCAAATTACAAAAATAACTAAAGACTTTCTCTCCCTCAACTACCCATCTTGCTCTTGATCTTAAAAGTACCCCTTCTACTCTTTTTTCCCTCATAGCTTTTTACTGCTCTTTCTTTTGAATCTATGCACTGAGCATCTTCTTCATTTTTTCCCTTTTTTCTTTCAAGTTGTTGAATATCTTTTTGCAATTCAGATTCTTCTTTATTCATATTTTTCTTTATTCATAGTGGCATATGGAATGATTTTTGACCTAACTTTCATTAACAGAATATCTAGAAATAGATCATCCGAAATTGTGAGTTGCAAGTCGTGTAACGGAATAGTATGTATTGCCTCTTTTGCATATGGGGTAACTACGTACTCTTCTATAACATTTTTTATTTCTTCATTAATTTCATCAAGGTATGCTCTGTCTTTTAGTAGGGACGAGTTAAATTTCCAGAAAGTATGACACCTAGGTTCTAAATCTAAGTCTAAACAAAATCATAGAATGATCTGTTCTGTATCCACTTTTAATATCTCCATCATCTGTAAATGAAACAACTTGATCCGAAATAAGAAAAAAGTCAATCTAGCCTATTGAAAGGGGTTAGTCCTCCACCAAGTAAACCTCAAACAATCTTGATTTAGTTCCCTCCATAAGTCATTTAACTTTAAGGTGTCGATCATATTTTCTACCATATTCTTGGCTTTTGGGTTATTTATATTTTTATAATTATGACAATCTTTGATGAATTAAGTACTAGGTTGAAATCTTCACCAATTATTAAGTTTTTACACCTAGTTTTTTAATTCGTTCATTCAAGACATGATAAAATTCAGGGTCATCTTTGTTGGGACCATAGACATTTTAAAAAAAAGAAAGTCATTGCGTTCAATTTCTACAGGAACCATGAGATTATTTCCTCCTTTAACTTTAATAACATTTTAACTTAAAAATCAAAATTATTGTTGAAAATGATAGCTACTTCTCTGGAATTAGCAGTATGGCTTGAAAAATAACCCAAATATCCCCACTCAGAAAGGATATATTTCTATATCTTTTCTTCAAAATGTGTATCCTGCAAGATATAAACAGAGTATTTTTTACTTTTTCATAGTGAAATACATCTCTTTTTTTTTGATTATTGTGAAGTCCCTGGCAGTACTGACACACTAGATATGGAATCATCCATCTAGATTAATACAACCTTTGACTGTAGACCAGCACAACCCATTAGCTGTCTCAGGTAGTAAGCACACAAAAGTTCAACAATCACACTAAAAAAAAGTTGACCTCTTACAAAAAAATTACAGCAAAAATTACATTTGTCACAAACAACAAGAAAAAGAATATAAAAAACATAGTATCATTTACCATTAATACACTTTGTCTTTTACAAAAGATCAAACAATAAAAAGACCAGTGAAAAGCAAACGTACAATAGGAAAATTGTAACAAGGGGGGAAATTGTATGTTGCTATAAGTAAGCAAAAACAATGAGAAAAAAACGAAGAAAAAATACAAAGCAAAAGATAGTCTAGCTTTACTTTACCACAGCAAGCGAACTTTGGTTGCAGAATGTTTTGAGTGATAAAAATCAACTGCAGCACTTGGTCATATGCCCATCACTAACAGAGACAAAAACAGAATGCAAAAATGGCAAAAGGAACGAGGTGAGGGTAGGTGTGTGGGGGAAATGGCTCTTAAAAATCAATTAAAAAGGTCTAATTGTTAAGTACATATTACCCAATGTCATCTAAAATGAAAATTATCAACAGGCCAAGCTGTAGTTCAGAGAGTTGTACTATGAAAGAAAGAGAAAATGACATCATTTTGACATAGATTTTAACCTCGGCATTCTTTGTGCCATCTCATTTTTAGCTAGCCATCAATTTATTTTCATGTCATATGTTGTCTCCTTATCGGCAATTGTAAAAACTAGAAACGTCCATTTTCTGATCAGCTCATATTTCTTCTCAGAATATGATTTGCAGATTGTGTTAAGCATATGATTGTTGTATGTTCTCTTTCAATTGATAAGAAAACATAAAAATGTTCTGACTGGACGGTTCAAGCTCCCTCTCTTTCTGTTTTGCTTACAGGGTCTGGTAGGTACTGTCTTGTCTTCTGTGCTTGTGATTCTGTGGGGAATTGCCTGTTGGCCTCAGCTGACACATTCCGACTTCAGAGCAACTTTCTTTTTTACTGGACTCATGCTGGATATGTTCACGTTTCTGTAACAACCAATAGCTGACACAGAATGTTTAACATGCATCTTTGATGTTCTGCATGTGTGTATATACATGAATGGAATGAAGGTATTGGCAGGTCTACACACTAAGTTGACCAGGGAGACTGACAATTACTCTTTGCTTGTATCATACTTCTATTCACAAATTCATAGATACATTGACCGATTCACGGATTCAAACGTTCAACACACGCACATCGGGACAAATGGTCACACCCCTACACACGCATGAGTGCACATGCACGTACGCAGACATCACTCATAGTCATACACGCACGCATTAAGATGTGCATCCACCCACACACATCCACGACTCTAAGCACGAGCGATACTCTAACCAGCATAACACACACACACACACACACATTATATATATATATATATATATATATATATAATGCACAGGCCTATTTGCCTTGTCTTTCATATTTCTAAATAATCACACTGAACTATCTGTTCCTGCAAGAGTTGCTTTTTGCAATTATGACCAGTAGAGATAGGGTAAAAGCCGAGTCAAGCTCAACTACTTACTGTTTATCTAAAACCAGGCAACTTTTGGTCCGATTCGGCTTCGCCTCATCGAACCAAAACATGCATAGTTTTATATAAAAACTAAGCAGTTTACCTTGACTCGGCTTTTACCCTATCTCTCTACTAAAACTGAAAGTAATACTAATTTATTTCTAATGAGCAAACAAATAAAATTATGGGAATTTTTGCTAAACAATATCTTGTCAAGAACTAATACAAAAATACTAAAAAAATAAACTAATACTTCTTCTTTATTATCTGATTTATGCTGAATTTTTTATTTAAAAAAAAAAAAAAGTGCAAAACCTTCTCCGCTACCCAGGCTCCGTTACAGAAGGAGAGCAATTTGGAGGACACTGCAACGGAGCTTTGGGTAGCGGAGAAGATTTCCGGCATTCACGACTGTTGGAATGCCGACACACGCATTCACACACCACACGCATTCACACAACACATAGGACCTGTAGCTACTGCTATTCCCTACGGGGGTTCGATCCCATGCCTGCCAGCTCTGCCTGCCTACCCTGCCTGCCCTGTCTAACGCATTCCGACTTCCCCACTGGGCTGCCCCGGAGGGCGATAGAAAGAGTGAAAATTAATAAATATAAACCTTCCTATCTGATGACGAAATACTTAGGCCACTCCCATTTTGTGCCTGTGTTAGCAAAAGATTGTGGCATGTTGCCAATACAACAAGGCAGTAGGCAGCTGATAGCACAGTGTAGTATGTGTGGTTGTGTGTGAGAGTGTATGTGTGTCTGGCTGCATGTTCTTGTGTGTGTTTAAAAAAATAAGCTATTGGGTTTTACACTACACAGTATTTAGTCGGCTGGTCTGTTTTGAGTATTAGTTTACTATGCTTTGAGCCTCTCAGTTTTAGTTTTATTCTTTCTCTTTCTTGTCCGTCTGTAATAACATCATTCTCCCAAAGGCAATTATTAAACCCATCTCTGTCTTTCATGTGAAAAATTACGACTTTGATTTGTTCACGGTAATCTTTTAATATGCTATTATATTTTTGTGTCAGCAACCAAACAGATATCTGTGCATGTCTCCCACTGAAAGCGAGCTTAGACAAACTATTCCTTTTCTTAACAATGTCACGCTCTGCTGAGCAGTCGTCTATTAAGAAAAGGGTACTGCT
>CM054140.1:50531008-50544985 GCA_028751875.1 Rapana venosa | reverse complement strand
AGTCAAACCAGGTCGGTCACTGCCTTGTGTCAGAACTACATAAGCGACATATAAAAGGAGGTCCACCAGCACTCAGGTCCTAAGTCCTCGATTCCACCCTGCTCCTGTTAAAGAACTATGACATTTTAACTCATTTCAGACGAATATTGCCTGATTGTCTCGGGAAGTTAATGATGCCATTTCGTGGAACATCACGAAACAGGACATTAAAGAGATCCCTACTGAACTGCTTGCCTGAAATGTTCCGGAAATTTACAACAGTTGAGAAGCACATGACTTGTGTGATGGTGATTGGCATATTACAAGTTACACATCATGGAGTTCTCTCGCCTCTGAGCAAATAACTGTTGTTGGTAGCGTTTGTGAGAGTGGGTTGAATGGAAGTGCTTTGATTTTTTTCCAAGATAAAGCGCTATATAAACTTCATTTATTATTATCATTATTTTTTAAAAAATTAGGATACTTATTATTATATCGATAATGCGCAAACGCAGAGAGAAAGAAACAGAAAGGGAGATAACCTAGCCGTTCCAGCTCAGAACTTAGGTGGCCTAGGTGGGCCCACTTGACACATATCGTCTTTCTCCTGTCATCCAGCTTTAAATCAATATGTCCCTGTTCTGTTTCTCTTCTTGCTCACATCTTTCTTTTTTTGTGGTGGTGGGGAGGGGGGGTGGCGGGGGGGGGGGGGGGGGGGGATTTCTTCATCCCCTATCCAATTTTCTTTGCAGGTTTTGGCTATTGGCTCTAAAGGGTTTCTTTCAGCTGTCAGTGAGGTTAACTCCATATAGATGTCTCTTTCTCTCTTGAAACTAGTCTTACCTGGTCGATAAGGATGGTGTCTATTGCTGTCTCTGCCAGTGTTTGTGGACTCTTGAACGAACAAGCGTCTGTGGAGTACAGCCAAGAACAGTTTTACCTCGCCACTATCCTGATCTAGCGGAACAATATTACAGACAGTTATACAGAAAACTTCCCTTACTTTCGAAAGCAGCATTCTCTCCCGTAGGGATGCGGGGGCCTGTCAGTATTAACAGCTTTTCCGACTCCAACTTCTGGAAATTCTATGCTGCAAATTCTCTCTTTTCTAGCCCTTTCTTTGTTTCTGCACTGTTGTTTCTTTTTTCTTATCACCTTCTTCTTGTCTATTTTCTGCTTTCTTTGTCCATTCTCCTGCCTTTTTTCCACAAAAACTTATAAAATAACAATTATCTCCCATGCCGAAGTCGGATGCTGGGACTGATTGGCCAGGCACTTAACGGCAGTGCAACGCATTTTCGCTCGTGTGACAGACAATAGTAGTTGCTGTCTGAGAGCTCAACGAAGAAACCAACTCTTTGCCACAGTTGTCTAGTTCCAGTTACATCAGGTAAGCCTTTCGTGACAGGCATTCAATATTCGTTTCTTACAATTTTTGACCAAAATCTGTTAATTCCCAAAAAGCAGCAACAGCTAAACAACAAAAAGCTTGCATTTTACATATATGGAAACTTCATGTCATATTTGGCATGGAAATGATTTATAACATCTTGAATGTATATCTGTAGTACGACTTTTTGAAAGATGTTCAACTCCTTCTCTTTTTGATAAAGGAAGGGATTTCATTCCATACTATGCTACCTGAGTATTCAACGGGTATCATAAAAAGATAAGTTCTTGGCCAAGGGATAAATAGGATAATTTTATCTCGATTACTTTTATTTTTTAAAAAATCTTTCACAAAGGTATACTGGGAAAAAAGGCTCACAATTTTACACATAAGTATGCCTTTTTTGTAACAACATATCATGGCAAAAAGGAAGAATACTGAAGTACTTGTAATGACTTATTTCTAAGGAAGATTTGAGCAGGACTAGCTTTAGCAAACGTCTCTATACCTTTTCAAGAGTTTCAAGCAATTCTTAGTAGCCAAGTCTCAGCATGTTGAAGCACAGTTAATGTCAGGTTGAATGTATGCACAGAAAAATAATATCGGGTATGCTGATCGAAGAAAATGCTTAACTCTATTGAGCTGAAATACTTTTTTTCTATTTTCTTGGACAGAATATAGACATGACTTGAACATAAGATATTATTATCATTGTTATATCTAGGAAGTCTATATGAATTTACTTTTTCCAGTACGTTACTACGAACTAGAAGTCACATATGTCACTTTCATGTTTTGACATTACTGACGTGTTGTAAGTAACATGACTTTAGATTTGTTTTGATGCAGGGCCATGAGATTACAGTCCGCCAATGTTACAAGTTTATTATCTTTTTGTAGTACTGTGATTACTGATTTCACATCTTTTCCTGAACTGTACAAGATTGTATCGTCAGCAAAAAATGTGTAACATGAAGAAAGACACCATGGAATATCAGTGATATTGACTGCAAATAACACTGGGCCTAGAACGGATCCTTAGGGAACATCATATCTTATGGGGAATAATGAAGATAGCTACGAGTCTTGTAAAACTGCTTGTCTTCTATTAGTTAGGAAAGAGGTTAGTAGTTTAAGTGATTTGAAGGCTAGGCCAAAGATGGCATGTTTCCTTAAAAGAAGATTGTGCTCAATGGTGTCAAAGCTTTGGCAAAGTCCACAAAGACAGCTCCTGTTAAAAGATCATTGTTTATATTCAAGTGCCATCATATTTATACAAACTAGATAGAATGGATATAGGCCAGTAATTAGCAAGGTCGTTTGAATCACAAGATTTCAAAACTGGAGTCACTGAAGCATCTGTAAACATTTGGTGATAAGAACTTTTTTAAATAAAAAGGCTTTAAAGATATGTAAGATGTTCAGCAGTTATAGGAGCAGATCTCTCTAAGATTTTACTGTTTAAATCATCCACACATCGAGAGCTGGATTGTTTAAATAAACACAAATCTCTATACACCTCACTGACACTGAGGAACTTTATGTCAAGCCTGGGTTGTATTTTTTGAATCACAGAAGGTTTTTTTTAGTGGATGCAAGGCGAAGAGAGAGAGGGAGAGAGTAGGAGAGGGAGAGAGAGAGGGGAGGATAAGAGAGAGAGAGAGAGAGAGAGAGAGAGAGAGAGAGAGAGAGAGAGAGAGAGAGAGAGAGAGAGAGAGAGAGAGAGAGAGAGAGAGAGAGAGAGAGAGGGAGAAGGAGAGGGAGAGAGAGAGAGAGAGAGGGGGAGAGAAAATTTTACAATATGGTCGCACCAAGATTCAAATTCCACCAGAACAGATGAACACTTCAGCCAGAATGTCTCAGGAGCATTCACCAGTTTCCTGGAAGACATTGCATACATCGTCTGCTAAAGGTGTCCATGGCACTGGGAGGAAAACACTGGTTGAATGAACGGTCCTCCTCAGCCTTACTGCATGCATAACTCTTGGTGGAGTCTGCGCTGAAAGACATAGCAAGGATCCCTTCCCATTATTATGCCTTCTTCTCACGCGGTCACTGTTGTTGATTACAAACAGTTCCATACAGGAATGTAGAGAACCTTGAACTGTGAACTAGATTGTTGACAGACCAAATGATAGCACCCGTCTTTACAGAGACCGTGAACGGTTTTTGTAAAACTGTTATCAAGCATCTAGAGTTGCTTGGATTGGAACAAAAATGGATGATAATGACGATGATGATTACTGAATTTTCTTCTTCTTCTTCTTCTTCTTCTTCTTCTTCGTCTTTGCAGGTCAAGGGCCAACATTAGAAAATCTCAAGTCCGCTATTAACAGATGGAAGATAGTTTTGTATTAATGAATGAAACACGTGTAACATGACGTTATCAGGGAGAGAGGAAGCGACGGAATGATGAGAAAGAGCTGAATGAGAATAGGAGGAGGAGGACAGATCAGGACAGGTCAGTACATACAAGTGAGAGAGAGAGAGAGAGAGAGAGAGAGAGAGAGAGAGAGAGAGAGAGAGAGAGAGAGAGAGAGAGAGAGAGAGAGAGAGAGAGAGAGAGAGAGAGACAGACAGACAGACAGACAGACAGAAAGACAGACAGACAGACAGAGAAAGAAAGAAAGACAGATAGACAATCAGACAGACAGACAGACAGAGAGGATCTGGTCATTTCTGATCAGAACTTCAGGGTGACCGACTTGACACGTATCGTCTTTCTCCTGTCATCCGGGTAGAAATCAATCTGTCTCGATTCGGTTCCGTTTCTGACTCCCATTTTTTAAGACGGAGGAGGGGGAATTCTTTTTCCTTCCGTTGTCCAATTTCCCTTGCAGGTTTTGGCTATTGGCTGTATTGGATTCCTCTCCGCTGCCACCAAGTTCAACACCACTTCTCACTGCATGGTGGTGGTAGGATGTTCGGTCAAAATGTTTGTTCTTTTTTTACCATTCTGTATCTTTGTGCCTCCAAATTCTTTCTTGCTCATTTCTCCTTCGATACATTTTCCATTGAATCTAAATGCAGAAGAGGGGAATGTCAGGTCAAATGACTGATTATCGGAATGCGTTGTTACGAGCCAGGTACAGAATAAATTGTTAATGTTTGATACGTTTGGCTATAAACAAACTTGTCAACGTTTTTGCTTAATGACTATTGCTGGCTGCAACATGTGTGGCAGAGACTGCCATGCACTGTTAGTCTGCAGAACCACTCCAGACGTTGCTCCAACCAGCCTGATGGGGCCAGAGAAGGCGCAGCTGTTACCTCCTCAGACAGAAGGCGCTGTTGTCAGTAATGACGTGAGACTGTGACTGGCCATTATGGTGATCTTCTCAGGATGGACTTCCAGCAATCTCTTGCTCAAGTTTCAAATAGTCTTTAGCCAACCATACCATGTTCCTGTTCAGCGCCTGCCACACCGTGGATGTCATCTACAGAGATGAGAGTGTTGACGCGGTGTTAAGCTACAATAACCATTACTAACGCGATCGTCACACGCATCAGCGTGCTCCTGCAACGTGCTGGAAAGTGGAGGAGGGAAGAGGTAGGCAGGCCTGGCCAACTCCATCCAGTGTGGAGCCGTTCTTCATCAACGCCACTTGGTAAGACTGACTGTACTGACTGCTGCGCCGAAAGAGTTTCTGCGTGGTGCTGAGATCCAAGCACATTAAGAGAACACGGACCGTCAAAATGAATGAGAATGGTTTCTCAATACTTCTTCAAGAAGTTATAGAACATAAAGATCACTAAAGTGGCAAGACTGTATACATTGTTCACAAAGATGTGCGGCCGAGCAAAAATTATAAGTAGGTAACAGATCAGAGATATAACAAAATCTGTCACCTTCAGCACAAGGTAACTCTTTACTATTCATCATTCTCCTGAAAAATGACTATCTTTTGTTCATTTTAAACAGACTTATAAACTTCACCACAATACAATGTAAAGACTAAAAAAACATCATGAATAAATGTCGATTTCATTCAGTGTTGTCTGGGATTTGCAATGGAAATAAAGTAGGATATACAGACTGCCTCAGAGTGCTTAGCAATGATTTGTTAATGTCTCAAGATGGGCAGAAGCTGGTTTTGCTCAATAGCTCGAGTGAGAGAGATCGTGTGAATGAAAACAGGGTCTTATTATTGCAGATTCTGAAACAGTCTCATTTGTTGATAGCCTACAAGTATTATTCCAGACACGAATCTGGGGCAGAGAACTCTAGTAAAGTAGGAGGGGTCGGACAGCGGGAGAAAGAGAATAAGAGAGATCGATAGGGAAAGGGGATATATATATATATGTGTGTGTGTGTGTGTGTGTGTGTGTGTGTGTGTGGAGAGAGGAGAGAGGCAGACAGACAGACTCTGAAAATACGAATAATCCATTCAGCTAGGTAATAACCCATGATAAAGGGGTACACAAACAGCACACCATATTCAGTCATCAATGCAAAATCAACCAGACAAATCACCACAAACCAAGCGGCTTCTCCTCCGTTTCCTTAAAGGGAAAGATGCGTGGTGCCTGGTCTTTTCCTGTGACTGTAACTCTGCGTAAGGTCTGCCCGCTGACCTCAGCTAACAATTTATGATTTCAGAGTAGCTCATGAAAAAATGCCATATGAAAAAGACCAGAATAGAGTTGTCAGACTTGCTTGAATAAGGCTAGATACTAGACTGGACAGGTCAAAAATATGAGAGGGGGGGGGGGGGGGGGGGGAGAGGATAGAGAGGTAAGGGAAAAGATAGGCACAGGGAGAGGATAGACAAAGGGACATTTCTAGCACAGAACGTCCAGCACGTGAGAATGCTATCTATTTTCAAAGAGCACCTGGCATCCCAACGGGGCACAACCCAAAACAAATTAGTTGAAAAACACTGACACGAAGCATCTTCAATGCTTTAAGCAGATATGAGGACAAGTCACTTACAGCATTATTATTTGTGCTTGACAACGGAAAAGTCGAGATCTACCATAAAATTAAGCCTGAATGGGTACTTCTCTGATAATGCTCAATTCTTTACTCCCCAAAACAAATAATATTTTTGTATAAAAAACATACACTTCAAAGTAACTACATGCTGTGTACCTAATGTGATAAGGAGCCACATTACTTATGCCTACTCTGAATTTGGTTTTGTTGTACCTGATAAGTATGTCAACATGAAGTAACAAATATAATTTCATAATGTGATCATAACATAAAGTTTTATATAATTTAAATCTTGCACACTGTTCATAATATTTTCATTCCAGTTCTGCCACTGGTAATCAACCAGGCGCTTTCGAAAAGTTCTTAAAGGAAGTTTTAGAACAATGAACATTCCGATTTATCCAAACAAGTCAAAAACCACTTTCAAAGAAAGTTGAAGATTATTTTGAAACCCAACACTTCTTACATTAGCATTTAAATACCGTCACATTTTGTACGCTGTGTATAATTATCTGTAATTTTCTATTTGTAATGATACCAACCAATATCGAATACAATTCACAGGTTATGTATATAATAATAATAATAATAATATAATGTATGGAATTTATATCGGCTAGCAGTTAGTACGACAAATGATTTAATCATTGGGTGTTTTAGTATACAATCTTAAATATTTTAAAGATAAACAGATGAACATATTGACAGGAGTTGCAGCTCTTATTCATGAGCTGTTTCGCACAACAGGCTGAACATTTAAATGAAAAAGCGTCAACAGCAGTGTAAACGAATTATTATTGAGTATAGGCAACTTTTGCCTGGTAAGGAATTCTTATCCCATTAAGATCGTTGTCTCCAGCAACAAACTAAGACGTGTAAAAAGTATTCACAAGCATTTGTCTATATCAACAACAGGCTTTATCCTATCATCATGCATTATTCTTTCCTGTGCACCCAATATCCACCCTTCATAAAACTACTACATCACTTTTGGTAATATCAATTTTTTCGATGACAAAATGATGCGGACGCATGTAAACTATAAATTCTTCCATTGTTCCTGAAAATAAAACAACTTTGTCATCGAAACGAAACTTGTTTTACACCAGCTCTTCTCGACTTATCTGCAGCATTCGACACTATAGATCACTCTATTCTTCTCTCCCGTCTCGAAAAAAACGTTTGGTATTAAAGGGGCAGCCCTCACCTGGTTTAATTCATACCTCACAGACTTATTCCATGCAGTTGCAATTAACAATATTTAATCAATACCTGCCAGACTGGAATGTGGGGTCTGGGCCCTGCTCTTTTCACTCTCTACACTGCTCCACTGTCACATATAATCAACCGTCACCAGATCAACCATCGCTGATCACTCTCAGGTTCAAAGCAGTGATACTCCTAAAAATCTGCCTTCTCTCTTGATAAATATGTCACACTGCCTCCAAGATGATACTGGATGATACAAAAACTGGATGATACAAAACAAATTACAGCTAAACGCAGATAAAACGGAAGCCATGATTGTAGGGACCAAACACAAACTCTCTTCCATCGCAACAGATTCAAAAGAATTTGGCAATACGACAGTTCCCCTTATCTACCACAATCAAGTATCTAGGTGTTATTGTCGACAACACACTCTCTATGCAAAAAAATAATCACCCAGACCTGTCAGTCATGCTACTATCAATTACGGCGTATAAATACAATTCGAAAGTACCTGTTCACTGATGCAACATCCAAACTTGTTACAGTTCTCATTTTTTCACGTCTGAACTATTGCAATTCTTTTTTGGCTGGTCTGCCAGCATCATCTATCCACTCCCTTCAACGCATTCAAAACTCTGCTGCTCGACTAGTTCTCAAAAAGAAAAAAATCCGAGCATATTACTCCTCTCCTGCGATCTCTCCACTGGTTGCCTGTGTCACAGAGAGAAAAGTACAAGATCAGTACCCTCAGTTACAAATGTCTCCACAAAACAGCACCTTGCAACCTCTGTAAATGTACACTTCACCTATACACTCCTTCTCGTTCCCTCCGCTCTGCTGCAGATACCCTGTGCTTACGAATACCTAGATTCAACAACACCACCTTTGGTCGTCGCTCTTTCTCTGTTTCTGATCCATCAATCTGGAATGACCTCCCTCTCTCCCTTCGCGAAAAGCCTTCCTACGACAATTTTAAATCCAGCCTCAAGACATACCTATTTGAAACCTAAGACTTTCCCCCATTGTTTTATTTCATAATTATCTGTCCTTGCCTTCAATGGCCCAAGTTCCCATCACCCTGCTGAAGCATATAACCTCTGTGTGTGTGTGTGTGTGTGTGTGTGTGTGTGTGTGCGCGTGCGTGCGTGCGTGCGTGCGTGCGCGCGCGCGCGCGCGCGTGCGTTTGTGTGTATTTGAATTTGTTAAACTGTTAATCATTGTTGGTTGCATGTTTGGGAGTGGAATGAATGCAAGCGCTTTGATTTGTTTTATTACAAGATATATCTAGCACTATATAAATTCCATTTATTATTATTATTATTATTATATGTCAACTTTGCACTACAACTTACCCTACATTTAACGTTATCAAACACGCTTTTACTACACCTATGCAACTATATCTATTTTTAGCAAAGGCAGACAACACAAATTCCGATTAATAGTCAAACGCTTTCTCAAAATCAATTAATGCAACATATAACTTGCGATTGTATTAACGTTCTTTCTTTACAGTGACCATACGATCTATTGTAAGATACCCTTCCCTAAAACCTGCTTGATATTGCCGGTGAAGTTACTGTCATAAATCCTCCTTTGAAATCTACTGTTAATGACGGAACTGAATAATTTAAAACTAAAAGCTTTCAAAGACAAGTCTTTGAACTAACTTTTAATTGCAATATTTCCTTTCTGGGTAACATTCCTTTTCTTATAGAAAGGCAAAATGATGAACTCAGCCCATTTTGTGCCAACTACTCAATATCAAAAAGAGTATTTAATAATTTCAAGAAAAGTCGATTACTCATTAACAATTTACTAATGGTACCGTCTGGCCAAGGGGCTTATATTTTTAAGCATTAGAAAGCCCAACAAGATTGTTCTCTTTAGGTGACTCATTTAGAAGAGGGAGAGAGAGAAAGAGAGGGAGGAGGGAGAGAGAGAGAGAGAGAGAGAGAGAGAGAGAGAGAGATGGAGAGAGAGACAGACATACATATATAGACACAGAGAGAGACAGACAGAAGGACAGACACGGACAGATAGAAAGAAAGACAGACAGACAGACACAGAGGGATAGATACATAGATAGATAGATATAGACAGACAGACAGACAGACGGACGACGGACGGACGGACGGACAGACAGACAGAGAGACACAGACAGACAGATAGACAGATAGACGGACAGACAGACAGACAGACTGACAGAGTGAGAGACAGAGAACTGAATGCACAAGAGAGTGAAATCTTCGAATATTTTCTGGTCTGGGCGACATTATAGAGATATTCTTTCACATTGTCCTCCTAGGGTTTACATCATGCCTAGTCCCATCACTCCATAACTCGCGCTCACATTCCCTTCTCCCCTCCCTCTCCCCGCCTCCCCCAAAAAGTGCAACACTTGGATGATTGTACTTGTGCTTTTGCAGTAACGCAGTGGATTATTCACGGGAAGTGTGTCCTAAAAGTACCCAATCTCTCCGCTTGATTTTCCCACAATGCAGTTTAGGGCTGATGATACATCACATCTCTTCAGTGGAGGGAAATAGCTTGCGTTCTCTCTCTCTCTCCTCTCTCTCCTCTCTCTCTCATCTCTCTCTCTCTCTCTCTCTCTCTCTCTCTCTCTCTCTCTCTCTCTCTCTCTCTCCCTCTCTCTGCGTATGTGCTTGTTTGTCAAAGTCAAAGTCCAATAAGCAAACGTGTTTTGTGTGTTGTGTGTGTGTGTGTGTGTGTGTGTGTGGTGTGTGTGTGTGTGTGGTGCTTGTGTTTTACGTGCGTGGCTGTATGTCCTCCTTTTTGACAATCGATGATGAAAAGACCGTTCAATTTGTCTCTTCTCCATCAACGCACATGATTCTCCAGAGTCAGAGTCTTGAAAGCAGGTGCCACAGTCCGGGGAAAGAGGCCTGTGGCCGCCACTGCAGGGACGGCTGTGGACAATGCTGACCAAGAAAGATCCAAGGACACCGGCCGCTAGCGCTGGTCGTCATGCTCCGATCGTCAGCACGGATGCTGTGTCATTCTTCTTCTTTGCTTAACTGTGAATGTGGTTGCTTGAGGAGAGAGAGAGAGAGAGAGAGAGCAAGAGAGAGGAGAGAGAGAGAGAGAGAGAGAGGAGAGAGAGAGAGAGGCACAATCCAACATTGAGACCCCATCCCATCACCCCCCCGCCCCCCCCCCCCCCCCCCCAGTTAGTTTGAAACTTCAGATTACTTTTGTGGTTCAAAATACCAATTAGAGCTGCATGCGCAATCAGAAACTGAAACACTGATACAGAAAGACCCACCACACCAAACCTTACAGTGCATTTGTGTTTAAAACGGCCTTGTCATTGGCTGGGTATAGCTTGGTTTACATCTAACACATATTCTCCAACGTCATGACGATAACGACGATGACACGAGTAACGATAATGATGATATCTTTGTTACTTTTCTCGCTGTTGTTATTATGCTAAAATAAGCACATTTACACACGGTCCTTAAGCCTAAGTTTATATACATTTCAATATTTGCAAACACTTGATGCCTCAGCTGCAGGAGTATGAACACAAAATGTCTTTACCATCCCCTTCCCCACTTTACTGTCCAAAATTAGGAATAAACAGAAAACAAAGCAAAAAAACCCAACAACATTGGCCAGAATTGGATCAAATATGCACTTGTACGGTCATATTTCGCTGTGGACAAACTTACTAGTCAAAGTTATTCCGGAAAATGTCACCCGAGACAAACAGTTGACTTCTCTGAGGACTCTAAGCAAGATTAAATTTTGTTGACGGTCTGTATATTCCTCCTCCTCCGCTAATTCTCTTTGAAAAGTTCCAGTGTCCGTTGCCAGCAGTTACTCCAGTTATGGCTGAAACCCGAAATGGACAGGAGGAAAAAGTTTGGAGATGTTAGTGTTTTGAAGAAATATTTGATTGACACATCGAACGATGCCACTTTGTTCGGAAAAGTCGTTCTTTATTATTTTCGTTCGGGAACAGTTTGTTTCCTTTCGTGTATTGTTTTTTATTTATTTAAATATTGCCCCCAAAAGACTGAAACCAGAAGCAATGAAGCAAACCAAGTGCATTCAGTAGGGCACAAACACATCAGTGCATACTTACTGTCGAAAACCCTTTTTCACATCAGCCACAAGAACGACATTTTCCAGGGGTATTCGAATCTTTCAAAGGACAAAAGAAAGAAATCTGACAAACAAATAAAGTCCTAAATCCTCCAAGGGATTAAATCAGACATGCAATTAAAGAACGCAATTACACATGTGCATTTTAATCTTACAAAAAAAGCAACACGAAGAAAGAAGATACAAAAAGAAAAGCTAGATCTGAATCCTCCGAGTGATGAAATCAGATATGACAGTAAGGCGTGTTCACGAATATTGAACAGTTCCTCCCCCTCCCCCCCCCCCCCCCCTTCCACATCCCCCTTAAATATTGCCCCCACGGTGAAATCTGTAGCAAATGCAATATGATTTGGGATTATATTTCCTTGTTGTATGCATTTTTGTTTGTTTGTTTTGTTGTTGTTGGGTTTGTTTTTTTTTTTTTTGGGGGGGGGGGGGGGGGGGGGGAGAGGTTGCTCATACATTCCGAGAGATCGTTTACAAGGTTTACTATTGGAGTGGTGCTTGACTAGCAACGCTCTCTGCCCTGATTATAGCGGGTGTGATTGGAGCCATGATCGATTTTGATTCTGTGCGTGGTTTAGTGCTCATGACCTGTCCTTTATCTCATGCCTCCTCCATGACCTTATTTTCTGCACGTCCTCCATCATCTTTCTCAATACTGTTTCCATAGAGCTGATGATACAATTACAGTGTTAACCTGTTTCGATTTCAAGTATTTATGCGTATTTCTTTCTTTCTAGCTTTATTGTCAGTTTTTTTGTTTTCTTTTTTTCCCTAGAAAGTGTCATGAATTTTCTTGTAGCTTGCACTTCTGTTTCTTCTATCACTGCTTACGCTTTGGCTTTCTTCTTTCAGTTTCTTTCTATGTTTTCCCCCTTTTTCTGATTTTCTCTTTATTTCAAACTGACTGATGTCTGTATTTTGTACGTCTTTTCTTCGTTCTCAATTTTTGGTTTTCATTCCTAGTTACGTTTGGGGGTTAAAGTGTGTGTGTGTGTGTGTGGGGGGGGGGGGTCTTTTATTTGCTCCATTTTTGTGCTTTTCCTTCTTTCTGTCTTCAGTTCTGTTTTTGTTGTCCCTTTTCATTTCCTCTTTTACCTTTTCGATTAAATGTCTTCACCCTGAGGACAGAGAAGACAACATGTTACCGGCTTTTTCACCATAGGCTTTTTTCTTTTTCTACATTTTACATTTACAGCTGTTTTTCTTTTTATGCTTTTTTGGGTCTTGTTATTCCACGATGGAAACAATTCTTTCTCAGAAAAGCGACACCAAAACAAGCGCTGTCCATTTCAGATTATACAGTCTCAGTAGTGACTAGGCCATGCCCAGCAAGTGTCAATACCTACAACACAGGTCAGGAAGCAATGGAACTGCCAAACCAGCAGGAAGCAGTACAATGGTCAGCACTCACATGCCTGTCTTTACTAAGAGCATACCTAGTGCTCCGTATAGGGCTCTGCTCAAGTCGGGGAAATCGTCCAAAAAAGATTCCTTTCTCATGGGACTCGAACACACGTTCTCACATTCGGCAATTTGCTGCCTTGACCACTTTACCAAAGCAGCTGGCTGTCTGCTCCTCTCTTCCTTGTTCGGTTTCCTTACATTCTTGTTTCTTTCATTTTTCTTCTGTCTTTCTGTAATCTGTTTTATCACACGAAAACGGAGATGCTGAGTAACTTTTTTCTTCTAACTTTTGTGTTGCCCAGGGGCCTATCTCTTTATCTAAATTTGCATCTTCTCCTTTTTTGTCTTTTCCCCTACCTTTTTCATCTGTTTCTCTTCTTTTTTGTTCCGATTCTTTGATGCCTAAGAGGGTGTGGAGGCTGTAGAACAGGCTGAAAGGCAAATGGCGAGGCAAGTAGACGATAATGTGCTGTGTATTGACCTCCAGGAAGTAGGGAAGAGACCTTTCGATGCCCCGTGTAATCATTCGGGCTTTCTCCGTCTATCCACTCTCTTCACTGCTCATCTGTGACACTTTAGAAACGATCTGACATTTAGACACTGTCCAGTGTACAGTGCGTGTCACCCCCTCCCGCTCTCTCTCTCTCTCTGTCTGTCTCTGTCTTTCTGTCTGTGTCTGTGTGTCTGTCTGTCTCTGACTCTCGCTCTCTCTCTCTTGCCCGGTATGTTCATCATACTAGGGACAGGACAGCCTGGTGATTAGAGTGCTGCGGTCGCCATCTGACGGTGTGGGTTCCAGCCACCATCAAGACGGCCATTCACGGGGATTTGTCCACTCCAGTTGAAATCAGTGCTCTTCACACTTCCCCAAAAGTCCTTCGGATGAGTACCTTAGTTCCTCCCATGCATACAGGCCTGC
>CM054140.1:50501008-50526008 GCA_028751875.1 Rapana venosa | reverse complement strand
TCGTCCATTGTTCTATATCAAACGCTTGGAACTTCGGAGAAAAAAGAAACAGACCCAAAAAGGGGACAAGGGAAGATAATTGGGAAAAAATACATTACAGTTGTATGCCTTGTATGTTTATAAACTTCTCAATTCTGAAAAACAAAACAAGAAGGTAAAAACCACATAAAAATGAATTAAAAGAAAAGCCAAATAAAGCAACAAGGTAGACAGGCTGAAAAAATACAGAGATGCAGGCCAGTTAATCATTAAGTCAAGTAATCAATCAATCAATCAATCAGTTAATCAGTCACGAAACCAAGCACAACAGGGAGCAAAAAGAGTGGGAAAGGAAAACAAGAGATAAAAAACAAAACAAGACGGATAAAAAGAAAGAAATCCATGGCTGGATACGAAAGAAAGGAACAGGAAACTGCTCTGACACCACCTCCCCGAACAAAAGTCATTCCCTGGAGAAGCCCAGAGATGGGCAGTATGTCAAAACAGACCAGAAAAAAGGGGAGAGGAGGACAAGAACAAAACATGGACACGAGGCCAAGAAATGCTGAAAAGATGCTTTCTCTTTCCTCAGGGTGAAGATGTTTAATCAAGAAATTAAAAGAGAGGACATCCAATGTTAAAAAACTAAGACTAAATTTTAAAAGAACCAACAAAAAGAGACAATAAACACACTCCCGCCCTTCACCTCAAAGCCTTAATCCTTTGTTTTCAACACAACTAGGAGTGAAAAACACAGATTACACAACAAAAGGCGCGCTTGATGAAATTGAATAACGTATAAAAGTGCAGACACCAGATCATTTTGATAAAGAAAAAAGGAAAGAGAGGACAAAGGAAAAAGAAATCGAAAGAAGAAATAAATCTACACACTGTTTTAAACCAAACGAAAAAAAGTGCAATCAAAGGAGAGCAAAGAAGAACTGTTGAAAAGATCTAGTTAAGAAAAAGAAAGCGTACACTGAGAGAGCAAACAGCTTTTTCATAAAGGAGAAAGCCTTTTTCATGAGACTCAATAGGAGTGGTAAACAGAAGAAAGGGGATGAGGAACAAGGAACGAAAGAAGGTGGGGGAGGGGAGGGGGCCAGGCAGAGGAAAACGGTCATGCCCACTAGCTCATACACAGAGATTCAGAATCTGTGATGCTTGAATCACACCCACTGTATGGCAGATAGCACTGCTAGCAAAGCGCCAGAGTGGAGCTGTAAACCCTGTAAACCTTGTAAACCATCTCCCAGAATGCATGCAAAAACAAACAAAAAAGAACGGAAATGTAATCCCACGATCATGTCGACATTTGCTACAGATTTCACTGTGGGGTCAATGTCTAAAGTGAGGGAAGGGGAGGAGTGGACAGGGAGTAGGGGGAGGAACTGTTCAATATTCGTGTTAGTTTCATATCTGATTTCATCACTACCAGGCTTCATAACTAGCTTTTCCTTTTCTAACTTCTTTTTGCTTTTTTGTAAGATTAAAATGCACTTGTGTAATTACATTCTTTAATTACACATGTGATATAATCACTAGGAGGATTTAGAGCATTTTTGTTTTCTTTTTAGAAGTTCTTAGAATGCCCTTGAACGACCCTGTTCCGGTTTCTGATGTGCCTGCGATCAGATCTGTTGACTATAGATGAACTGTGATTGAAACTGTTGACTGTAGGTAAACTGTGATTAAAACTGTTGACTGTAAGTAAACTGTGATTGAAACTGTTGACTGTAGGTAAACTGTGATTGAAACTGTTGACTGTAGGTAAACTGTGATTGAAACTGTTGACTGTAGGTAAACTGTGATTGATACTGTTGACTGTAAGTAAACTGTGATTGAAACTGTTGACTGTAGGTAAACTGTGATTAAAACTGTTGACTGTAAGTAAACTGTGATTTGAACTGTTGACTGTAGGTAAACTGTGATTGAAACTATTGACTGTAGGTAAACTGTCATTGAAACTGTTGACTGTAGGTAAACTGTGATTGAAACTGTTGACTGTAGATACATTGTGATTAAAACTGTTGACTGTAGGTAAACTGTGATTAAAACTGTTGCAGTAGGTAAACAATGATTAGATCTGCTAACTATTGACTGTAGGTAAACTGTGATTAAAACTGTTGACTGTAGGTAAACTGTGATTAAAACTGTTGACTGTAGGTAAACTGTCATTGAAACTGTTGACTGTAGGTAAACTGTCATTTAAACTGTTGACTGTAGGTATACTGTGATTAAAACTGTTGACTGTAGATAAACTGTGATTAAAACTGTTGACTGTAGGTAAACTGTGATTTAAACTGTTGACTGTAGGTAAACTGTGATTTAAACTGTTGAATGTAGGTAAACTGTGATTAGATCTGCTAACTGTTAACTGTAGGTAAATTGTGTTTAAAACTGTTGACTGTAGATACATTGTGATTAAAACTGTTGACTGTAGGTAAACTGTGATTAAAACTGTTGACTGTAGGTAAACTGTGATTAAAACTGTTGACTGTAGGTAAACTGTCATTTAAACTGTTGACTGTAGGTAAACTGTGATTAAAACTGTTGACTGTAGGTATACTGTGATTAAAACTGTTGACTGTAGGTAAACTGTGATTAAAACTGTTGACTGTAGGTAAACTGTGATTTAAACTGTTGACTGTAGGTAAACTGTGATTAGATCTGCTAACTGTTAACTGTAGGTAAACTGTGTTTAAAACTGTTGACTGTAGATACATTGTGAGTAAAACTGTTGACTGTAGGTAAACTGTGATTAAAACTGTTGACTGTGGGTAAACTGTGATCAAAACTGTTGACTGTAGGTAAACTGTGATTAAAACTGTTGACTGTAGGTAAACTGTGATTAAAACTGTTGACTGTAGGTAAACTGTGATTAGATCTGCTAACTGTTAACTGTAGGTAAACTGGGATTAAAACTGTTGACTGTAGGTAAACTGGGATTGAAACTGTTAACTGTAGGTAAACTGAGATTGAAACTGTTGACTGTAGGTAAACTGTGATTGAAACTGTTGACTGTAAGTAAACTGTTATTGAAACTGTTGACTGTAAGTAAACTGTGATTTAAACTGTTGACTGTAAGTAAACTGTGATTTAAACTGTTGACTGTAAATAAACTGTGATTGAAACTGTTGACTGTAGGTAAACTGTGATTAAAACTGTTGACTGTAGGTAAACTGTGATTGAAACTGTTGACTGTAGGTAAACTGTGATTAGATCTGCTAACTGTTAACTGTAGGTAAACTGTGTTTAAAACTGTTGACTGTAGATACATTGTGATTAAAACTGTTGACTGTAGGTAAACTGTGATTAAAACTGTTAACTGTGGGTAAACTGTGATCAAAACTGTTGACTGTAGGTAAACTGTGATTAAAACTGTTGACTGTAGGTAAACTGTGATTAAAACTGTTGACTGTAGGTAAACTGTGATTAGATCTGCTAACTGTTAACTGTAGGTAAACTGGGATTAAAACTGTTGACTGTAGGTAAACTGGGATTGAAACTGTTAACTGTAGGTAAACTGCGATTGAAACTGTTGACTGTAGGTAAACTGTGATTGAAACTGTTGACTGTAAGTAAACTGTTATTGAAACTGTTGACTGTAAGTAAACTGTGATTTAAACTGTTGACTGTAAGTAAACTGTGATTTAAACTGTTGACTGTAAGTAAACTGTGATTGAAACTGTTGACTGTAGGTAAACTGTGATTAAAACTGTTGACTGTAAGTAAACTGTGATTTAAACTGTTGACTGTAGGTAAACTGTGATTGAAACTATTGACTGTAGGTAAACTGTCATTGAAACTGTTGACTGTAGGTAAACTGTGATTTAAACTGTTGAGTGTAGATACATTGTGATTAAAACTGTTGACTGTAGGTAAACTGTGATTAAAACTGTTGCAGTAAGTAAACAATGATTAGATCTGCTAACTGTTGACTGTAAGTAAACTGTGATTAAAACTGTTGACTGTAGGTAAACTGTGATTAAAACTGTTGACTGTAGGTAAACTGTCATTTAAACTGTTGACTGTAGGTAAACTGTCATTTAAACTGTTGACTGTAGGTAAACTGTCATTTAAACTGTTGACTGTAGGTATACTGTGATTAAAACTGTTGACTGTAGGTAAACTGTGATTAAAACTGTTGACTGTAGGTAAACTGTGATTTAAACTGTTGACTGTAGGTAAACTGTGATGAAAACTGTTGACTGTAGGTAAACTGTGATTAGATCTTTTAACTGTTGACTGTAAGTAAACTGTGATGAAAACTGTTGACTGTAGGTAAACTGTGATTAAAACTGTTGACTGTAGTAAACTGTGATTAAAACTGTTGACTGTAGGTAAACTGTGATTAGATCTGCTAACTGTTAACTGTAGGTAAACTGTGATTAAAACTGTTGACTGTGGGTAAACTGTGATCAAAACTGTTGACTGTAGGTAAACTGTGATAAAAACTGTTGACTGTAGGTAAACTGATTAAAACTGTTAACTGTGGGTAAACTGTGATTAGATCTGCTAACTGTTGACTGTAGGTAAACTGTGATTAAAACTGTTGACTGTGGGTAAACTGTGATTAGATCTGCTAACTGTTGGTAAACTGTGATTATTTTATCTGCTGCTTGTAATAATAATAATAATAATAATAATGTAATAATGTATGGAATTTATATAGAGGTGAATCTTGTAAAGCAACAAATCAAAGCGCTTAGATGACTTTTTTCCAGTCCCCGTGTATATGCGGTTTTGTAAATTTTGTCATCTGTTCCCACCGGCACACAATGGCCTACTCTTTCGAAAAGTGGAACAGGATTTAACGTGTGCGCAAGATGTTCTGCATGCGTTCGCACACGGGGCCTCGGTTTATAGTCTCATCCGAAGGACTTTGACATTCAGTTGTAGATATACTGTGATTATCAGATCTGCTGCCTGTAGATATACTGTGATTATCAGGTCTGCTGCCTGTAGATATACTGTGATTATTAGATCTGCTGCCTGTAGATATACTGTGATTATCAGGTCTGCTGCCTGTAGATATACTGTGATTATCAGGTCTGCTGCCTGTAGATATACTTCAGCCCACTGTAGCTCTTTCATTTCAGATAGCATTGCTAGAAAAACTCCACACTGGAACTGTAAGCCTCGTGAACGATCTCTCGATCTCTCGCACTGCAGGCACAAAAATGGATGTGAAATATAATCCCACAATCATGTCCGTATTTGCCAGAGATTTCACTATTAATCTTCATGTTTTGCACATGTCGTCTTTAGCTGAAATGCGGTCTGCTTGATTGCTGTTGGTTTTTAAAATTTATTTTATTGTGGGTCTTATCTCTTAAAAAAGAAACAAGCAAAGAAGCCGCTTTCCTCTGCGCTTCTTTTCAGAACTCTGTAAATCATCCCTAGCATTAAAAAGTGCTCAAAATCTCGTTTCAATGCCACGCATTAAGATTATTCTGTGTGTCAAGCTTATACTTAAAAATGATCAAAATCTCGTTTCCACTGGCTGTATTTATGGGTCAGTTTAATATTTAGATTGCTGAAATCTCCAACCCCTTTCCTCCTGTCCATTGGGGATTTCAACCATAACTCAGAATGACTGCTGACAGCCGAACATTGAAACCATGCAACATATCTTCTTCCTGGTCAGAGTCCTCCCAGAAGAGAGCATTTTCCCTGGTGACATTTCCTGGAATAACTTTGTCTTATTAGATTATCGAGAGCAAAATATGACCGTATACATGTATGTTTGATAAAACGTGACTCCACCACAAAGGAGTAGCACCTGACCGACTTTTCCCCTATGAGCCATTTTAGGCAGCGGGGCTAGTGTTGATTTTGAGATTTCGACTGATTATAAAACTCTTTTCTCCTACCTTGTATTGAAGTATTTAGGCAAAATAGTGCTTCTTTTGCTTTAAAAGCGCAATCCCCCCCCCCCCCCCCCCCCAAACACACACACAACTCCTGACCATATCATTCTTATGACGCAAAATTCGTCAGTTTCTGATTTTGTCACTTCCTGAAATCTATCATCTCAGTTTGTAATGACTTCAACACTGCTTCCACTGTCCAGCTGCTCAGGGGCCTTTAATTAATGTTTCACAACAAGAACAAAAGCCCGAAGTTTCAAATTGATTGGTTTTCGTTTACAATGCGGGCAAAGCTCACTAGGTCAGATGGTACACCTGCTGTCTGTCTGTCTGTCTGCCACACACACACACACACACACACACACACACACACACACACACACACACACACACACACAAAGCTCGCGCAAATGCGCTCACAAGGACAAATACACGCACGCGCACACGCACACAAAACATCATGCGCACACGTTAAAACCCGTTTCGCTTTTCGGAAGAGTAGGCCAATATGTGCCGGTGGGAACGGATGACAGAATTCACACACAACTGATACGCACCACGTCACAGCCTCTACAGGGTGTCCACAAGGCCATGCTTATTCCCAGCTAGCTGACGTTCCGACAACGAGAACATCTTGCGGACACGTTAAATCCTGTTTCGCTTTTCGTAAGAGTAGGCCATTGTGTGCCGGTGGGAACAGATGACAGAATTCACAAAACCGCATACACACGGGGACTGGATGTAAAAAAGCACATAAGTGCTTATTCCATTATCCTCGATATAAAAGAATAAAATAAATCAATCAATAAAAATAAATAAATAAATAAACAACTCACCACAGAATGCAGGTAAGGCAAGTTCTCGTTTTACCGGCCAGAACAGTTGAAAACAGTTCTCCCATACAAGTCGCCATTAACGTTTACCAGACAAACCGTGTGCTGTCTACCCCAGCCCTCTTCCCGGCCAGACGCTGAAACTCTCCAGAAGCAGCAGCACCTTGCACAGTGTCGTGACTACAGGCACATCAACATCAACCCACGTCTCTGAAGACACACTGTTCATGGGATTACCGCGAAAGACAGCCCGAGTCGTTTTGCTTCAAGACACGTGTTGACAATGCCAGACTCGTGCTTTTGCAGAAAGCACTGGGGTAGAATGGAGGAAAACTGACCACGAGGAAAAGAATAGGTCAAGTGAAAGCCGTAAAAAAATAAGGGAAGGGAAATAGGCAAAACTGATGAGGAGAAAAAAAATCCGAGAATTCTTTTTAGTATTGCAAAGCAAGGGGTCTTTCTGCAGACCCTGTAGTGCTTGGAGTAACGCGGAGTCTTCAGCAGGCAACTATTTGCTTCCCTTCAAGCTATCCTCTTGCAAAACTAGTAAGTCACAATAGCACACTTCCTTCCCTCTGGCTTTGAAAAAATATGTTGTCTGTCATCTCCACCTGAACAACGATTTCCACATCCTCCTGCAACTGAAATATGTTCCACTTGCCCCCCCCCCCCCCCCCAACGCTTAATGTAGACAGAAGTTTAATTCTCTAATTATTCACCCTTCAAAAGAAATGACTCAGCTGCTGACAGCTTCCCTCAAGCCTGCTGTGGTAAAGCAAACACAGGCACAGCAGAAAGCAGCCCAGTCCTGAAGCACCTTGCAGCATTGTAGTTCACCTCCACCACCATTTCTCTCTTGTTCTCTCTAGATATAAAAGAATAAAATAACAATAAAAAATAATAGGCCACATCAACACAATGCTCACCAATAACCCAGCATTACACTCTCCACCCTCTCTTGCGCCCAGGTGACAAAGGTACTCTCTGCACCCGAGACTAACTACTTCCTTAGGCTGCCACAGTGAAGGTCAAACATGCCGAGACCTTGACCTTCTGCCCGCTGCTTCCCCTTCCATCTACAAGAACTCAGATGGGCGCCCAACAGATTTAGTGCTGGGACGGCAAGGTAAGTTGAGATTTTATGCACACATACGTAACTTACATACACACACATACATGCGCGCGCGCGTGTGCATGTGCGCGCGCCACAGAAAGAGACAAAACAGACAGACAGAGATAGACAGGCAGGTAGGCAGAAAGTAAAAACAGAGAGAGAGACAGAGAGACAGAGAGAGTGGGGGGGGGGGGGGGGGGGGACAGGCAGGCAGGCAGAAAGAAAAACAGACAGACAGACAGACAGACAGACAGACAGAGAAAGAAGAGAGAGAGAGAGAGAGAGAGAGAGAAGAGAGAGAGAGAGAGAGAGAGAGAGAAGAGAGAGAGAGAGAGAGAGAGAGAGAGAGAGAGAGAGAGAGAGAGAGGAGAGAGAGAGAACTGTAATCAACATGCAGCACTATGTAATCATTTTCGGCATGACGGCATTGCAGAGGTAAGTTATTCCAAAACAGGATCTCCAACACGGAATGCCATACCCGGGTATGGAAAATCCATGACGGACATCTCCTTCTCTTTCCTTTCTTTCCCCATCTCATTAGAAAAATGCACCCCAAAGCATAGCAATACCCCATTCCATTCTTTTTCTGGCAAAACTGTACTGGCTTTGTAAGCTAGTCTGTATCACACACTATCAATGTACGTGGATGAAACACACACACACACACACACACACACACACACACACACACACACACACACACACACACACACACACACACACACACACACACATACACACAGCTCTGAAAGGTTTTATTCATAAATGGGCTATTGCCTCACATGTGGTGGGGGCTGCTGATCAAACCAATGATGAACGATAAGAACACACGGTCAGAACAGCTGTGACAAACAACTGCAAATCAATCCATGTGGGAAACAACCGTGTGACATCATAATCTCTCTCATTCTAAAGGCTGTACATACACATGCTAACTCCTGGAGCATTGGGCTGGCTGGTGTACTTTGCTGGGATAGATTTTTGCCTAATGTCAGTAACGGCAGCACAACATAAAACAAAATGTACTTCATCTTTTGATTCCTTTCATATGGAGCATGTGGTATCAGGTTCACTATGCATTCGGTATCTAAGTTTATAAGCAATAATTTATATCTGACACACGCAGTCTCAATGTAGCCATTATTCGTTTAAAGGGAATATCCATTTTAAAAGCATAAAATAAGGGTTGACGTCATGCAAGCTTATAACTGTAAATAAATAAGTTCTATCTCTATCACCGGATTGCATATGATCGTTCCATCATTGCCGATAATGGCCAGCCAGCCTTTGTCTAAAACCGGCAATAAACTCTTTTAGATTTCCAACACCTTGACTTAAAAAGACGTATTCAAAAGCATGTTTGAATAAACAAATGCGTTTATGTGTGGCCCAGCATTTTTCCCTTGGCATCTAAACATATAAATATTGTTAAATATAAAAGAATCCTATAAGATTTTAGAGGTAGTCTGTGCTCTTCCATTTTCAAAAGTTGGAACCAATACTGAACACATCTTGCAGCAGAATTAATTGAAAGCGGATGTATACTAGTTTCACTGTAAATAAGATCATCTTACATACATTATCTACTACTATAATTGCTTCAAAACACATAGATGCAATGAATCACTTTAAAAAAAAATTCTGCTGCATGGGTTCTATTTGCGCATCAAACATCTTAATCAGCAAAACAAATGAGTTTTTATCTCTAGTGTTTTCAATGCACACAGTAAGCTGTTCTTTCCTCTGCCTGCAAGATATGTACAAACAACAGGGAAGCAGTGAAGCTCTGGTTTGTGCAAAATCACATTCCTCAATACTTTATAATTATGTTAGCCACACGCATAACATTTCCATTAGACAGCTATTTTACATGAAAAGCTAGGAAATTTCCTGCTTTTAAAAAGACAATGATATCACTTTTATTTAATTTTATGTTGGAATTAAGTGACGCTGCAGCACTGAACAACTTGTTCAAGTGCTTTTGTAAACTTACCATTGTTTCAGGTAACAGAAAAACATCATACCCAAACAGAATAAACTATTGTGTGGGGTCATGAGGAAAAATTGCACCATGCCTGCCATTTCTGATCACTTCCGTGCCAGGTTCATTATCAAAATAGAAAACAATAAAGGACTGCACGTTTAACACCAGTTGTAACATTAATTAATCCAGTCTGCGTTTTACATTGGCATATTTATTGATTTATTTATTTATTCTTTTATATTGAGGATAATGGAATAAGCACTTATGTGCTTTTTTACATCCAGTCCCCGTGTGTATGCGGTTTTGTAATTTTTTTCCTCCGTTCCCACCGGCACACAATGGCCTACCCTTACGAGAATCGGAACAGGATTTAAAGTGCGGGCAAGATGTTCTATAGCATTTGGCTTTTAAACAACTTAGTAGTTTACCTTTAACACCATTTTCATGAGAATGGACCGTAATAAATTCCTGTTAATAGTCAAAAGCCTGTTCAAAATCAGCGATTGCTACATTTAACTTACGATTGTAAGCATACTGTTTCTGGACAAATGCTAATGTGGTCTTTTTAGGAATATCCTTTCCTAAAACCTGTTCGATGATCACCGGTGATATCATGTGCCTTAACCCATTTCTTCAGCTATGCAGACTGTGGGTCAGGTCCTGTGCCACTGTCCTTCATCCCTGATTGTACAGCATGATCAGTCATGACACGCATCAGCTCTCCCCACCTTTGAAATTTCACCATCACAGGTCGTGGTCTGTTCTTGGGTTGCAGGAGGGGGAGGCTCCCAATGGATGTGCACCTTCATTGACGTCCTTAGACGATGGTTCGTCAGGAATGTAGGAGTGCAGTATATTTGGCACAGTCTCAATACAAGTGTCACCATTTTCCCTACCTTCAGCTTCAGGAATTCCACATATTTTCATATTGTTTCTTTTGGAAAAGCTCTCCAGATGACCTATTTCATCCTAAAGCCCACAGTTTGTCTCATGCAACTCTTCCTGCTCTGTCTGTGAACTTAATTACTGCACTGTTTTCTTTCAATTTCTGTGACATAACTGTGTGATGGTTCCTTGCATAGCAGACTGGCTTTCTTTGATGTCTTTCAGGCTCTCACTATGCCCCAGCACTGCCTGCAAGAGATTGGAAATGTGTCCCTATAGTGATTTTTCCAGGGCAAAAACTGCTTGATCAGTCTGTCTCCCGGCTTATTTGGCTTCTATCTTCTCTTCCATGCAGCCAGATCCATGGTTCTTCTCTACCCAGTGCTGCTATTCATCAGGCAAACAGATAGTTGGCAAAAGGGAAAAGCGCAAGGTACACCCAGTGGTACATCGAGACCCCACGCAGCTGCCACTGTAAACATGTCAAAGGTAAGAGTTCTACAGTATACAGCCGACAGAAGTGGACATTTGCTGGTGGGTTGCAGACATGAACATTGCACTGTCTCTTTTAAATAGAACACAACAGCCAAGAGAAAGCACACACATTTGTAGGTCAGGAATACATCACTCTGTCACACTTGCAATGACGTAAACTCCATGGCTAATTGCCTTTTCCCCCACACAACCAACATGCAACTGACTTTGAAAGTTGCCAATTTTGGTCCTTCCGAGCTCAAACGACACCATGTCTGTTGATATTCCTTTTGCACATGATATCAGAATATGTGTAGAGCATAAAACAGAATTATGTGCGCAGCACAGAACAGAAACTATTCGACTTGTTTCTTTATGAAGCAGCAACATGTTGTCAAAGCTTGTTGTCAAAGCTCAAGTCAAGTTGACTTGTTCTGTCGCTGGGTTGCGCATGCAGAACAGAGAGAGAGAGAGAGAGAGAGAGAGAGAGAGAGAGAGAGAGAGAGAGAGAGAGAGAGGAGAGAGAGAGAGAGAGAGAGAGAGAGAGAGAGAGAGAGAGAGAGAGAGAGAGAGAGAGAAGAGAGAGAGAGAGAGAGAGAGAGAGAGAGAGAGAGAGACAGGCAGGGAGACAGACAGACAGAAAGGCAAAGACAGACAGACATACTGATTGACAGAAGGACAAACAGACACAGAGAGAGGTGCAACGATTGCTGTCTCAGACCCTGAATTCTTTCAAAATATTAAACAGTATTCATTCCTTAAACGACAGGCACCGTAATCAAATGGCAGATAATTTGACACTCGTTTTCAGATTTGACTTGATTTGATTTGTTTTGCCTTGTCCCTCTTTTCTCTCTCTCTCTCTCTCTCTCTCTCTCTCTCTCTCTCTTCTCTCTCTCTCTCTCTCTCTCTCTCTCTCTTCTCTCTGTGTTTCTGTCTCTCTCTCTCTCACCGGCACCCCAATTCCAAGACTGCAGTTATCACTGCACACCACTTACACTCATGACATGAGACTTTGGACGGCACTATAAACAAGCGAGGTCCTGTGTGCCAACGAACCTAGAACATCTTGCCCCAGGACGCAGTACAAATCCGCCTGCTCTGCCTTTCGGAAGAGTAGGTCGTTGCGTGCTTGTAGGAAGAGATGACACAGTTTACAAAACCACAAGCCCACGAGGACTCGGTGTAAAAACAAAACAAAACAAAAACAAACAAAGCCTACATGAGCGCTTATTCATTATCCTCGAAACAAAACAAAAACAAAGCCTACATGAGCGCTTATTCATTATCCTCAAAACAAAACCAAACAAACAAAGCCTACATGAGCGCTTATTCATTATCCTCGAAACAAAACAAACCAAACAAAGCCTACATGAGCGCTTATTCATTATCCTCGAAACAAACAACAAAGCCTACATGAGCGCTTATTCATTATCCTCGAAACAAAACAAAACAAAGCCTACATGAGCGCTTATTCATTATTCTCGAAACAAAACACAAACAAAAAAACAACAATGAAATTATCAAAGCAGATCTCTGTGCGTGAAATTTCAACTGCTCTCCCCAGGCAGAGCATGTCTGTTGGGCGCGATACCGATGAAGTACGTAATGCTGCTACACGATCGTCCAACACCGTGCTTTTTCCCTATACATTGGTGTAGACCCACATACATGAATCTGATGAGATCGCTGTATTTTGTATGAAACTGTTATCTGCTTTCGGCACAAGATACACGAATATTGTGAAGTCATTGTATCAACATGAATCTCCTAAAACATTACTCTGATGTTTTTAATTGATTTACGTCATCCTCTTCCCCCTCCCCCTACTGTTTCCTCTTTTCTCCCAATCCCCCCTTCTCTCTCTCTCTCTCTCTCCTCTCTCTCTCTCTCTCTCTCTCTGCTTGTCGCAAATTCCTTATTCAAGGAGTGACCGATTTAATGATTCAATTTTACTTCCAGAAGGTGAAATAAGCACGACACATTCTTTTTAATCCAGCCTTCCCGTCTAATATGACTTATAGTGAACAGACGTTAACTACAAGAACGAATTCAGTCTTTTATAGAAGTACAAACTAGTAAAAGCAAATAAATAAAGTAAATTGAAAAATCCACAAGCATAATTCTGTAACGCCCTGGCCAACCATAAAGGTCAACATTTAGAGGAAAAGATTAAATAGCAATATCTCATCAGTTGATTTTTCACCAATTTAATGTATGACGGAATGGTAAGCAAACAGAAGTTCCACCAGTTCTATGGAAAGCAAAATAAAACTGAAAAGTTTCTTCAGATTCATGTGTGTGGTTCTGCACAGAGATATGAAACAATGAAGTCAGAAGGATCATGTAGCAACACATGCTTCCTCAGCATCTCCCCCAACACCCGTTCCTGCAAGTTATAAAACTTTAAGAATATTTCGTCATTTTCCCTTTAAAAAATATCGAGATTTTTGGTCTTGACAACATTAAATCTGCAGTACCAATAATTACAACGATTGAAGATATCCAGCACAGTACATGTAGTTTTGTTTCGACTTTGACCAGACCGTGAATCCATTGGCATAATTATGACAATGAAAAACATGTTAAGCAAGATGTCTTGCTTACGCACACTCCACCCAAGTTCTCTAAATTTGTGTTTTCCAGACGAGATCCCTTTTCTGTTTAACGTATCTGCAAATAATAAGCTTCCACCTTATGTAACATACTATTTTGTTTTATATAGTCTTTGAATTTTGTTCTTAACGATCTCTTGAACTGGAATTGAAAAGTGCTTAAGAAACGCTGTATTCATGTGATCACACGCATTATACATATTGTAATGGTGCTAAAAGGCAAAAACACATTTATATACTCCCATCATTTGTAACAATTCTGCAACATAAGAAAATTACCTATACGTGGTAAACGATTCACTCCGACGACAACAACTGCTGTTACATATATCAACTATCACTATAAAAACAGCGAGTGTCGCGCAATTCACAGGTGTGTTCCGATTTAGAAACACCACGCTCTAACCGCATGGGAGATAATCTAATTATCTCCCTGTCCTTCTAGATCTAGCACAATAGATCTAGCATACAAACAATTGTGTCAAATGAAAATAACTCAAATTATACTCCTTTCTCACTACACACACACACGCGCGCGCGCACCAGGCTACAATACAATACACTAAAGAAATAAAGCAAATAACTTCTTATCCTGTCAGGTATGGTCCAGGCTAAAAGCTTAATTAATTCTTGGCGTAAGCAAAGCATAATACCTATATACGATTGTTGCTGTTGATATGCTATGTCCAGATTGTCTCCAGCCATGCACAGCTCTTAGAATAACACCCTGCACTCTTCATTACAGGAACCAACCTCTGAAGTCTGCAAAGCTCTTGGCATAACACCCTGCACTCTTCATTACAGGAACCATCCTCTGAAGTCTGCAAAGCTCTTGGCATAACAACCTGCACTCTTCATTACAGGAACCATCCTCTGAAGTCTGCAAAGCTCTTGGCATAACAACCTGCACTCTTCATTCCAGGAACCATCCTCTGAAGTCTGCAAAGCTCTTGGCATAACAACCTGCACTCTTCATTACAGGAACCATCCTCTGAAGTCTGCAAAGCTCTTGGCATAACAACCTGCACTCTTCATTACAGGAACCATCCTCTGAAGTCTGCAAAGCTCTTGGCATAACAACCCGCACTCTTCAATCCAGGAACCATCCTCGTAAGTCAAGACGTGGCTACCTATCAGCCCAGGTACTTGGGAGCAGTCATACACGCTGAGTAACTTCCTTCCAGTGTGGGAATGCTACCTCACCGGGACTCCCAGGAGTGACGACTGAGACAGAGTGCAAATTCTGGGTGACCTCCAATGTTTAGCTGTGGAACATCCAACAATGGCGGCAACAACAACAAAGAACCTGTCAAGTGTAATGTAAGAAGTCTAAACTATGTTCAACCCTGCCACCAGAATCACCCTCATACTCGTGTGACTCGAGTTGGGTTAGTTTGAGGCGAGTTATGCACTGCATGCGTGCGTGCGTGCGTGCGTATGTGTGTGTGCGTGCGTGTGTGTTTGCGCGCGTGTGTGTATGTGTGTGTATGTGTGTGTGTGACTTTCCTGCTGTCTGATTTTTATGCAAACAAAAAGATAAAGAGAACATGGACAACAAAAGGAAAAAAAAGAACATTATCTTGAATATATTTCCTCGTGTACAACAAAAACAATAAGACAAAAAAAGGAAGCAAAAAAGAAGAAGAAGAGTAAAAGTGAGGGGAAGAGAGAGAGAGAGAGAGAGAGAGGAGAGAGAGAGAGAGAGAGAGAGAGAGAGAGAGAGAGAGAGAGAGAGAGAGAGAGAGAAAGGGGGGTGGGGGGGAAGAAAACTAGTTTTACATTCAAATTCGCGACAACACATCTCTCTGTCCTGACAAACTAAAAAAGAAAAACGAGTGAAATGAAAGGACACAGACAAGGGATACACGCAAAAAATACGCAGACAAGCAAGCAGGTGAAAGACATAATTAACAAATAAACAAAGATATAACAAAGAGAGAAAACAGGAAAGAAATAAAACTTTTTTTAAAACTTCGAAACATGTTACCGTCATTTTCTAAAGGACAAAGAAATTTGTTCCATGAAAAGAAAATGAAGAACACAACAGAAAAAGAAGAGAGACAAAACAACAGCAGTAATGGAAAAGCAGAAAGAGCAGATTTGGTAAAAGGCGGATACCACGATGCGAGTTGTCTGTTCTTGTCTCGGGGTGAGGAGGTCACGTGTCACCAAGAAGCTGACAGACCATGGATGAGGAACAGGAATGGAAATACAGACAAGCAAAATAAAACAAAACAAAGGGGGGGGGGGGGGGGGGGAAGGGGGGGGTAAACGGGCTAAAAAGAAAAAAATACCCCCCTCCCTCCAACAAAGCTTAAGATCTTTACATGTGCGCGCACACACACAACATACACACATATATAAATATATATATATATATATTATACACAGCAGTGAATAACATTATAAAATAACAAACTAAATAGAATAATAGTAATAAAGTAGAGTGATAGAATAAAATCTAGAATAAAAGCACAGACACATCAAGCAATGGTTTTTAAACAGGCAGGAGAGCAGCAAACACAAAGAAACAACGATTGAAGAAACTAAGGAAAAAGGGGAGTTTATAAAAAGAAAAACAGCCGTGAGAATGAAAGTGAAAGACCAGAAAACATGAAAAGAAAATCAACAAGACCGAAACATTGGGAAAAACCCCAAATAAGCAAAGCCCAGCAAAGAGCCACCAGTTTTAATGACTGTGTGAAAGGGGAACACTAGGCAGGAGAAAGACTACAGCGGACAAAGTGAAGACACAGGGGCGGGGAGCAGTGACAGTTAACCATCCCAAGCGGAGAGACAGCGACTTTGTAGACTTGAACCACAGTGACAATTGGATTGGACAAGTGACATCGCCAGACCTATAATGAAAACCCATATAATTTCACATTCACACCACATAAAAAGAAGAATATTGTCATTTCACGAGAAAAAGAACACGATTTCATTTCAAAATCCCCACAGGGAATGCATTAACATAGCAAATTCAAATGCATTCATCCCAATGGCAGTTGGACAGTTGGGTTAGCAGATCACCAGACTGTGGCAAAGGCTAGAGTTGCATTCTCATCTAACTTGACCCGGCCTCTCCTTAAACTTCTTGAGAAGTCATGGATGCACAGCTGTGAACTGTTTGTATCAGGCAATGTGTGGCAAAGCTGACCCTGGAGGTGGCTGCTCCTCTGCAGACAGCAGGGTGAAGGGATCCATGCCACCAGCCATAGCTATAGTTGCAGCCGGCCTTTCCCTCTGCCACAGGACGATGGGTGTGAACCATAGAGTATAAACCGCTATGCAGGCCTTTGCTTTGTGCACAGGGCCGTAGTTTCTGTTGTCATCTAAAGGACTTTCGGCGAAGTACACACAGTTATCAATGTCATCTCCAGGGGGAAAATCCCTTAATTGGACATTTCAGCCGAAGCTTATCCGCGCTCTCAAATCACCACTATGACTTTAACTGCTACTCTATTTAAACTAGTGGCTACAGCGCCACATGAAAAATTTAATATCCTTCCATTGTAAGGCAATTGTTCCTCTGGAGGTACGGTGTTGGCATTACTCCCCGGCCCCAATGTCCTAACAGGCTTAACTCCGTTGGCCAGCAGTGGGAGCGAAGGGCAATTCCAATGAATAAAAAAACCCAACAGCAGCATGGATTATGAAAACAGGAGTAAAATGCACAAGAAAGAACAAAACAACAACATATGCCAACCTATAGGCAACAACTCATGACTGCGTAACTGAGAAACCTTACAAATTCTATGCTGAATTCAAGTCAAGTCGAAAACACTTCAATCATGCCATGAAGGGCAATCACAATTAACTACACGCCTTTCCCATCACTGGCTGTGATGTGTTTTCTCTGGCGTTTTCTCCTTCCACCTCTCCCGCCACTGATCCCGCATTGTTGCTTAGACTGGATTGAATTGTGTTGGATTGGATTGTCTTCTATCATACCGCGCTGGACTGGATTGCCTTGTATTGTACTGGAATGCCTTGTATCATATTGTATTGGATTGTGTCACCATGAATTCCATTGTATTGCCTTGTATTTATTGCATTGACATGGCTGGGACTGGATTACCTTGTATTGTCTTTGATTGCATTGCATTGTATTGTATTGTATTTTGCAGTTTACTGTATTGTAATGGACTGGATTGGATCGGCCTTATACCTCTTGCAGTCACGTTGACTTCTCTGCGCAAAATCAGGGCTACTGTACCCGGGGAGTGCGTGTTTTCACAAGAGCAGCTCTAAAAAAAAAAGCCTCCCTGCTTGTGCATTTGTTTACCCATGACAGCAACCTTTTCTTCAGAACTTTACCAGGGACAACTCTTTGTCACCTTAACGTGTTACATGCACTAAATGCATAATATTTATTGCACTTGGATATCAGTTCACTGTCTCCTCTGAAAGATCCACAACATCCAGGGAGCCACTTGAGGATGGGAACATTTACGAATCCAGTCGGGGCTCGAACCCCCGCCACTATGGCTTTCTGGACAAGTGCGTCACCTGCAGACCACTGATCCACCACAATGATGATAGCCTGCAGTTCTCAAGCACTTATAATGCTTGTTTTTTCATTGCTTTCATGTGATGTGGGTGCTCTGTGTAGTTTTTCCTCTGGACCAAAATGGTCACGTAAAGCTTACCTGCTGTGGACGATAGCAAATGTACAGGAGTGGAAAGAAAGGTGTACTTGCTGTGTTCAGTAACAAGTGTAAAGAAACATGTGCTTACTGTGTTAAGTAACAAGTGTAAAACAAATGCGCTTTGATTTGTCTTTGCAAGATAAAGCGCTATATAAGTTCCATTTATATTATTATTATTATTATTAAAGACAGGTGTGCTTACTGAGGCCAATATGAAGTATGAAGAAAGGTGTAGTTACTGTGGCCAGAAAAAGTGTAAACAAACGGTTTACTTACTGAAGTCATTAAGAATACAAAGACAGGCTTGTTTCTTACAGCCATTAAGAAGTGTAATGAAACGTTTTTTCTATATCCATTAATTATGTAAAGAAGGAGCTGTTGTCTAAAGCAGGAAATGGGTAAAGAAAGTCTTGTCCTCATAGCCAATTATAAGTGTTCAAAAAGGCTTGCTTCCCACAGCCATTTTAAATGTAAAAAAGACATGTTTTTTATTACAGACATTCACAAGTGTTACAAAAGGATTCATTTTTAAATTCCATTTAGAAGTGCAAAGAAAGACCTGATTCTCACCGTAATGTAAAGAAAAAGTTGGGTTTTTTAATAGTAAAATTCATCTATAAATGAAAGACTTGGTTGTTTAATGAAAGGTATCAAGAAGCTAGTTTCTTAGGGCTATTCAAAAATGCAAACAAAAACTGCTTCCCCATGTCAGCCTCCTACAATGCACGGGAAGGATGCATGGCACGCCGGTTACTGGGGCCATTCAGAAGAGAAAAGTAAGAGGCTCAGGAGAGAGAGGAGTTTTCCTCATGTTCAACAAGAAAAGCAAGAAGAGTTGTCACCGCCATTTACAGCGCTCGAAAGCTTGAACCTCACAACAATTTTGAAGTAAAAAGAATGGCATCGTCTTTCCAACTATTGAAAGGTACCAGAGAGCCATTCTCACTGGCCTTTCAGAAGTACATAAAAAGGCTTGTTTGCAAAAGCTTTCCGCCAGGGGAAAACAGTCCTAACTCAGTCAGAATCACAAAGGCATGCTCATTAGAACCATTTCAAGTTGCAAAGAGCAGCTTTTGGTGACAGCCCAGGACAAAGGCCTCTTTTTGTGAGTGCTAAAAGGCGTGTTTGTCATCGTCATCCATAAGAGCCAAAAATGCTTGTTCACGTAGAAGAGTAAAGACGTGTTTGCATCTCATAGCCATCTAGAAGTGCAGACAAGGTTTATTGGTGAAGGTCATCTTCAAGATGAACTGATTCATCTAGAAGTCAGACTTGCTTGTTTAAGCCGTATAAAAACTACAGGTTTGGCATAAAAGCGATGTAAACTGGCTTTTTTGCAAATTCAGATGTACAGCTAAAGAAGCGCAAGAGAAAACTGTGTCATAATGAGCAAAAACACTAAGGGAGGAGTTTTTGTCACAGTCATTTAAACGTGCACATGTTTAGTAAAGGGTTGTCCACACAGCCTTTAGCAAGGCAAAAGCAGACTTCTTTAATATAGCTTGCTTTCTGAAACAGTTAAAGAATTGCAAACATAGGCTTGTTCGCTGAGGTAAAGCAGGAGTGTAAAGAAAGTTTCTTTGTTTTTATCTGTGGAAAAGGGCAAAGACAGATTGGATCATTACATCCATTAAGATGTGCAGTGAAAAGTCCTTTGTGCCGGGTATCTGAATGCAGACAAGCTCAATTTATTGTGGTCACGTAAAGTACAATAAAAGACGTTTCCATCATTACCATTCAAAGTGCAAAATCAGACTAAATGGCAAGTCTTTCGGAGAGGAGATTTGTTCATCATAGGTATATTTATAAGTAAAAACAAAATTTAGCTCCTAGAGCTATCAAATGCAAAACAAGGCTTCTCATGAAGCCAGCTGAGAGTGCAGGAAAGGGGCTGATAGTTAAAACCGTTTACAAGCATTCAGCGAAGCTTTCACATAGCAGTCATTCAAAAGTGCACAGAAACATGAGCAATGGACTTGTTTGTAAGGGAATGCTGGGGAGGAGGAGGAGGAGGAGGAGGAGGAGGAGGAGGAGGAGGAGGTTGCTGTTGTCTCCATCGCCACTGCTGACGGTTGGAGCTCCGCATCATGCCTGCATAGTTTACCGACTTTCCCTGTCTCTCGGGAGTTGTACAATCTCCTGTAACCTCTCAGACCAATGATCTCAGTGATGCTGGCAATGTAGGATGTTGGTGGTCTGCCTGTTTTCTTTCTACCCTCTGCCTTGCCTTGGAGAACTGTCCTCATCAGATGTGTTTGTGTGTTTTGGTTTACAGACTGACAAAGCTCGGTCTGCGCTTTTCAACTTCAGCTAATCTGACAGGAAGATAAGGAAAACAATGGAGAGGTAGAGGAGGACAAGGAGGGGGAGGAGGAGGAGAAGGAAGAAGAAGAAGAAGAAGAAGAAGAAGAAGAAGAAGAAGAAGAAGAAAGAAAGAAGAAGAAAGAAGAAGAAGAAGAAGAAGAAGAAGAAGGAGGGGAGGAGGAAGAGGAAGAAGAGGAGGAGGAGGAAGAGGAAGAAGAAGAAGAAGAAGAAGAAGAAGAAGAAGAAGAAGAAGAAGATTAAGAAGAAGAAGAAGAAGAGAAGAAGAAGAAGAAGAAGAAGAAGAAGAAGAAGAAAGAAGAAGAAGAAGAAGAAGAAGAAGAAGAAGAAGAAGAAGAAGAAGAAGAAAAGAAAGAAGAAAGGAGCAGGAGGTACAGACAGAGACATACGGTGAGACTGACAGACACACAGAGATAAAGACAGAAATAGAAACTGAGAGAAAGAGAGAGAAACAGAGAGTGAGACAGTCAGACAGATAGACAGACAGACAGATAAACAATCAGACATTAACAGTGAAAAAACAATTATTCTTCCCAGTTAACTAGCAGCTTCCCTGACGTCGGAACGTATAATATCGTTTATCAAGAAGGATACTGCTGCCACATCGCTAATCAATGATGACATTGCTGCCACATCCCTAATCAATGATGACATTGCTGCCACATCGCTAATCAATGATGACACTGCTGCCACATCGCTAATCAATGATGACATTGCTGCCACATCGCTAATCAATAATGCTGCTGCTGCCACATCGTTAATCAAAGATGTTGCTGCTGCCACATCGTTAATCAATGATCACACGGCTGCCACATCGCTAATCAATCATGTTATTGCTGCCACATCGCTAATCAATAATGTTACTGCTGCCACATCGCTAATAAATAATGTTACTGCTGCCAAATCGCTAATCAATAATGTTACTGCTGCCACATCGTTAATCAATAATGTTACTGCTGCCACATCGCTAATCAATAATGTTACTGCTGCCACATCGCTAATCAATAATGTTACTGCTGCCACATCGTTAATAAATGATCACACTGCTGCCACATCGCTAATCAATAATGTTACTGCTGCCACATCGCTAATCTATTATGTTACTGCTGCCACATCGCTAATCAATGATGTTACTGCTTCCAAATCGCTAATCAATAATGTTACTGCTGCCACATTGCTAATAAATAATGTTACTGCTGCCAAATCCTTAATCAATGATGACACTGCTGCCACATCGCTAATCAATAATGTTACTGCTGCCACATCGCTAATCTATTATGTTACTGCTGCCACATCGCTAATCAATGATGTTACTGCTGCCAAATCGCTAATCAATAATGTTACTGCTGCCACATTGCTAATAAATAATGTTACTGCTGCCACATCCTTAATCAATGATGACACTGCTGCCACATAGTTTATCAATAATGATACTGCTGCCACATCGCTAATCAATGATGTTACTGCTGCCAATTCGTTAATCAATATGTTACTGCTGCCACACCGTTAATCAATAATGTTACTGTGCCACATGGCTAATCAGTAATGTTACTACTGCCACATCGTTAATCAATGATCACACTGCTGCCACATCGATAATCAATGATCAGACTGCTGCACTATCGTTAATCAATAATGTTACTGCTGCCACATCGTTAATCAATGATCACACTGCTGCCACATCGCTAATCAATAATGTTACTGCTGTCACATCGCTAATCTATTATGTTACTTCTGCCACATCGCTAATCAGCAATGTTACTACTGCCACATCGCTAATCAATAATGTTACTGCTGCCACGTCGCTAATCAATAATGTTACTGCTGTCACATCGCTAATCAATAATGTTACTGCTGCTACATCGCTAATTAATGATGACACTGCTGTCACATCGTTAATCAATAATGTTACTGCTGCCACATCGCTAATCAATGATGGAACTGCCTCCTCACCGTTAATCGATAATGCTACTGCTGCCACACCGTTAATCAATAATGTTACTGTGCCACATCGCTAATCAATGATAGAACTGCTGCCTCACCATTAAACAATAATGTTACTGCTGCCACACCGTTAATCAATAATGTTACTGTGCCACATTGCTAATCAATAATGACACTGCTGCGACATCGTTAATCAACGATCACACTGCTGCCACATCGCTAATCAATAATGTTACTGCTGCTACATCGCTAATTAATGATCACACTGCTGTCACATCGTTAATCAATAATATTACTGCTGCCACGTCGCTAATCAATAATGTTACTGTGCCACATTGCTAATCAATAATGACACTGCTGCAACATCGTTAATCAATGATCACACTGCTGCCACATCGCTAATCAATGATGAAACTGCTGCGACATTACTAATCAATGATGACACTGCTGCACCATCGCTAATCAATATTGTTACTGCTGTTACATCGCTAATCAATAATGGTACTGCTGCGACATCGCTAATCAATGATGTTACTGCTGCTACATCGCTAATGAATGATGTAACTGCTGCCACACCGTTAATCAATGATGTAACTGCTGCTACATCGTTAATCAATGATGACACTGCGGCCACATCGCTAATCAATGATGTTACTGCTGCTACATCGCTAATCAATGATGTTACTGCTGCTACATCGCTAATCAATGATGACACTGCTGCACATCGTTAATCAATTATGTTCCTGCTGCCACCTCGCTAATCAATGATGGAACTGCTGCCTCACCGTTAATCAATAATGTGACGGCTGCCACATCGTTAATCAATAATCACACTGCTGCCACACCGTTAATCAATAATGACAATGCTGCCACACCATTAATCAATAATCACACTGCTGCCACACCGTTAATCAATAATGAAAATGCTGCAACACCGTTAATCAATAATGACAATGCTGCAACACCGTTAATCAATGATGACACTGCTGCCGCATCGTTAATCAATGATCACACTACTGGCATATCTTTAATCAATTATGATACTGCTTCCACATCGCTAATCTATTATGTTACTGCTGCCACATCGTTAATCAATGATGACACTGCTGCCTCATCTTTAATCAATAATGTTACTGCTGCCACATCGTTAATCAATAATGTTACTGCTGCCACATCGTTAATCAATGATGTTACTGCTGCCACATAGTTAATCAATAATGTTACTGCTGCCGCATCGTTAATCAATGATGTTACTGCTGCCACATAGTTAATCAATAATGTTACTGCTGCCATATAGTTAATCAATAATGTTACTGCTGCCGCATCGTTAATCAATGATCACACTGCTGCCACACCGATAATCAATAATGTTTCTGCTGCCACATCGCTAATCAATGATGTTACTGCTGCCACATCGCTAGTCAATGATGTTACTGCTGCCACACCGTTTATAATAATAATAATAATAACAACAATAATAATAATAATAATAATAATAATAATGTACTGAATTTATATAGCGTTGAATCTTGTAAAGCAACATATCAAAGCGCTCAGATGACTTTTTTAATGCGTGTGCATGCGCTTTTTTGTGTTTAAAAAAAATTTGTGATCTGTTCCCACCGGCACACAATTGCCTACTCTTACGAACAGCGGAACAGGATTCAACGTGTGCGCAAGATATTCTGCATGCGTTCGTACACGGGGCCTCGTTTTATAGTCTCATCGGAAGGACTTTGACATTCAGTTTGATTTTTTGTCAAACTGGGAAGAAAGGGCGAGGCTGGGAGTCGAACCCAGAACCTCACGGTTTATTTGTTGGCGGGCAAACGTCTTAACCATCCTGCCACCTTCCATCCGTTAATCAATAATGTTACTGCTGCCACATCGTCAATCAATAATGTTACTGCTGCCACATCGTTAATCAATGATGTTACTGCTGCCACATCGTTAATCAATGATGTTACTGCTGCCACATCGTTAATCAAAATTGTTACTGCTGCCACATAGCTAATCAATAATGTTACTGCTGTCACATCGTTCATCAATAATGTTACTGCTGCCACATCGTTCATCAATAATGAGACTGCTGCCACATCGTTAATCAATGATGACACTGCTCCCACATTGGTAATCAATAATGTTACTGCTGCCACATCACTAACCAATAATGTTACTGCTACAAACATCGTTAACCAATAATATTACTGCTGCCACATCGCTAATCAATAATGTTACTGCTGCCACATCGTTAATCAATGATGTTACTGCTGCCACATCGTTAATCAAAATTGTTACTGCTGCCACATAGCTAATCAATAATGT
>CM054140.1:50473508-50491008 GCA_028751875.1 Rapana venosa | reverse complement strand
CCTGTCTTAGGAGACTTAGGCGGATACCCATTAACGTTGAAAGTTATCAGTCATTTAATCAATATTTGGATTCACATAACAGACTCAAAAGAAAATAGTTATTTAAAATTGTTATATAATGAAATGCATCAAAAAAAAATCACTTGATTAATATAATCAAAACAGTAATTAATAAGATTGGATTTAAGCATGTATGGAACAATCACAATACTTTGAATATCAAAAGATGATGCTAGGCTATAAAAACAAAACTCGAAGAACTGTACAGAATGTTTTGGAATCAACCTAAAAGTTATTTTCAAAGTTAAATGTTTACAACTCTGTTTTACATGTTTATAGATTGGAGCCATATCTACTGATATGCAGGGACGAACATTATAGGCGCACATTCAGTAAATTTCGCACCAGCTCACATGAATTAATTCTATTTTCTATTTCTATTTTATTCTTTTATATCGAAGATAATGGAATAAGCACTTATGTGCTTTTTAACATCCAGATAGAGCAAGGGAGATATACAAATATGTCGAGGGATAAAAAGAAAACGTAAGTGGTGTAACGAAATAGAAGACGAATATCACTTGCTTGATGATAGAAAAGTGTTGATTTAAGATTTTTTTTTTCAACTATTAAAAATAAACAAATGTCATGAATAACAACAAAAATGTAAGTTTTTCAACAACGAGGACTATCTGTTAGACATGATCAAATATGTGCATGATTCTTTTTCCAGAAGAGCCAGAGCATAGACAAAATACATAAATCTAAGAATCTACATCTTTTAGGAAATGTCGAAAACGTTATGTTTGGTGTCAAATAAGTTTTGTTCTGACTAAAGGGCAATACAGTTTTCTGATTCTGATTCTATACTGTGTCTATCATGACAGGACTCATAGCAGGTGATTTCTTGTCTCGTCAAATTCACACCTGCACTATCCGTTTACCTCGTGAAGAAAAGTAGGTTAATCCATTTTGTCTCTCAGTTTCTTTTCTTCGAGCAAATCAGGACTTTGAAAGAGAAAAGCCTGAAATCAGTGTTCACAAAGAATAACCTAATCTCACATTCACACACAAAAACAATAAACAACAAAGAAAAACGCTGCAAAAAAGTCTTGAGATGACAAAAATATCTTGTTAAATACACAAGAGGTTCAAATTTTTCTCTGAGGTCAAAATGAGAAAAAAATCAATAAAAAAACAACAAAGGTGATAGCTACAACAGTAAAAAGTTGCCAAAAAGAGAACTGAAGAAAACACGAATAGAAATAGGAAAGCTCAAAGAAATAATATAAAGAACAGGAAAGAAAAAGATTAAGTAGAAAAGAATACAACCAAATATAGAAAAGAAAACAATGCGCTTCTCTAGGAGATGTTCAGGTCCAAGACAATAACAAGCAAAGCCGTCTTCTTGCCTGTAGATTCCATGAATCTCTACAATTGCATGTGGGATCTGCTTACAGCCTTCACTGCTCCCTCCCTGTTATGATAGCCTATTTCCTCCACTACAATCACAAACCATCCCCCATGGGTGCAGACAGACACGAAAAGACAGAGGGGGAGGGGGCAAGAATCACAGAAAACAAGAATCAGCAGCAAGGGAGCACTGTAAGGGGAAAAGACAAAAAAGAATGTGTGTGTGTGGAGTGAGGAGGAGAGGAGAGAGAGAGAGAGAGAGAGAGAGAGAGAGAGAGAGAGAGAGAGAGAGAGAGAGAGAGAGAGAGTCTGTGTAACACCCATCTGATAGACCGACAGACAAGAGAGAGAGAGAGAGAGAGAGAGAGAGAGGGAGAGAGAGAGAGAGAGAGAGAGAGAGAGAGAGAAGAGAGAGAGAGAGAGGAGAGAGAGAGAGAGAGAGAGAGAGAGAGGAGTGGAGAGGAGAGAGAGAGAGAGAGAGAGAGAGAGAGAGAGGAGAGAGAGAGTTTGTAACATCCACTCCTGGCAGATTGACAGACAGGCAGACAGACAAGGAGATTCGGCACACAGAGCACCAAGCCATGTGGAGGGAGTGTGTGTGTGAGGGGGGGAGGGTAACTGCAGTCCATCAGGAAGAGATCCAGTGCGGCAGTCCTGTCAGTTTCCTTTCCCCGACAGTGGCCTATCTGCCCTGTCCCTCACTGGCCGGCCCTGCCTGCTCCATCAAGGCCGACATGAGGCCGGCACAGGTCTGTGGCCCGGTGCTGGTGCTAACCACTGCTTGGCCCCTACACTGTCCCCTTCTTCCCCTTGGCCTCTCTGTGTCATAGCCCATTTCTTCGTCAACGTTGATCAAAGAAGATATCCAGTACACAAAGGGAAATGCTGCTGAATCAGAGAGTTAGAAATACTTCCAAGATCTGGATCTCACCAATACCCGCATCACATTTGCGTCTTAATTTCTGTGAAAAAGTGTAGCTTTTACAAACTTGTTCTATTATAATTACGACAGTAAAAAAATCTATGATATGTCCTGTTCTTTTTAGTTTGAGGTCAGTAGAAAAGCTCGAGGGTCTTTTTTCTTTTTCTTTTGTTTATTTTGTTGTTGTTGGAGAGACAGAGAGGCCAAACTGAATTATTTTGCTGCCTCATCTTCTGTGATGATCTTGTTCTGCTGTTCCCACACCGCTCATTTCTCTCTCCCCACCCCACCTACACCTAGCTACATTCGTTATGTCGCATTCTCAGTATCAGAAGTCCACCGGGAGCCCATCAATGTCAGGCCCCTGCAGGGCCACCAGCCAGAAAGTTTGTGCACTGTAGCTGGGTTACTGTGGGGATATTCAGTGGTGCCTGTTGCGAGCTAACATAGCAAGACCATCCAAGCCCTCTACCAACAACAGAAGCGGCACATCAGTGGAGACAGACTGAGGAAGAAAGGCTTGTTTTATAGAGGTCAAGTCTTCAAGTCAAGTCAAGTCAAAAACACTTAAATCATCCCATGAAGGGCAATTACAATACTGACAGGCACTTTAGTACGAATAATAATCTCGAAAGACACAAGAAAGCTGCATTTCATTTTGGGTTAAACAGTCCAAGATAACTTCAGAACAAAATTGGTAAAGGTGGAGGCTGTGGATGCTGAACAAGAAAGCACAGCGTGCACAGTAGCAGCCTAGGGCTAGGAGACAAAACCAGCGCAGAATGCCAAAAGAGAGAGACGCAAACAGCATGTAGGGCATGGCTACACTGCCTGTACAGTGGCGCATGGCTACACTGCCTGTACAGCTGCAGCGCATGGCTACACTGCTGTACAGTGGCGCATGGCTACACTGCCTGTACAGTGGGCGCATGGCTACACTGCCTGTACAGTGGCGCATGGCTACACTGCCTGTACAGTGGGGCATGGCTACAGCTGCCTGTATACAGTGGGCGCAATAGCTACCACATGCCTGCTACACAGTGGGGCATGGCTACACTGCTGTACAGTGGGGCATGGCTACTCTTAGCTGTACAGTGGGCATAGCTACATTGCCTGTACAGTGACGGGTCATGCTGTACACGTCCAGGGTACACGCCTGTAAGTGCATGGCTACTACTGCTGTACATTACAGTGGGCATGGCTACACTGCTGCTACATGTCAGCTAGTGGGTAGGGCATGGCTACACTGCCTGTACAGTCGGACATGGCTACATGCCTGTACATCGTGGGGCATGGCTACACTGCCTGTACAGTGGCATGGCTATACTGCCTGTACATAAGTGGGGCATGGCTACACTGCCTGTACAGTGGACATGGCTAACTGCTGTAACAGTGGGCATGGCTACACTGCTGTACAGTGGCATGGCTAACTGCTGACATGTGGGCATGGCTACACTGCCTGTACAGTCGGACATGGCTACATGCTGTACTGGCATGTACACTGCTGACAGTGGGGCATGGCTACACTGCCTGTACAGTCGGACATGGCTACTACTGCCTGTACATACTAGTGGGGCATGGCTACACTGCCTGTACAGTTGGACATGGCTACACTGCTTGTACACAGTGGGGCATGGCTACACTGCCTGTACAGTGTGGCATGGCTACACTGCCTGTACATACAGTGGGGCATGGCTACACTGCCTGTACATACAGTGCGGCATGGCTACACTGCCTGTACAGTGGGGCATGGCTACACTGCCTGTACAGTGGGGCATGGCTACACTGCCTGTACAGTCGGACATGGCTACACTGCCTGTACATACAGTGGGGCATTGCTACACTGCCTGTACAGTGGGGCATGGCTATACTGCTGTACATACAGTGGGGCATGGCTACACTGCCTGTACATACAGTGGGTATGGCTACACTTCATGTACATACATTGGGGCATGGCTTCACTGCCTGTACAGTGGGGCATGGCTACACTGCCTGTACAGTGGGGCATGGCTACACTGCCTGTACAGTGGGGCATAGCTACACTGCCTGTACAGTGGCGCATGACTAGACTGCCTGTACAGTGGCGCATGGCTACACTGCCTGTACATACAGTGGGGCATGGCTACACTGCCTGTACAGTGGGGCATGGCTACACTGCCTGTACATTGGGGCATGGCTACACTGCCTGTACAGTGGGGTATGGCTACACTGCCTATACAGTGGGGCATGGCTACACTGCCTGTACAGTCAGGCATGGCTACACTGCCTGTACAGTGGGGCATGGCTACACTGCCTGTACAGAGGGGCATGGCTACACTGCCTGTACAGTGGGGCATGGCTACACTGCCTGTACAGTGGGGCATGGCTACACTGCCTGTACAGTGGGGCATGGCTACACTGCCTGTACAGAGGGGCATGGCTACACTGCTTGTACACAGTGGGGCATGGCTACACTGCCTGTACATTGGGGCATGGCTACACTGCCTGTATAGTGGGGCATGGCTACACTGCCTATACAGTGGGGCATGGCTACACTGCCTGTATAGTGGGGCATGGCTACACTGCCTATACAGTGGGGCATGGCTACACTGCCTGTACAGAGGGGCATGGCTACACTGCTTGTACATACACTGGGGCATGGCTACACTGCCTGTACAGTGGGGCATGGCTACACTGCCTGTACATACAGTCGGACATGGCTACACTGCCTGTACATACAGTCGGACATGGCTACACTGCCTGTACAGTCGGACATGGATACATTGCCTGTACATACAGTGGGGCATGGCTACACTGCCTGTACTGTCGGAAATGGCTACACTGCCTGTACATACAGTGGGGCATTGCTACACTGCCTGTACAGTCGGACATGGCTATACTGCCTGTACATATAGTGGGGCATGGCTACACTGCCTGTACATATAGTGGGGCATGGCTACACTGTCTGTACAGTCGAACATGGCTATACTGCCTGTACATACAGTGGGGCATGGCTACACTGCCTGTACAGTCGGACATGGCTATAATGCTGTACATACAGTGGGGCATGGCTACACTGCCTGTACATACAGTGGGGCATGGCTACACTGCCTGTACAGTGGGGCATGGCTACACTGCCTGTACAGTCGGGCATGGCTACACTGCCTGTACACAGTGGGGCATGGCTACCTTACAGTGGCCTGTACAGTGGGGCATGGCTACACTGCCTGTACGTGATGTACACAGTGGGGCATGGCTACACTGCCTGTACAGTGGGGAATGGCTACATACTGTTACATTGCCTGTACATACAGTGGGGCATGGCTACACTGCCTGTACAGTCGGGCATGGCTACACTGTTTGTACACAGTGGGGCATGGCTACACTGCCTGTACAGTGGGGAATGGCTATACTGCCTGTACATACAGTGGGGCATGGCTACACTGCCTGTACAGTCGGGCATGGCTACACTGTTTGTACACAGTGGGGCATGGCTACACTGCCTGTACAGTGGGGAATGGCTACACTGCCTGTACATACAGTGGGGCATGGCTACACTGCCTGTACAGTCGGACATGGCTATAATGCTGTACATACAGTGGGGCATGGCTACACTGCCTGTACATTCGGGCATGGCTACACTGTTTGTACACAGTGGGGCATGGCTACACTGCCTGTACAGTGGGGAATGGCTACACTTACTGTACAGTGGGGCATAGCTACATTGCCTGTACAGTGGGGCATGGCTACACTGCCTGTACATACAGTTGGGCATGGCTACTTTGTACATGGGCATGGTACACGCTGTACGTGGGCATGGCTACACTTACTGTACAGTGGGGCATGGCTACATTGCCTGTACAGTGGGGCATGGCTACACTGCCTGTACATACAGTTGGGCATGGCTACTTTGCTTGTAGAGTGGGGCATGGCTACACTGCCTGTACAGTCGGACATGGCTACATTGCTGTACATACAGTGGGGCATGGCTACACTGCCTGTACAGTCGGACATGGCTACACTGCCTGTACATACAGTGGGGCATTGCTACACTGCCTGTACAGTGGGGCATGGCTATACTGCCTGTACATACAGTGGGGCATGGCTACACTGCCTGTACAGCATGGCTACACTGCCTGTCAGTAGCATGGCTACACTGCCTGTACATAAAGTGGGGCATGGCTACACTGCCTGTACATACAGTGGGGCATGGCTACACTGCCTGTACATACAATGGGGCATGGCTACACTGCCTGTACATACAGTGGGGCATGGCTACACTGCCTGTACATACAATGGGGCATGGCTACACTCCCTGTACAGTGGAGCATGGCTACACTGCCTGTAAGTGGGGCATGGCTACACTACCTGTACAAGTAGGGCATGGCTACACTGCCTGTACAGTGGGGCATGACACGTGTAGTGGGCATGGCTACACTGCCTGTACATACAGTGGGGCATGGCTACACTGCCTGTACATACAATGGGGCATGGCTACACTGCCTTACAGTGGGGCATGGCTACACTGCCTGTACAGTGGGGCTTTGCTACACTGCCTGTAAAGTGGGGCATGGCTACACTGCCTGTACAGTGGGGCATGGCTAAACTGCCTGTACATACAATGAGGCATTGCTACACTGCCTGTACAGTGGGGCATGGCTAAACTGCCTGTACATACAGTGAGGCATGGCTACACTGCCTGTACAATGGGGCATGGCTACACTGCCTGTACAGTAGGGAATGGCTACACTGCCTGTACAGTAGGGAATGGCTACACTTCCTGTACATACATTGGGGCATGGCTACACTGCCTGTACATACAGTTGGGCATGGCTACATAACCTGTAAAGTGGGGCATGGCTACACTGCCTGTACAGTAGGGAATGGCTACACTTCCTGTACATACAGTGGGGCAACGCTACTGCCTGTATAGTGGGGTATGGCTACACTACCTGTACATACAGTGGGGCATGGCTACACTGCCTGTACAGTGGGGCATGGCTACACCGCCTGTACAGTGGGGCATGGCTACACTGCCTGTACAGTGGGGCATGGCTACACTGCCTGTACATACAGTGGGGTATGGCTACACTGCCTGTACAGTGGGGCATGGCTACACTGCCTGTACATACAGTGGGGCATGGCTGCTCTGCCTGTACAGTGGGGCATGGCTACACTGCCTGTACATACAGTGGGGCATGGCTACACTGCCTGTACATACAGTGGGGCATGGCTACACTGCCTGTACATACAGTGGGGCATGGCTACACTGCCTGTACATACAGTGGGGCATGGCTACACTGCCTGTACATACAGTGGGTATGGCTACACTTCATGTACATACAGTGGGGCATGGCTACACTGCCTGTACAGTCGGACAGTGCTATACTGCTGTACATACAGTGGGGCATGGTTACACTGCCTGTACAGTGGGGCATGGCTACACTGCCTGTACATACAGTGGGGCATGGCTACACTGCCTGTACATACAGTGGGGCATGGCTACACTGCCTGTACATACAGTGGGGCATGGCTACACTGCCTGTACATACAGTGGGGCATTGCTATACTGCCTGTACAGTGGGGCATGGCTACACTGCCTGTACATACAGTGGGGCATTGCTATACTGCCTGTACATACAGTGGGGCATTGCTATACTGCGTGTACATACAGTGGGGCAGGGCTACACTGCCTGTACCGCCATAGTCTTGGCGGGTTAGCCTCATGTTTCGTGCAATGCAGGCTGTGATGGATCCTTCATACACAATATTCATCTCTTTTTGTTGATCAATCATAAATCTGAATAAACATGTCAACCTTTAAAAAACTCCATTTTCAAATGAAAATCACTCACACAATGAGCAATGTAGGAATATAATGCTGTAAAGGCCATTGACTAGAAAAGATATATAATAATAATATAATAATAATAATTATAATAATAATAATAATAATATTTATAATAATTATGATAATAAAAAAAATAAAATAAAATAAAAATAAATGGAACTTATATAGTGCTATAACTTGGAAAGACAAATCAAAGCGCATATATATATATATATATATATATATATATATATATATATATATATATATATATATATATATATATATATATTAATGTATATACATATATAACATATATTATATATATATAATTTATATATAATATATATTTATATATATATATATAATATATATATATATATATATATATATATATATATAATATATATATATATATATATATATATATATATTATATATTATATATATAATATATATATATATATATATATATATATATATATATATATATATATATATATATATATATATATATATATATATATATATATATATATATATAATATATATAAAAAAATGGTTTCATCAATCCGTGTGTTACTAATGTATTTTGGCTGATTACGAGGTCATCTTGCGGTCATTATTCTATATATCAAAACAGCTTTTCTGTTAAGGGGTGAGCTCAAGGGAGAGTATCCAGTTTTATGTAAACTTCATGACAAGCTGATGAATTTATGAAGAAATTTTCTAAGAGCTCTATTGTGGATACCTGACAAGAGGTTTTAAATGATAGCACTGCTTAGACCATACGCTCTGGGGCATAATTAAGGACAGTAGGAACACCTTTGTGAGATTTGCTTGTTGAAACTGTCAATACGGGAGGGCCAGGTGACAAGGTTATGAATAATTACTTCCAATCAGAGACAACTTCACTGATGATAATATTATGACTATGAATACGAAACATGGGAAAAGCAATGTTTTGACATTTTTTGCGGAAAAATGATCACTATGTATTTAGTTTTGTTGGGGGGGGGGGGGGGGGGGGGGGGTCATTGACTTTTGATTAAGTTAAGTCTATTTAGATATCTGATGGGCATTATCTAGCTTTTACAGTGCTAGATAGATGTGGCAGGTCAGAATGAGATTAATGAATAGAAATGTCACCACCTCAACACAGAGCTAACAGCAGCCTTTCGTGATGACTTGTGGTAAATTAGCAATGTAAAGAAGAAAATGACTAGACCCAAGTACAGATCCTTGAGAAACACCAAAGGTTTGGGAATAAACTCCAGACTTTTCCCCCTAAAACAACAGTCTGGGTAGGATTTGTAAATCATTTTACGAAGTAAGGAGTTATGACTGCTGGCATCAAAAGCCTCCTCCACCTAATCAACACGCACCACACCAGTGAAGACATCATCAGTAAAGTGTCTGTACTGTTTGGCCTACCATCAACCATTAACCAGACTGATTAGAGCAACTAGCATAGTGACAACAATAATATTGTCAAAACCCAGACTGGTTAGGGTAGAGCAGACTGTCTGGAAGTATATGAGAGAGAAGCAAGCGCACGTGCGCGCGTGCACACACACTCAGAGATTGAAGAGTGTGTGTGTGGGGGGGGGGGGGGGGGGGGGGGGGGGGAAGAAATACAAGGAGAGAGGTAGAGATAACAATAACAAAATTTTATATTCAGAGGTAAATAGTATAAGTACAAGACTTTTTTTCTACATTCAACTCTCGGAAAAAGAAAAATCAAGTAAACAGATAAATAAGTAAAGTGAACCATAATAATCACACATTAAACATTGAAAAAACACACATATACATACACACAAATACACACACACAAATTATATATATGTTTATATATATATCACTAAGCATATAGGCCTACACAAAAAGTGCATAAGGATAGAAACAGAGAAGACAGTGCGAAAGAAAGAAGAAGATGAACCAAAGAAACAGAGAAAAACAGACAAACAGAAAGAAAGAAAGAAAAAGACCGACATAAATTCAAAGGCAGGGAGGGAGAGAAGATGAATTGAAGAAGAGAAAGGTTTTTTTGGGGTGGGAGGGGGACAAAAGAACGAATGTTTACCTCCTAAGGTAAAAGAAAACAGACAAAACCCCTTCCACATTCAATCTTCCAATGCAAATGCTAAAGAAGAAGAAGAAGAAGAAGAAGAAGAAGAAGAAGAAGAAGAAGAAGAAGAAGAAGAAAGAAGAAGAAGAGAAGAAGAAGAAGAAGAAGAAAAGAATGAAAGAACAACAGCGATGACAACGGCAACAATGACAATAACAACATTAACTGAGAGAGACAGGCATAGATAGATAGATAGATAGATAGATAGATAGATAGATAGATAGATAGATATATAGAGAGAGAGGGTGTTGGAGAGAGACAGACAGAAACTGTCAGAGAGACAGACAGACAGACAGACAGAGACAGAGATAGAGAGACAGAAACTGAGAGATAGACAGACACACACACATAGAGAGAGAGAGAGAGAGAGAGAGAGAGAGAGAGAGAGAGAGAGAGAGAGAGAGAGAGAGGAGAGAGAGAGAGAGAGAGAGAGAGAGAGAGAGAGCTAGCTAGATAGATTGAGAGATGGATAGAGAGATAGATAGAGAGATAGAGACAGTGGAAAGATAGATAGAGAGAGAGACAGTAACAGAGACAGAGAGATAGAAACACAGAGAGAGAGACAGACCGAGAGAGACCGAGACAGAGAGATAGAGAGAGGCAGACAGACAGACAGACAGACAGGCAGAAGGGAAAGGGGGTGTTGCAGAGACACACTAGGGTGGCAGTTCGGCAAACAGACGTGTACTTGTTGCACTTAGGATCCAAGTCAGGACAAACTTCAGAAATGATGATGATGAGGATGCAGAGCAGCGATCTGCTTACTATCACAACACAGCTGATAATCAGACCTAGGCACCTTTCCTTTTTGTCTTTGTCTGGTCATGGGGCAGGCAATGGAGAGAGAGAGAGAGAGAGAGAGAGAGAGAGAGAGAGAGAGAGAGAGAGAGAGAGAGAGAGAGGAGATGAGAGAGAGCGTGTGTATGTGTGTGTGTGTGTGTGTAAATGTCAAAGCCAAAGTGAAATTGTATTTATTTTCCCATGGTATGTTGAATAAGCAATAATTCGGTCTTTTCCACCAAGCCCTTCATTTAAAACTGAGAAAACACACTGGGGAGAAAGGAGAGAGCCGCAGAAATACAGGCCCATCATATCATTACACTATCCTACCCCTCCTCCATCACCACTTTCTCTTCCCTGTCCATTCTTCCGCAAATGGAAAGCTGCACCATATGCTAAAATATGCCATTGATGTCAGGGAAGACACTATTGATTTCTCTGTGGCGGTAATGAGACAATATTGCCTCAGAAAATAGCGCGGGCCTGCACGAAGCTTTGTATGGGAGCACACACAGGACAGAACAAAAGATTCTATCTTTATTCACTGCTCAGTGACCAAGTCAACCACCAAGTGGGTGGCGCTGCTCTTGCGGCGACGCGCTCTCCCCGCGCAAAGCAGCCCGAAATCTGCGTGACTTCATGTGGTATGAAAATGAAAAAAAAAAGAGCTGCACAAAGAGAGACAGAGAGATAGAAAGATGGATAGATAGATAAAGAGAGGGAGGGATAGTTAGATCGATAGAGAGTGAGAGATAGATAGATAGATAGACAGACAGATAGACAGACAGACAGACAGACAGAGGGGTTAGGGGATAGCCTAGTGGTTAGAACATAGCGCTTGCAATCTGACGACCCGGGTTCGATTCCCGTTCAAGGGGATATTTTCCCCTGGAGTTAACATCAGTGCAGACTCCACTCTCCCCAAGAGTTCTTTGGATGAGACTATAAACCGAGGTCCCGTGTGCGAACGCACGCAGAACATCTTGCGCACGCGTTAAATCCTGTCCCGCTTTTCGTAAGAATAGGCCATTGTGTGCCGGTGGGAACCGATGACAATTTACAAAACGACACACACACGGGGACTGGATGTAAAAAAGCACATAAGTGCTTATTTCATTATCCTCGATAGCAAAGAATAAAAAACCAACAACAGACAGACGGACAGACAGACGAAGGTAAAGAAAGATATGGGAAACAACGTGATGTGGGAGAGAAGAGAGGCAGGGAGGCGGAAGAGCCTGTGGCTGACATGAGGGTGGCTGCTGCACGAGAACCAGCAGCAGCAGTGCACTAACCCCCTCCTTCCTGTTACCCTCTCAACATACAAATACAATTACTGCCTGCCCTAATACACTGAACAATGAAATACAAACAAAGGAAACGAGGATGACAGAAAGTGAAAGAGAATGACAGAGACAAAGATACAGACAGACACACGCACATACACACAGACACGCAGGCAAGCATACAGATTTATTTATTTATTCATTCTTTTATATCGAGGATAATGGAATAAGTACTTATGTGTTTTTTACATCCAGTCCCCGTGTGTATGCGGTTTTGTAAATTCTGTCATCTGTTCCCGCCGGCACAGAGAGACAGAAAGAGAGAGAAAGGGAAGAAGAGACAGAGAAAGAGACAAAAACAGAGGTTAGGCAGAGAGAGAGAGAGAGAGAGAGAGAGAGAGAGAGAGGAGAGAGAGAGAGAGAGAGAGAGAGAGAGAGGAGAGAGAGAGAGAGAGAGAGGGAGGGAGGGAGAGAGAGAGAACAATGAACAATGAACAAATGTTATTTATAGAGGGTTATAGAATAAGCATAACAATAGCTTTCTTACATTTTTTCCCGCCGGCACAGAGAGACAGAAAAAGAGAGAAAGGGAAGAAGAGACCGAGAAAGAGACAAAAACAGAGGTTAGGCACAGAGAGAGAGAGAGAGAGAGAGAGAGGAGAGAGAGAGAGAGAGAGAGAGAGAGAGAGAGAGAGAGAGAGAGAGCGAGAGAGCGAGACAGAGCGAGACAGAGCGAGGCAGAGACAGACAGACAGACAGATAGACAGACATGCAGACAAATAGAGAGACAGGGAGGGTGGTAAAGGTACAAAGAATGGCAGATAAAGAGACAAAAAAAGAGGTGAGAGAGAGAGAAGGAGACTGACACAAATGCACTGATACAGATGTTCGGAAAAGCAGACGCTGTCCCGGCAAACATTAACTGAACTGTAGCAACTCACAAAGTACACGCAAACATACACACTCTCATTCACGTCTACACTTCTACATCCGCCCACCCACCGATCCACCCACACACGCATTCATCCACTACCAACACCACACACCACACACATACACACACACACCACACACACACATACAACACACACACACACACACACACACACACACACACACACACACACACACACACAGAGCAATCCCACACCAAGAAGTACAACGCCGCTGTTATCTTTCTACAGACGTCAAGCTGAAGCTATCACGGGGAAAATCAAATCTACTTGCAAATTTGTGATGGAACTGAACCAGACCTTTTCTGACAGCTCGTGAAATAGAAAACTGCACATGCTCAAATATGCCATGCATGTCAGAGGGGAGAAACACATCGATTTTTGGCTGGGCGGTAACGGCACAATATTGTTTCAGAAAGGAGCCCCAGTCTGCAGGACGCTTCGCACGCTAGCGCACACGGCCAAGAATGGTATCCTGATTGAATGCAGGGCGAGAGGGTGAGAAAGCACTCCGACAGGCAGGATCCAGGCCACACCCAGTGAGAATGCACATGTAAACAGTTAGTCAAAAGACCAAGAGCTAAGCCACATTTCACACGAAACAGAACAAGGTATGTTATTATGCTGACAATGTAAGGTTCAGTGATCTTTATGTGAGGAATTGATATACAAATCAGGTTTCAAAGCAATTATATATTATATATATATATATATATATATATATATATATATATATATATATATATATATATTGCACGCACAGGGGGTATACTATATCTATATTATTTTATTTTTTATTTTATTCTTTTATATCGAGGATAATGGAATAAGCACTTATGTGCTTTTTACATCCAGTCCCCGTGTGTATGCGATTTTGTAAATTCTGTCATCTGTTCCCACCAGCACACAATGGCCTGCTCTTACGAAAAGCGGAACAGGATTTAACGTGTGGGCAAGATGTTCTGCGTGCGTTCGCGGTTTATAGTCTCATCCAAAGGACTTTTGGGGAGAGCGGAGTCTGCATTGATGTTAACTCCAGGAGAAAATATCCTCTTGAACGGGAATCGAACTCGGGTCGTCAGATTGCCAGCGCAATGTTCTAACCACTAGGCTATCCCGTCCCCATATGCATGTGGGAATATCATATATATACATTATATAATATATATATTATACATATAATACAGATACACATATACATTTATTTTTTATACAGATATACATGGTGTCGATATACTGAAATGCTTTACACAGATTAAAGACCCATCTAATTGTTTCTTCATTTGCTATGGAAATGGGCAAACTTGATGTAAGAACTGTTGAGGTATTTGCTACTTTGATCTATAAGCATGAGAAAACTGTTGTTGTCGTCTTCAGTAGAATTCCGACAGACAGAGCTAGGTCAACTTTCTCATGTAAACGCCCATAGTGGAAATGATACGTCTTTGACTCTCAGAATCCATATAAAATGTTGTAACTTTGCTAATCACACACACATTCACACACACACATACACACACACACGCACGCACACACGCACGCACAGGTGGTATACTATTCTGAACATGTGCAGCTCGAAAAACAGGCCAGGGAGCAGAACATGGGAACCCAGAAAAGAAACAGTACAAAACACAAGTGATTCAACGAGGAAGAGGACACATGCGCTTGAAATAAAAGAGCTGGCTCTACAGAAATAGGAAAGTACTGTAATAAATGTCCATTACAGTTATTGTCAAAGGTGTCCGGAGGGGTACAGTGAAAGAGAGAGAGAGAGAGAGAGAGAGAGAGAGAGAGAGAGAGAGGAGAGAGAGAGAGAGAGAGAGAGAGATGAGAGAGGAGAGAGAGAGAGAGAGAATGTCAAAAGCCAAAAGCTGACAAGAAACAGAAACTTCAACTGATCACTGGTAAGAAAGAGGTGAACAGAACAGAATGGGGTACAGAAGATGGGAGAGAGACCAGTGTTTAGCACGTTGGGTTACTGGCTGAAGGTCGCAGGTTTGAATCCCTTTAGAATCACAATTTTTTTGTGTTTTTGTTTTACTTGGACTGGCTTCTAGCCGGACTCAGTTTGCCACTGGCTCATTGTGAAGACTGGGACTACTCAGTCGAGCTTCATCCACTTTATAGATGTCGATTTTGAGCCTGGTTTTCAAGCGAGCTAAACAGCGCTGCAGGTTTGTGTGTGTGTGTATCTCCCTGGCCTGGTTCTCACAGGACTATACATTACTATGATAGGAAGCGAGGATGACAGCCCTGCCAAGTAGGGTCAAAACAGGCGCATTCCAAAGTAGCAGTGACATTCCATCATCCTCATCACCGCTGATGATCATGCAATGGAAAGAAGAACTGGCAGTGTGGCCCTGCCCGCTCTGTTCTCCCGGTGACCTCAGTTTGGGTTTTCCACACACTCCTGGGCCTGTGGTGACTACGTGTCAAAGTCTTGGCGTTGAAGGGACGTGGTTGTGGTCACCACCCACGATGGGCAGGCTGCTCAGATGGCTCCACGACCAAGCTGGTATTGTCAGTAGGACGACTAGTATGAAGTACCTAGCGTATAGTTTAGCTATGAACAGGAGCCACTGGCCGGACACATCGAAATGACCCCTGGTGGCCTGACACTGATGATCCCCTGTGAACCTCTGACTGGGAGGATGCGACATGACAGACAGGCATGGCTGAGGTGGAGAGATCGACATGACAGGCAGGCATGGCTGAGGTGGAGAGATCGACATGACAGGCAAGCATGGCTGAGGTGGAGAGATCGACATGACAGGCAGGCATGGCTGAGGTGGAGAGATCGACATGACAGGCAAGCATGGCTGAGGTGGAGAGATCGACATGAGTGGTGTGGGAACAGCAGCACAGGAGCATCACACACATGAAGTGGGGAAGCAAAAAGCCCTCACAACCAAACAACAATCGAAACAATCCCCAATATATTACAGATTTTGTCATTTTGTTTGGCCTGTCGCGAATGGTGTATCCTTTGTTGAAAGTTTATACATTAAAATACTATTACCATCCTTTTCCACTAGAATTCCAGTTACTGCTATTACAAAACCACATGACGGACAGAAGCTTTGAAAGTTGCTGTACATATCATAGAATCATTGACCCTTCAAAACCTAAAAATAGACACACACACATACAAACACACAAGACACCAGATTAAAGATTGAAGTTGCTCGTAACCCCCTAATCAAATTCAACAACGTCTGTCTGAGGAGAGCAAATTACAAAACGTGAAATAGGTGATGTACAACATTATTCCAAATCTCAGAAAACTTCGGATATTTTGTTATAAATTGAAAGTCCTTGGCAATAGTTTTCACATTACATTGTTTACAAGATGATTTTCGCGTGCATTGTCATTCGCTCGATCAGTTTCAATGGGTAATGAATGATTATTAACTTGAATCTAAATAATGAAATCATATTGTTATATGGCAACTCATTGGTATACATGTTTCTCTTACACATTAAAAACCCCATTACGATAGAATATGCATTTATCGCTTTGTGTAGCACTTCTAACAATGCCTTTTAATAATTACTCCGTATTGTCTTAATAGCTTTGTGGAAAAACCTTTCTTTGTTTCTACCGAATCGAATGCTTTTCTGCAATCTATGAATGCAACAAACAATTAAGCATGCTTCTGTAAATGTTTCTGTACAAGCCCATAGAGAGTAAAAATGTGATAAATTGTGTTACATCCCTGGCTAAAGCCTGCTTTCTCTTCTCTGTTTTTTCATTTGTTTCAACCCAGTCTGAAAGTCTTTTATTTAAAATGGATGTGTATACTTTACTCATTATGCTTGTCAGAGAAACTCCTCGATAGTTGTCCGGCATACTAGTTGCTCCCTTCTTATGTAATGGTACAATTATCGATTTAGACCACTCCTTTGGAAATAGACCCTCATCAAAAAGCTTATTGAACAACTGCACCAAATAGTCAATTACAGTGTCATCCACATTTTTAAGCATCTCTCCTATAATTCTGTCTGGACCAGCACTTTTCCCCTCTTTCAATCTCTTTATGGCTGCGATTACTTCTTGTTTAGATATAGGTTCTTCAAGGACTGGGTCTTGCACAACATTGTCTATTCTGACAGTTTCATCTTCCACTGTTTCCTGGTCCTGTATCGTATTCTCAAAGTCTTGAAATACTCTAAGGAAATGGTCATGCCAATGGTCATTAGAAATTG
>CM054140.1:50461008-50471008 GCA_028751875.1 Rapana venosa | reverse complement strand
GAGAGAGAGAGAGAGAGAGAGAGAGAGAGAGAGTGCAACGAGCCCAGGTACAGGGCAACAGTGGACAGGTAGGCCACGCTGTGATACTTCCTTCATGAAGACGCCAGTACCACCACCGCTACAACTGTACACTAGTACACCACTGTACATGACTCTACATGACTGTAGCCTATATGAATGTTTAACTAAGTCAAGAAAATGAGTTTGCTGCATGCACACATTTCAGATGGTTAATCAAAGTAAATGATCTGCTAGTAGCGTGCGTTGTCGGCTGCAAATGCTGTAGTTATTCCACACCTGGCAAAGAACCAAACACCCTGTTCATAATTATGCTGTTTCCATTAAAGCAGCCGACCTGAATTAAATGTAATGCTTTTACAGAGCACATCGTTGTCTTTGCCTGTTTACCTCGTGTAGCCTGTAGTACTGACCGTCTCTCCGATACTACAGGCAGACCCATATCTGGAAGTGTGCCATGTGTAGTATGCTCTTTTCCACGTCTCCATTCAGTACTCTAGTGTGACTGATTCTCTCTGACACTCGAAGTAGGCCCAAAGCTGGAGTTTTATCTGGGTGTCCCTTATTCTTGATGCCCCCCCCACGCCCCTGTGTTGTTGTTGTTGTTGACTTCAATTTTACGTCTGTTCACTTTTAGTGATATTAGACGGGGAAAAAACAAAACAAAACAAAAAAAAACCAAAAAAAACAAAAAACGGGTGAGGTGGATGTGTTATTAAAAAAAAAAAATAATAGTAAAAATAATATAAAAAAAACTCGAAAAGAAACTTGGCAATGCAACAAGAATCATTAACAAGCAAACAAACAAACAAAAAGTCATTAACGTTAATGTAACTATAACAAATGTCCTATGGGACTGTGACAAAGACCTTTCACAATTTCAAATGCTAGTTTTAGATTGCTGAATATGCTGGTGAGGGAGTTTTCAGAAAAATGGGGCATGAAAGGTTTTACACTCTGGCAGTCAAAAAGTATATGAGTATTAGTGATATTCTCACCACACAGGCATTTACCATTTTTGCTGAATTTGGTTATCAATGCATTTAGTTTCATTCTATAGAATAAAGTATTAATTCTTCTTGACGTAAAAACACTTGTGCTAACTTCTGAATGGTTCACCACTGTTAAATTATCGGTATTAATTGCAGTTCTAGTTAAAAGTTTCTCATTTTGCTGATTACTGTCAGTGACCTTTTTCCATGATTTTTGTTCTAGTAAGCTATACCCTTCTTGTAAGGATAAAGGCACATGCAATTCTATTGCATCCCGTCCATGTTTTGCACCCTTTTTGGCAGCTCTATCCGCCCACTGTGTGTGTGTGTGTGTAATTCAACGTCTCTTCACTGAAAGCGTTATTAGAACAGAAAGAAAATAAAGTTTACGCAATTTTTTCTCTCTCTGTCTCTTTCTCTCTCCTCTGTGTGTGTGTGTGTGTGTGTGTGTGTGTGTGTGTGTGTGTTTTGTGAGCGTGAGCGCAGGCATCACTGGCTGTGAAGGTGTCATTAGCTGTGCTAAAAGCTTGGTTTCTGGCTATTCCCTGCTGCTGACAGTGTGGTTGGTCTTGCTGAAAGTCAAGTCATTTCTTCCTCCTTTGTCATTGTGGACAGACAGAAACAGCATTACTTTTCTCTTCCTCAGGCGACCTTTACAGGGAAGAGAGAGTTTCTTCACCAGACGTCTAAATGCCGGAGACTTTCAGCTAAAGAGCGGAGCCATTCTTCAGCAACAACAACGTGAAAAATGAGCTTCTTTCTCTAATGTGAAGAGAGCTTTTCACACACACACGCGCGCACACACACACACACACACACACACACACGCACATACATACACACACTTACATACATACATACATACATACATACATACTACATACATACATACATACATACATACATACATACATACACACATACATACATACATACATACATACATACATACATACATACATACATACATACATACATACATATACATGCATACATACACACACGCACACACATACATACATACATACATACATACATACATACATACATACATACATACATACATACATGCACACATACATACATACATAATCATACATACATACATACATACATACATACATACATACATATACATGCATACATACACACATACACACACGCACATACATACATACATACATACATACATACATACATACATACATACATACATACATACATACAGACACGCGCGCGCGCGGGCTCCACGACTGTGAAAATATGTATGGATACACATGTGACTTTTTGTTGTGATATTTGTCGCCCTTGCTCCATTAGCTTTATGGTGTGCACTTTTCTGTTCCACACCTTTTTTGTTTTGCTGGTTGGTGTTTCTGTCTTTTACCTCGGTCTGCTTCTTCGTCAGTTAGCTAAGCTGGTGAACTTTAAAAGCTCTTGCTAAACAAAAAGAAAGAACAGAAACACAGTCAAAAGGTCATTTCTGCACCACACGATTCTTCTTCCCACCTCCACACAACACAACACACACACCACTATAATATATATATATATATATATATATATATATATATATATATATATATACTATATATATATATATATATATATATATATATATATATATGTGTGTGTGTGTGTGTGTGTGTGTTTGTGAGAAAGAAAGTGCGTTTGTGTGTGTGAGTGAGTGTGGGGAAGGGGAGAAAGAGAGAGAGAGAGAGAGAGAGAGAGAGAGGGAGGGAGGGAGGGAGGGAGGGAGAGGAAGAGAGAGAGCAAAAAACAATTTAGGTACCTCAGTGCGGGAACGAAGTTTTGCTAAAGCTTTGAATTGAAAGGCAAAAGAAAAAACGTGGCTGACACATGTGTCAAGCATGCCTTCTTCTCCTCCTCCGCCAAACCCTAGGGAGGTGACGGGGTGGGGGGGGGGGGGGTATCTTGGCGGTTAGGAAGCGCATTGTGATCTGAAGACCCGGGCTGGCGCCCAGCTCCTAGTCACCAGCTCGATGAGGCGCCCCTTCAAGGCCAGACCTTGCCCTGGAGTCAGCATCAGTGCTGTGTCTACTCTTCCCAAAGTCCCCACAAAGCGAGGTCCCGTGTGCAAACGCATGCAGAACATTTTGTCCACACTTTAAAACCTATTCCGTCTTCCGGAAGAGTAGCCCTTTGTGCCAGTAGAAACGTATGACGGAATTCACAAAACAGCATGCGCATATGGACTGGATGTAATAAAAAAGACGAGGGTTTATTCCATTACCCTGGAAATAAATGAATAATGATCAAGCAAAGCTCCTTACCTTCTTCCTTCTCGTCGTCCTCTCTTTCTTATTTTTCTTCTCCATCCCCCCTTCCCCCTTTGCCTTGTTCTTAACCTCTACAGCCACACTGTGTGTGTGTTTTTTGTCTTGTGACGGGGTCTGCTGCAATGTTTATGTCTGCCATTTCCCCTCTGCTCTATACTGGATGTGTCGTTTGAGCCAGATGTTTTAGTGACAAATGCATTATTGATATTTCAATGTTAAAAAGGCCAACACACTAAACAAAACAGGAGATCATATAACGACGCAAACATCAGGCTGCCTTGACCCTTACGATTTGTTTCCTTTGGTTGTGATTTGGTTTAAATGCGGAAGGAATCAATGCAGGGTGCGTGGTACTGCGTTATGCACGTGTTGATGTTGGTAGTCTTTGTGAGGTAATGGATAACTTTTTCTTGTCGTCATCTGCTATTCTGAAATTCATTTTTTCAAAGTCTTGATCGTCCATGTCTGTTGTGATATTGTTTTAAATTCCATAGACTTTGCCTTTCTGGTTCTAGAAAATAGCTGACTTGGTCTTATACGCTCACGGGCAGGGACTGTATAAAATCTGTAAAAATCTTAAGCAAGCACACAATATGTTAGACACTGAAACGTTACTAACATAATTTTTAAATCTCTAAATTTTGTCTTTCTTCTTCTTTTTGGGAGAAAGGGGGGACTAGTTGGTTCTCCCCAGAGAAGTAAGTACACATTTCTAGAATGATGGAATGAAACAGTGTTAGCATGGAACAAAACATTATTAGGATTGAACATTATTTGGAAGGAACATTATTAGGATGGTACATTGTTAGGATGGAACATTACTAGGATGCAACATAATTTGGATAGAACATTATTAGGATGGCACATTATTAGGATGGCACATTATTAGGATGGAAAATTGTTAGGATGGAACACAACCTTACTAGGAAGGAAGAAAACAGACTATTACAATAAAGGAAGAGGATACAGAAATGTACAGATCCGGAATAGAACATGAGGAGAGAAACATGATGATGATTCGCAAAAACACAAACAAGCCAACAAACAAACAAACCAATCCTGTTGTTTATAGCCCCGCCGACCACAGAAGTCATATCAGGGCTGTAACAAACAAACAAACAAACAAACAAAATAAAGAAACTCAACAGACAAAATACAATTAAACGAATGAACAAAAATCGAGAACACACAAACACACACACATATGAAAGAAAAAGAGAAAGAATGGAAAAAGAAGAGGCGGAAGACGATTTCAAACCCGAATTCAGAGAAAGAAGAAGAAAGTTTTAAAAAATAATTTCAAAGAACTCAAAGACGTACTCAAAGGAACGTTCACAGAATTTTAAGCAACAGCGAAAAAAATCAATTGGTTAAAAAGAAAGAAAACGTGGACTAAAACACACTACTGACAAAGAGAAAACGCCACAGACAAGAGAGAAAACACCACAGACAAAAGAGAAAACACGACAGACAAAAGAGAAAAAACACCACTCACAAAAGAGAAAACGTCACTGACAAAAGAGAAAACACCACAGACAAAAGAGAAAACACCACTGAACCTAAGGACGACGCATTCAAGAAATCAATGCTACACGAACTAAACGCCATAAAAGACCAATCATAAACGAATTTCAGATTTTAAAAATGTGATGCTTTTAAGATTTTCCTGTGGTGTTTGCTTTTAAGATTTTCCCCAAAAGTAAGAAGAAAAACTCAAAGATGAAATAGATGGAGAAGTAGAAGATATAAGAAAGAAAAAGAGGAAGAAAGGTTCAGCCCAGGCACAAGCCAGCCTAGCCCAGGCACAAGCCAGCCTAGCCCAGGAACAAGCCAACAGCTCACGTGCAAGTCGCAGTTCCTGTTCAGCACGTGCGCCGATCTGCGGCGCTGTAGTGTCGTGTGCTGGGATGTGCCTTTTCTTCTTTTAGCCTGGCAAGTTTTACATGCACTTCCAGCAACTTGTGTCCGCCTTTCCCATGTATGTACCGACATAGTTACACACTATCAAAGTTTGCACTGCAGGAATCTGACAGTGCCATAGTGTCTGATTCACACAATCATCAGCTTGTCAGAACTACCTGATGTCATAGAAACACCTTGTCTGCAACATGTGTTCCTCTGTCGCGCAATCGTCATGTCTGCACTAGTCTAGTGAAAACATTCTGGTTTATCACACCAGTGTCAAATCCACCACATGTACTGTATATCACTGCTTCCTACATCAGTTCAGGCTCCTCCATAAAAAGTCGACCTTACAGCCTGTTGACACACATGGACAATGAAGGTGTGTAGATGTGGCTGGCACACTTGCTGTGTATCTGTCGAGTTGTTGCACACATCAGTCCACTACACTGCCATGCTCCATTGCAGTATCAGTCAAAGCCATCAGTTAAACCCCACTTGCTGTGACGCTGACGACTGGTCTGCCTTTATCTCTGCTGCCTGGCTCTTTCTTGGTCAAAACGAATCTGACAAAGTGGTTTTCTGCAAAGCACTTTGCCTTTTTGTTGACACTGGTTTCTTCTGCATGACCAGTACAGCATTCTACCCATCACCCCTAACCTTCCCACTTGAAGTTATGCTGGCTGTTAACAGCGCTGTCAAAGCTTTCTCTACAGCCGCTGGAAGACCAGTTGCTGGCATTTTGAAATGAACAACTAGCAAATTTTATTGCAGCTTGGCGAAAGCATGCCCTGTTGCTTTGCGTCATGTATGCAGAGAGAGAGAGAGAGAGAGAGAGAGAGAGAGAGAGAGAGAGAGAGAGAGAGGAGAGAGAGAGAGAGAGAGAGAGAGAGAGAGAGAGACAGACAGACAGACAGAGAGAGATAGACAGACAGACAGAGACAGACAGACAGAGACACAATCAGACAGGCAGACAGAGAGAGAGAGGCAGACAGAGAGACAGAGAGAGAGAGAGAGAGGAGAGAGAGGAGAGAGAGAGAGAGAGACAGACAGACAGACAGATAGACAGGAAGTCACAGAGAGAGACAGACAGACACGCAATCAGACAGGCAGACAGACAGACAGACAGACAGAGACAGACAGGCAGTCAGAGAGAGAGAGAGAGAGAGAGAGAGAGAGAGAGAGAGAGAGAGAGAGAGAGAGAGAGAGAGAGAGAGAGAGAGAGAGAGAGAGTCTTAAACTGTGCTGTGGTCAGCTGTTTTGATTATTCATATTGACAATGAGTTTTAAAAAGAAGGAATGAGATAACTGGGCTGTCTGTCTTTTTACTGCTTTTAACAGCCTTCTCCTGCCAGCCGCCAAACATATCACCCCACCCCCCGACACAAACACACACACATACCCCAATAAAACCAACCAAAAGTTTTAAAAAAAACTAGCAACCCCCCCAAAAAAACCCCCAACGCTAAAACAAAATCCACGTACATAAGGGTTCATTTGACGTATTTTTGTGATGCAGATTAGATTCTCTCTCTCTCTCTCTCTCTCTCTCTCTCTCTCTCTCTCTCTCTCTCTCTCTCTCTCTCTCTGTGAATAAGAGGAAGTGCATAAAAAGGAGACAGATATGATTTAATTTTTCTTTTCCAGCCAGTATACAGATTTTAAACAATCTTTCGTCGGAGTGCGAAACAAACAATGGAGAGGGTTTTGTCCATACGATTCAAAACATGACATTATATATAATTACAGCTTTTACCAGCACAATGTTTTGCTATATGCCATGTGAAGCTATTTATTCAAGATTTTTTTAAAACGAGCATGAAGAAAACAGCACTGAAAACTACACACTTAAGCTGAATAAAAACCTTGATTGTACGGAGAAATACTTACACTTTATCTCTCCGTCGAATTTTTATTAAATTCTTTTTATCTGTAGTTTTTTCTTTACATAAAATTATCTGTTCCTTCCAAAAGCATCGAGATTCATGTTATGTCAGTGCAAGCTTTTCAACAACTTCTAATAGTAAAAAAATAAAATCAGGCACCCCCCATCTCAATAAACAAAGCAACCAAAACAACAGCCGCCTCCAGAAAGCAGCACAGCGAGCAACACAACTAGCAGTGACAACTGACACAGCTTAAAAGCCACCACATGAACAGCAAACAAGATCAATAAAATTGCGTCATGTTTACAGCCCTTTAGTTTGTTGTTCTCTAAAAGGTAGGATCAAGGACTGTGTAGTTACTTCTTCATCTCTGTCATCAATTCTGTCCTTTCTCTTTTGTTTCTCCGGTTGTCGTGCGTTATTTCAAGATGGAATATTTTAGAATATTTCGAAATGTACTTTGTGTCCTTTTTCAGTCTGTAAAAGAACTCGACACAGTCATTAAACTACCTTCTTCAACGCGTTTACTATCACAGAAACTGACCTCAATGCAAATCGGGTCCTAAGCAACACCAGCCCCGCTTGAGTGAGCTATTTCCTGATGATTTCCTCTTCACAAGGCGACCCCACCACAACTGCTTTCTATACTCACGTACATTTCAAACAGGCATTTTGGCTGCAAAAAGCATACAGACACCATGAGGGAAATCCGCCTACTAACCTCACCCATTTCACAGTTTAATCTCGCTTCTTACTCATGTTAAAGCCACTCTTTCTAATGCATGTTTACTTTATGCTGTTTTACAAAGCGAAGGGGGCAAGACAACCTAGTGGTTAGAGCACTGCACTCGTGATCTGGCGGCGCAGGATCGAGCCACCACAGAGGTGCGCGTTTTATGGAATTTTATCCCGGGCTTAACATTAGTATGGACTCTTCTCCCTCAAAAGTCCTTCGAAAAGCAGCTATAAACCGAAACCCCGAATGCCAACGCCACAGAACATTGTGCGCCCGCACATTTTAAAAACCCGTTCCGCCTTTCGAAAGAGTTGGCCATTTTGTGGCAGCAGGACCTGATGACAATCAAAAGCGCATGCACACAGCTGTCGTGTTGACACACCATCCCGCGAGTCGAATGCGGGTACCTTAATGGGGGATGAAAGCGGTCGCACACTCAAAATGTCACCATTGGTGAACCTTGGAGCTCTTGCTGCTGAACGATCTCTCTCTCTCTGTCTCTTTGTCTGTTATTATGGATATTTTTCCTGTTCCCCAAAACCACCACCCAAAGTCCCTTAATGACGAGTCTCTCTCACGCCTACGGTTAGGAAATACATTGAACGCATTAGCCTTAAAACACATTCTTCTGTGCACTATCTTCCATTTCCAGGTTGCATTTTTTAAAATTATATAGCAAAGAAGAGCACAAATAGTGCTACTCTCACCTTGATTGAAACGGAACGGTCGAACCCCTCGAATATAGCGTCCCTCAACCACATGGGACATTTTATTGTATACCATGCCATGATCAATCGCGCACGCGCGCGCGCGCGTGTGTGTGTGTGTGTATGTGTGTGTGTGAAGTCAAGTCAAAACGATCTTAATTGAGGGTAAAAGAGTAAGCGTACAGGCGTTTTATTCATCCTGTCCTGTCGTCTATGTGTGTGTGTGTGTGTGTGTGAAGTCAAGTCAAAACGATCTTAATTGAGGGTAAAAGAGTAAGCGTACAGGCGTTTTATTCATCCTGTCCTGTGTGTGTGTGTGTGTGTGTGTGTGTGTGTTGTGTGTGTGTGTTCACGCGCATGTGCTGATGCTTGAGTGCTTTCTATAGATAAATTTCTATATAAAATGTGGATGGACAAAAGTTAAAGCGTAAACAACGGTTGCCGGGTGTGTGGTATTGATTGATGCTGCCATCTTGTGCTAAATGCTTACTGGTTGATCGTTTTCTTTAGCTCTGTTTGTAGTCCACGTGAATCGTTCCTGCCAGATCTGGGATATTACAGGGCTCGTTGTTTGTATGTTAGCGCGCTTATACTGATCTAAAGCCATTATGTTGTTGTTGTTGTTGACTTCAATTTTACGTCTGTTCACTTCTAGTGATATTAGACGAGGGGGAACAAATGGAGGGGTGGATGTCTTATTTACAACAAAAAATAGATAAAAATAAAAAAAATAAAAATTAGCACCCCCCAAAAAAAAAACCAAAAAAAAAAACAACCAACCATGCTTTTACAAAAAAATCACATAAAGAAACTTGGCAATGCAACAGGAATTATAAAAACCTAAAAACATGTCATTAACATTAATGCAACTATAACAAATGTCCTAAGGGACTGCGATAAAGGCCTTTCACAATATCAAATGCCAGTTTTAAATTATTGAATATGCTGGTAAGGGAATTTTCAGAAAAATGGGGCATGAAAGGTTTTACACTCTGGCAGTCAAAAAGTATATGTGTATTGGTGATATTCTCACCACATAGTCACGTAACCTTACTGCTCACCATGCATCATAATATACCTATTTTCTCCTTCAATATGATGGCCTGCAAAATTAAACAAACGATTAAAATATTTCTTCAGTTTCATTTTAACACACACACACACACGCGCGCGCACACACACACAGGATTGTTTTCTAATGAGTGGGCTAACAGGGCTGCAAAGAAAGGTGCACGTAATGAAAAGGGGTCTATAGTACTGATGTCCTCTATCCATTGCAGAAGGTTATCGGTTGTTAGAAGAAGCATCCTTAAAAAAATTATAGAAAAGTATCAGCAAAACAATCGGCTTTCACATTCAACTCTGAGTGTGAATAGTGTAGTTGAATACATTGAAGACTTAGAGATTCATACAAATGCTGTAAAAGAAAGACAACTCAAGGCATTATTTTTCAGGATAA
>CM054140.1:50438210-50460508 GCA_028751875.1 Rapana venosa | reverse complement strand
TTTTTTTGGGAGAGGGGTAAGGATTGGGGGAGGTGTTTGTTGAGGATAAGAATGGGGGGGGGGAAAAATTGTTTTGTTGGGGGGGGGAAAGGGAAAGGGGGGGGAAAGTGTTTTTGGGGAAGGGGGGGAAGAAGGGGGGGATGTTTTGTTGAAGGGGGGGGGAAAAGGAATGGGGGGGGGGTGTTTGTTGGGGGGGGGGAAATTTGGGGGGAGTTTTTTTGGGGAGGGGGGTAAGGGGGGGATGTTTTTTGTTGGAGGGGGTAAGGAATTTGGGGGAGGTGTTTTTTGGAAGGGGGGTAAGATGGGGATTTGTTTTTAAGGGGGTAAGAATGGGGGGATGTTTTGTTGAGGGGGAGTAGGAAGGGGGGATTTTTTGTTGGAGAGGGGGGTAAGAAGGGGGAATGTTTTTTTGGGGGGGGGGGAAAGGGGAATGGGGGGGTTTTTGTTATGTTTAAAGGGGGGGGAGGGGTGGGTTTTTTGGAGGGGGTTTTTGGGGGTTTTTTTGGGAGGGGAGGTAAAATGGGGGGGGTGTTTTTGGAGAGGAGGTAAGAATGGGGGGGGTTTTTTGGGGGAGGGGGAGTAAAAATGGGGGGAGTTTTTTGGGGGGAAGGGGGGGGTTTTTTAAGGAAGTTGGGAGGTTTTTGTTGGAAGGGGGTAAGAAGGGGGGAAGGTTTTTGAAGAGAAAAAAGGGGGGGTTTTGGAGGGGGGGGGAGTGTTTTTTTGGAGGGGATAAGAATGGGGGATTTTTTTGGGGGGAGTAAGGGGGGGAGGGGGTTTTGAAGGGGGGTAAGGGAATTTGGGGGATTTAAAAAAAAAGGGGGGTTGATGGGTAAGTTGGGGCTGAAAAAGAATGCTCGGGCGACCTGCCGTTCTAAAAGAATCTCTGGCTGCTCCTGGTGCGTAAAGAACCTGGCGACCGCCATGTGCCCCAAAAAAATGCTCGGCTGACTCTTTGGGGCTGAGATAAAGAATGCTCTGGTTGACCTGCCATGTGTGCTAAGATAAAGAATGCTCTGGCTCACCTGCCATGTGTGCTCAGATAAAGAATGCTCTGGCTGACCTGCCATGTGTGCTCAGATAAAGAATGCTCTGGCTCACCTGCCATGTGTGCTAAGATAAAGAATGCTCTGGCTGACCTGCCATGTGTGCTCAGATAAAGAATGCTCTGGCTGACCTGCCATGTGTGCTAAGATAAAGAATGCTCTGGCTGACCTGCCATGTGTGCTAAGATAAAGAATGCTCTGGCTGACCTGCCATGTGTGCTCAGATAAAGAATGCTCTGGCTGACCTGCCATGTGTGCTAAGATAAAGAATGCTCTGGCTGACCTGCCATGTGTGCTAAGATAAAGAATGCTCTGGCTGACCTGCCATGTGTGCTGATAAAGAATGCTCTGGCTGACCTGCCATGTGTGCTGATAAAGAATGCTCTGGCTGACCTGCCATGTGTGCTCAGATAAAGAATGCTCTGGCTGACCTGCCATGTGTGCTCAGATAAAGAATGCTCTGGCTGACCTGCCATGTGTGCTGATAAAGAATGCTCTGGCTGACCTGCCATGTGTGCTGATAAAGAATGCTCTGGATGACCTGCCATGTGTGCACAGATAAAAAAAAAAAAAAATGCTCTGGAATGACCAGCCATGTTCGCCTAAAAAGAATGCCTCTGGCTGACCTACCATGTGTGCTGATAAAGAATGCTCTGGCTGACCTGCCATGTGTGCACAGATAAAGAATGCTCTGGATGACCTGCCATGTGTGCTGATAAAGAATGCTCTGGGTGACCTGCCATGTGTGCTCAGATAAAGAATGCTCTGGCTGATCTGCCAATGTGGCTGATAAAAATGCTACTGCTGACCTAGCATATGTCTGATAAAGAACGCTTGGCTGACCTGCCCATGCTCGCTGATAAAGAATGCTCTGGCTGACCTGCCATGTGGCTGATAAAGAATGCTCTGCTGACCTACCATGTGAGCTAAATAAAGAAAGCTCTGGCTGACCTCCATGTGTGGCACAGATAAAGTATGCTCTGGCTGACCTGCCATGTATGCTGATAAAGAATGCTCTGGCTGACCTGCCATGTGTGCAGATAAAGAATGCTCTGGCTGACCTGCCATGTGTGCTGATAAAGAATGCTCTGGCTGACCTACCATGTGTGCTAAGATAAAGAATGCTCTGGCTGACCTGCCATGTGTGCACAGATAAAGAATGCTCTGGCTGACCTGCCATGTGTGCTGATAAAGAATGCTCTGGCTGACCTACCATGTGTGCTAAGATAAAGAATGCTCTGGCTGACCTGCCATGTGTGCTCAGATAAAGAATGCTCTGGCTGACCTGCCATGTGTGCTAAGATAAAGAATGCTCTGGCTGACCTGCCATGTGTGCTGATAAAGAATGCTCTGGCTGACCTGCCATGTGTGCTAAGATAAAGAATGCTCTGGCTGACCTGCCATGTGTGCTCAGATAAAGAATGCTCTGGCTGACCTGCCATGTGTGCTGATAAAAGAATGCTCTGGCTGACCTGCCATGAGTGCTAAAGATTAAAGATGCTCTGGCTGACCTCCATGTGTGCACAAGATAAAGTATGCTCGGTTGACCTGCCATGTGTGCTGTACAGATTGCTCTGGTACCTGCCATTGTGCTGATTAAGATTGCTCTGCTGACCTCCATGTTGGCTCACATCAAGAATGCTCTGGCTGACCTGCCATGTGTGCTCACATCAAGAATGCTCTGGTTGACCTGCCATGTGTGCTAAGATAAAGAATGGTCTGGCTGACCTGCCATGTGTGCTCAGATAGATACATTGCAGGTTTGCTGACTGTATATCATGGGCCACAGCGCCCCGGGGTTTCAGGCTTGAAGCATCTCCATTAGTTCCAACACGATTAGAGGATTTCAGAGATGGAGACCACCGTCTCTCTTTATCCTCCACTAGAGATGAAGAGGAGTAGGGAGTGGATAATGTGGGTGTGAAGAGGAGGGAGAGAATTGGGATTGACAACAATCGTCTTTTCCCTTAAAAGGCTCTAGTGGGACAAGCATGCCTTTGGATGGAGCTCTGCGTGGTCAGGATGTCTGAGACAGGGCAGCTCCTGACTCTGCGTATCCAGGGCTCATTGCTGGCTTGCGTGCCCCAGTGGACGTAGAGCAAGGAGGTGCAGAAGATTGAGGACTATACGGGGAGGGGGGAGCACGTAGGAAGGGGGGGACGGGGGGGGGGGGCGGGGACGAGAACGCGGGTGGGGTGGGGGGGGAGTAGGGGGGGGGGGGAGGTGGTTGACGGAAGGGGGAGGGGGGACGGGTGGACGGGGGGGAGGAGGAGGCGGGGACTGACGGCGGGATGGGTGAGGGACGAGGGAGCCTGCCGGACCGGAAGGAATTTGCAGAGGAGCCAGTGGCATGCAGGATGCGCCACTGCAGCTGGATGCTGGGCAGAGGACCAGCCAAGGGCCAGAGCTTCTCTGAGCAGGCCAAGAGGCCAGTGTTTGCAGGGGGTCCTATTTGTTATGTCATTGGTTGCCTAGAGGAGCTGACGAGTATTCGTGCAGCCCTCGCCCACGCCTGGGAATCAGTTATCCCTAATGGCTCTCTGTGCCGGCATCCACTGGTCGCGTCACCCCAGTAGAATGCTGTGATCCATGCTGAAGCCAGGTGGCAAGGCAGCCCAGAATTGGATAGCCCGATGACATTTAGGAGTATTGACTGCAGTAACCGCATTTCACTCAAACTGACAGAAGAACTATCGGACTCCAAACCGTGTGCGTGCCCGTGCGTGCGTGCGTGCATGTGTGTGTTGTGTGTGTTGTGGTGTGTATGTATGTTCGTGCTTGTGTGTGTATGTGCGTGCGTCTTTGTGTAAAACCAATTCATATCGGTTTATATTAAAAGGTAGTCTGATGTGAATAGCACGCCATGACATGTCATGACACAACTGCAGTAAGAAATAGAGTAAGGAAGTAATATGGATTGATTGTGTGGGGAAGTCCAGCCTAATTCTGGCTGGCAGACAGACCTCTAAAAGGCGGTGGTGAAGATAGTATGTTCATGGCATTTCTCAGATTAAAGAAGCGCGCTTCAATTACAGTGAGTAGGTTTCCTCCAGACTGCTAGGATCAGGTGGATTATTTGGGTTTTCCCATTTCACCCTTGCTCATTTTGCCGAATATTCTGGGTCGTTTCTGATGCAGTTAATGGGCCTAATGATATGAAAGAACCAAATGGCGTAACAAACTGTCTTTCTCTGTCTGTCCGTCTGCAGTCTGTCTGTTTGTCGATCTAATCCTATCTATCTATCTATCTATCTATCTATCTATCTAATCTAATCTATTTGTCTGTCCTTAGTCTCTTTCCGTCTGTCTGTCTGTCCTGCTGTTCTCTGTCTCTCTCTCTCTCTCCTCTCTCTCTCTCTCTCTCTCTCGCCTCTCAATCTTTCTCTCTCCAGAAATGTTATTGTACGTTCTGATTTGAAGCCAATTTAAGGCTGGATAATGGATTAAACATTTTAATATAAATAACAATCTATAGAACAGTGTACCAGAAACAATCTGTTCATTAAAATGGATATAGAAATATTAATGATGATGATTTGATTTGTCGTCTGTGTTAAGAGGCAGAGGAAAAAACGAAGTTAATTCTGTTTTTTGTTGCCGTGTTTTAACGATTCGAGAACAGTTTATCAAGCCCAAATATTACTATAGACAGTCAGCATTTTTTTTAATTAACCTTGTTGATGTCATCATCCTCTCCTGAAGTAGTCGATAATTTGGCCTTGTATTTCTATAAAGCATTTAAGCTTAGAGACCTTAATATGTCGTGAGAATCATTTTTATCATATGCTTTTTTCATTTTTGGATCTTACTACATGCGTTTCATTTATCATATCATTCCTATACACCTTCATAAGTGGCCTTGGCCTATAAATGAATAAACCATCCGAATCTCTCTTCTCTCTCCACTCTCATCTCTCTCTCTCTCTCAAGTCCTCTCTCTCTACTCTCTCTCTCTCTCTCACTCTCTCTCTCGCTCTCACGCTCCTCCCAGTTGTAATCACAGAGAGTAAAGATGGTGTTGGTGAATTGAAAATTGTATTCAATACTACCTGTTTTGAAATATACTGCGCAGCGTATGTCTGTCTGTCTTTGTGTCTGTCTGTCTTACTGTCTGTCTGTACTGTCTGTCTGTCTCTCTCTCTCTCTCCTCCATCTCTCTCTCATCCTCCTCATCTCAGTCCTCTCTCTCTCTCCCTCCTTAAATTGATCCCGTGTAGCTAGCTGTCAATGCCTTGGAAGGCCTGCCTACCTTGCAGAATGACTGGTTGTGCTGGCTTGTCGTGGCCTCTGTACAGGGCATTGTGTCCATGCTGGGGAAGGTTCAAAGATGCACACTGCATTCATCGCCGTCTTCTGTTGAGCCTTGAGGCTGGTTGTCTGCCAGCTGTTAGTCTCCTCCTCCTCCTCCTTCGTCGTCGTCATCATCATCATCATCATCATCATCATCTTCATCATCATCATCACATCTTGGTGTTGTCTTCTTCTTCTTCTTCTTTTCTTCTTCTTCTTCGTTGAACAATCAGACATTAAACTATTGGTGTGTGTCATGTGAGCACAGATGTGTTCCCTGCCTTTAAGTTTCCTGACAAGTCATACCCACACATTCGAATGGTCGGCGTGGAAAGAGAATTGGTTGTCCTTACAAGTCGTCTGGGGAAATGCAGAAGACTGAACATAAGGCAGAAAAAATAGCAAGAAGAGGGTGACAAATGAAAAGAACAAGGCAATAGCAAAGAGAGGATGGAAAAGAAGGAATTTTCCTAGCATTATTTACACTGGTGGCTCAGGCATCCCAGGGGAGCGTCAGTCCCTGGGGACATACCGGCAGCCGCTGTGGCCCTTTCAGCACTGAGTGGTGATGGCAAAGATACTGTCCTCGGTGGCCTCCTGCTGATGTCACTAACCACCCTTCTTACTATTGATTTGATTGATGTTTAACTGATTGATTGATTATGATTGATTGATGATGATTGATTGATTGTTTGATGGATGATTGATGATTGATTGATTTATTGATTGATTGATTTGATTTGGGTGATTGATGACCGTTTGAACGCCTAAGCAATGGTGTTTAATTCTGACAACGATGATGATAATGCAGATGATAATGATGATGATGATGATGATGATGATGATGATGATGATAGTGATGATGATGATGATGATGGTGGTGGTGGTGGATGACTCTGGTAATGAGGGTGTTAAAAATGTGTTGCTGTCTTCTGCTACCAGTTTTCAGTGTTGGCGACTTTATGGCACGTCAATCTCAACTCCCGTCAACAGTCTTGTCTAGACATTTGTCTCTCATCCAGTCTTTTGTGTCTGCTTCTGCTTGTTATGTTACTATTCTAGTGCCTCTGATTGCTGTATGGGTCAATGGCCAAAGCATGAGAAAGCCCGTGTGTGTGTGTGTTTTGTGTGTGGTGTGTGTGTGTGTGTGTGTGTGTGTGTGTGTGTGTGTGTGTGTGCTGTGTGTGTGTGTGTGTGTGTGTGTGTGTGTTTTGTTGCTTCGATTTTCGTCTGTTCACGTCACTTCCAAGTGATATGAGACGATGGGAAGAAGGGCCTATGGGGAGCTTAATTTGGATGGATGTGTGCAGTGAAATAATATCTATTCCTCAATAACTTTGCACAGAAAGGGCTAAACCATATAACAACAATTAAATATGTGATAAAATGCAATAATAGCTTATGATATAAATACAACAAATGTGTGTGATGTGTGTGTGCGCGCGCCGTCGTGTGTGTGCGCGTGCGTGTTGTGTGTGTGTGTGTGTGTGTGTGTGTGGTGTGGTGTGTGTGTGTGTGTGTGTGTGTGTGTGTGTGTTGTGTTTTTTCTTCGATTTTATGTCTATTAAAAAAAAAATTGATATTAGACAAGAGAGAGAGGTGGGGGGGGGGGGGGACATGAACTATAGGCAAGTAATGTAACAATGGAACTGTAAACTATCAACATAACATTGTAATCAATATCACGTGAAACAATGACAAAAACTATTAATTAAACTTTGAAAATCAACCACAACTGTTCTGAGATAAGACACAGAGGGGCAAATGTCCCTGCCTAGGAAAAGCAGTCTGTTGAATGACATCACATATGTTTACATAGGATATTACTAATGGGACGTTTGTGTGTGAGTTGTGTGTGTGTGTGTGTGTGTGGTTGTGTGTTGTGTGGTGTGTGTGTGTGTGTGAGGTGTGTGGTTGAGCGTGCGTGTATGTGTGTGTGTGGGGGTGGGGGTGGCGTGGGTGGTGCGTGCGTGCTGCGTCGTGTGCGTGTTGAGTTTTGTGTGTGCTATTGTTGTTCTGTTTTTAATGTTAATTTGACATTATAGGCTCAAGCTTTCTTTTTGTGTTGTTTATTCAGTAGTGTGTGCGTTTATTGTTGCGTGTAGTGTTGCTTGCTGCTACGCTTGTTGCTGCTGTTAATATCCTCTGTACATCTCTGCCTGTACAAACGGTAACTATTTTTGGTTTTTCTTCCTTGGGGAGTTGGGAGGTGAAGTGACCAACCTCTTCTTGAGGTTCTTTATGTGTTGTGTATATAATTGTAATTAAATATCTCTATAAAACATAGAATAATAGATATAAATAGATAAACTAGGAAAAATAATATATGGGATATGATAGATATGAATAATATAATATATATATATAGAGAGATAGATAGATAGATACATAGATAGATAGATAGATATGTAGATTAGGTAGGTAGGTATAGGTAGTAGATAGATTAGATAGATAATAATAGATAGATAGTTAGATAGTTAGATAATAGATAGATAGATAGATAATAGATAGATAGAATATGTAGTTAAGAGAGCGAGAGAGAGAGAGATAGTTTCACATTATGCAAATCGGAACAATTTGATGATGCTGTTATTTGGTTCCTAATATCACTAAAATGAACAGACTTTTAAATGAAGAATGTTATTTTGTTGATTGTGTTCGCTCGTTTAACTCATGACATGGCTTCACAAGCTGCTGTATAAAGGGCGATGGTGTACTTGAGGACGCTGCCAGCGCTGGCTGCTTCTTGCCGTGCTGCTCACGTTCCTCCTGCCCTGCTTGTGGAGTGTCAGCAAGGACCAAACCCCTGCAGACACCAAACCTTTCACTTCAAGTTCACAGACAGCACTCCCAGTTCACAGAAGTCCGGACAGGCCATAGAACTCCGGATCTTTAACAAGGAGAACACAGAAATAATTCAGTTTGAGATCCAATCTAGGCGAGGCGAGGTGCGCATGTCAAAATGTGAAGACATTCTTCTGCACTGAAGCTGGAGCTGCATGAGTGGGGCTTGCAACAAAAACCAGAGAACACACGTGCGAGGTGGTGTGTGTGTGTGTGTGTGTGTGTGTGTGTGTGTGTGTGTGTGTGTGAGTGTGGTGTGGGTGTGTGTGCGGTGTAATGTAGTGTGCGTGTGTGTGTGTGTGTTTGTGCTGCGTGCTGCGGGCGTGCGTGCTGCGGCTGCCGTGCGTGCTGCGTGCGTGCGTGCGTGCGTGCGGTGTGTGTAAAAATCGTTAGGGGGCCGATTACAGGATAGGAGACAGCTAGCTTTAAAAGTGCAGAGCAGCTTAAAGCACAGCACCTCTTGGCCCTTCACCGCTCAAGCTACACTAAATGTCAGAGGGCAAAACTCGGGAGGCAGCTGCCGACTGCACATTTGACAAAAGCCCTTCCGGGAATGAAGTGTAAAGTTGACATTCAGACAAAAGCCCCAGCACATCCGCAGTGTGTAAGGAAAACTCAGGAAGTACCAGATTTCCACACAGTACTGAATTTGAACAATCCCTGAAAAATGGAAGGCCTTTGAATAAATTTCAAGATGTACACAACACTTTTCTACAGTGCGAAAACCCTTTATCTCAGGGGAAGCAGTAAAACAAAGATCTCGGGTTGCTGAGGGATTTCCAGCCCACCAATGCTGGAGAAAAGAAACTTTCGACATTTCTTCCTAGCTGGTTTAAAAACTTGTGCAAATGTGTGTCAAGTTATAAACTAATAACGCCAAGAGTAAAGCGTTTCGAAATGTCATTTTCGCTATACTTCTCTGGCGCATGCATTTTTTATTTTTACTTTTTGGTGCTGTTATTCTTTTCCTTTTGTTTTTCCGTTATCACAAAAAGAATGTTTTGAATTTTGTATCGAACAAAATGAATTGTACTGTCATTTTGAACGTTATGGTTCTGAAGAAAGTTTGGAAACTGTGATGTCAGATATAACAGCAAACTGTGATAAAGATGATTCGTCTGTTTAGTTCATGATGCTGTCTCTGGTCCATTCTATCTGTGTTGCTCTTTCTCTGCCTCTGGTCCATTCTATCTGTGTTGCTCTTTCTCTGCCTCTGGTCCATTCTGTCTGTGTTGCTCTTTTTCTCCATCTGGTCTATTCTGTCTGTGTTGCTCTTTTTCTCCCTCCGGTCTATTCTGTCTGTGTTGCTCTTTCTCTGTCTCTGGTCCATTCTATCTGTGTTGCTCTTTCTCTGCCTCTGGTCCATTCTGTCTGTGTTGCTCTTTCTCTGTCTCTGGTCCATTCTATCTGTGTTGCTCTTTCTCTGCCTCTGGTCCATTCTGTCTGTGTTGCTCTTTCTCTGCCTCTGGTCTATTCTGTCTGTGTTGCTCTTTTTCTTGCTCTGGTCTATTCTGCCTGTGCTGCTCTTTCTCTGCCTCTGGTCCATTCTGTCTGTGTTGCTCTTTCTCTGTCTCTGGTCCATTCTGTCTGTGTTGCTCTTTCTCTGTCTCTGGTCCATTCTGTCTGTGTTGCTCTTTCTCTGCCTCTGGTCCATTCTGTCTGTGTTGCTCTTTTTCTCCCTCTGGTCTATTCTGTCTGTGTTGCTCTTTTTCTCCCTCTGGTCTATTCTGTCTGTGTTGCTCTTTCTCTGTCTCTGGTCCATTCTATCTGCATAGCTCTTTCTTTGTCTGCAGTCCATTCTTTCTGCATCGCACTTTCTCTGTCTGTTCTGTTCACATTGCTCAGTCACTGTCTGAGGTCTGTCTGTTACACTGCTCTATCCCTAGTCTGTCTCTTGGATTGATCCAGTGTCTTCCTGTGCTAAGAGCCTACTGTCCTCAAACAGACAGACCGGGTTTTAACGTGTGCGCAAGATGTTCTGCGTGGATTCACACACACCGGTCCTCAGTTAACAGTCTCATCTGGAGGACTCTCGGGGGCGTGGAGTCGGCACTGAAGTGGTGGTCACCATCTGCACCCCGGGTGGGCGTCTCATTCACTTTGACTGCACGACTAAGCTGTACCTTGTAATCAGTAGATGGCTTAATAGGTGGTGTCTTGCGTATGTTAGCTTGGATCAGGCACGACCAAGCACCACCAAAATGACCCAGAAGCAGTGCGGGGCCCCTCTGGCTGGTGGCCCCTTGGTGTTCTAACATTGATGAGCTAACTGTAAACTTCTGACACTGAGTAATCGACATGATGAGCAGCCTGGGGTGGAGAAACTAAGACGAGTAGGGTGGGAACAGCAGGACTAGAACGTCACAATGCATGAGGTATCAAACAAAGAAAACACAGCAACATTGTCAGTGTTAGTGCACCAAACATTGTCCTGCTACCCTGACTATAGTCTATGGTAAGCCTCTAGAAACTCTGGCTGTTTAACTCTGGCCTACAGACTCTGGCTGAATGATTTCCTTACAAAAATTTACCAAAATATGACAAGCATGTGTGGATAACAAATAAGTATCGGTCTACTTACTTTCTTAAGATTCAAAATAGTATTTCTTACAAACTAAATGATCGACTTCTTCTTGAATCGTCTGTATCACCTACTTCAGAGTATCCTGAACAATCCCACACTTCCCTGCTACATGGCTGAATGCTTGATGTGAAGGATCATTATGTTTCATCAGTATTTACTGGTACCCAGTGCTGTCAATCTCTTCATGCAGCCTCCATCCCCTTTATTCTATGTTGCTTTCATTTTGTATTTTGACATCGGCATTATCTGAAGTGTATGCGTAAATGAAGCCCCGTTTAGGCTGTCATACACATTATAGTAGTATAATGTTGTCTGATTGCTCATTTGAGTTTTACCTTGTAACTAGTGTTGATATGACTGTGTCAATGGCGATGTTTCACAGAGGTCACCAACGTTCACATAGTTAGGTTCCAACCCTCAGTTCTCCGAAGCAGCTTCTTATATAGCTTGATTTATGTGTTCACACACACAGTCACACACACACACAAACACACACACACACACACACACACACACACACACACACTTGCTCGCTGTACCTTCCCGTCTTATATCACTATTCAGTGGAAGAATATGGAACTGAAGAAGGAGCCAGCACACAAGAAGGTGTGACACTCTGCCCCCGAGCCGGCTGTCTATCTGGGGATTCCAAGTTTGACGGTGAGAACGTCAGAGAAAAACGCCAGCTTCTGTTCCCCGTGTTTAGAGAAGAAAAACGAGGCACTGGCCAAGATGCCGTCACACAGCTGTCTCGGTACTTAAAGAAACGCAGACACCTTATAAAAAATTCATGACAAGTACGGCATGACTGCTTTGGTGAAATATCTATGGCCAAGAAGAGAGTTGAAAAAGTATCGGAACTGACTTTTTGCTACTTCTAACACATCTGACTTGCTAAATATCTATAGGAACACTGTAATGTTATTGTCTCCTGCATGCCTGGCTAATGTAATCAAACACTTATTGTGATTCACTGCAGTTGGCCAACTTTTTTGGACACAACTCCATTTGCCAAAGTATTCTCCTCCACAAATCTTGAAAATGGCTGAGACTAGTTTTTCCAGTGCCTATATGTTCTGCCTCTCTAACTTCCACTGCTTTGTTTCCTTTCTTGTGTAGTTATTTACTTCGCTTCTTTTGTTTTCTTTGTCGTACTGTTCGTCTTTCTTGCCCTTTCCCTTATTCTAAGGTTGTTTTATTTCGGGGTGAAGCGGGTGGGGGTGAGGGGTTCGTCTTTTTGCCGTCTGTGCTTTCTCCTCCTCCTCCTCCTCCTCCTCCTCCTAACCCCTCTTCCTCTTTGCCGATCTCCCTGTCTTTTCTTCTGGTGTTCATTTATCTTCGTCCCCTCCTTCTCCATGTCCCCAAAATGATGCTGCTACTGCCTCTACAGCGGCTGATGCTTCAACAACAACTTTATTAACATTAGCTGCTACTACTACTATCACCACTACTACTACTACTACTACTACTACTACTTCTACTACTACTACTACTGCTGCTACTACTACTACTAATACTACTACTACTACCACTACTACTGCTGCTGCTGCTGCTACTGCTGCTGCTGCTACTATTACTACTATCACTACTACTACTACTACTACTACTACTACTACTACTAACTACTACTGCTACTACCACGTCCACTACTGGTACTTCTGCCACTACTATCTTCTACTGCTGCTTCAAGCTACCTTCTTCTAAGGGTGTAAATATACTGCCAGGTTGGCAGAAATGTTTTGCTTTAAACGGGAGGAGAAAAACAGCAAACATAGTCACGGTTTAAAGAAAGAGTGAAGTTTGGGGCGGTGTGCTGTGGGAACAAGGACCTCAGGATAAACTGCAAACCACGTGGTGTGTCTGCTGAATCCTACACCAGCTGGTCAGCTAAAGGAGAACTAACTCTGTGTCCTGTGTGTTGCAGAGCTTGTTCGGTATGAACACTGTTCCGTTTTAGCTGACACCAATACTACTGGAATATATTGTGACGTTTTCTTTGCGTTATGTGTCGTACAGATCCTGCTCAATGTGTAATGTCTCATGGAGCTAACTGAAACTGTAGGACAGGCTTTTCAACTTTAATTGTGTTGTGTACTGTGCAGATTGTATTCAAGAAAGGTTACCGTGTCATCATAGCATTCATTTACGGGTGTCATGTGACTTGTGCACTGTGTGTATATCTCATTTTGTACAGTGAGCTAGGGGCTGTTTCAGAATAAACAGCATCCCCACTTTCTGAAAATTCTGTGCCAGAAGTTTCCCCTTTCTATCACTCACTTTGTTTCTGGGGTTTTTCTTACCTGTCTATTCTCTTTCTGTCATACTTATTTTCTTCCTGCTCAGCCCATTTCCCTGCCGATGTTCAAGCAAATCTGAAACTTGTTTATGAATTTTTTATGAGTTGACCTACAGTCGGAATGTGTCGGCTGAGGCCAGCGGGCAGACCTCCTGCAGAGTTACAAGCCAGGGTGAAAACCAGGCACTACACTTTCTATGTAATGGTTGGCAGCCGTCAGTCTCGGAAGACTATGGAGTTGCGCTCTAGGTGTTTATTCTGGTACAGCGTCGGGTGTGGCTGGCCAGTCCGACACGGGAATGACAGACAATCCGTATGGCAGAGGGCACAGATGAAGTCTGACGCTGGTCTGTCTGCCTGGGCTGCAGCCTTTCTTCTCGTTCTCTTTGCCTCGTGCTGCTGAGCAAGTGTCTCTTCAAAATTGAAGAGACCTTTCTGCACAGTCTGTCTCCATGCTGACTGTTCGAGGACTGTTGCTTCCCATATGTTCTGGTCGATGTTCAAGGCTTTTAAGTCCCTCTTGCACGCATCTTTGAATCGCAGCTGTGGTCTGCTACACATTCTACCCCATATGACCATGCAAACTAGCAAGGCCAGGGACCGCTCAAGAAAAGGAAGAAGTACAGTGAGTGACGGTACTGTTGGCATTCACACTATTGTGACTTCTGGGCCACTGGCTTGATGTTGCCATGAGAAAACTTGGGATGAGTAGGTACTGGAGCCTTTGTTAATATCATCTGTCATTACTGACAGAATGAAACGAAGTTGGCTGTCCCAGTGTGGAAACAGTGGCTGAGAATGATGGTGTGGGAGACACACTCAGTCTTGTTGTTGTCTGTTGCAGATCCGGAGAGAAACCCCTTCTGGTACGTGGACATGGGACAGATTGAGCACATCCGTAGTCTTCGTCTGTACGGCAGCGACGCCAACAGTAAGTCCTTTCTTCCTGTGTCAGCTGCCGGGCTCAGGCTTGAGGAAAATGGAATTCCAACATACAGTTGATTAGCTTGGAGGAAAATGGAATTCCACCATACAGTTGATTAGCTTGGGGTCAGGTGGCTGGTTGGCTGGTGTGTTGGCCTGTGTTACAATCGGGGTTTTCACTCAGCAATCACTCGCAATCAGATACAGGCATACCCATACACATTTTTCTCAGCTCTGTCACGTGTCTGAAACTCTCTCTTTTAACTTCCCACTAAAACAACAAACAATTTGAACTCACTAACAATCACATATTAAGCAACTAAAAATTTTTTTCTATTCTCATTCACGGTTTTTCAAACCATCATAAAAAGAACTGTTGCTCAAAATAGGTTACTTGAACTCAATCTCTAGACTGACCAAAACCATAGACGCTTCAAAGTGGAGCACCAGGACCACAAGGTCATGTGTCATATCAGCAAGATTAAAATATCTTGGTAAAAGATCCCAATACTGATAGTCACCAAGGCTCACATCGAAATTGAGCGCTTTGATTTGTTGCTTTACAAGATTCAGCGCTATATAAATTCCATACATTATTATTATTATTGTTATTATTATTAAATCCGTATAATAATTATACTATTGTTTATCGATAAGGTCACATATTTTTTAAGGTTAGGCCACTAATTAACAATGAGCTAAAACTGTTTACGGTATTGTCCCTACAATAAAAACATCAAAGTTTTATGGATAGTTTACCTGCGATTCTTTGAGTTTAACAGCTTTCTTGCATTCTCTGCTCATTCCCATGTGTCCTAATCGAGATATTAGGCTCTACTTTGCAGGGTTATAACAAGTACACTAAATTGCCACAAGCTACAAAGAACTTTTTCCGAGGTGGAGTAAGACTGTGAAACCCGGTGTCCAGGCCTTACAAACTGCTCAGGGCACAGGCTCAGTGGCGGTCTCCGCTGGCTCAGCTTTCTGCACTGTCTGCTGACCTGTGGCTGAGCTATTCCCACAGCACGGAAATGCAGCATAACTCAGTCAAGGGTCAAGACCCAGAGTTAAAATTAGTGCACCCCTCCCTGTTACCGAGTCCAAGTGTAGTCGGTCCCTGCTATAATTAGCCCCGGCTGGCCCCAGCTGGGATGGGATGAAATGAATAGCAGCTGTGAGAAGCTGAAAGCAAGGGGGGGAGGGGGGGGGGGGGTAATGACAGCTGTACCCTTCTCTTCCCTCCCTAGTGAGCTCTGTCTCGCCATTGCATCCCAACTCCTTGTTGGCTGTAGACCACACTAACTTCATAGTGTTTACTTAGTGGCTGGCCTGGTTTCATCCTCACCAGTCTAAATATCTACATCACTTGCTTATCTCCTCAAAGGCAAAGGGACCAAGAAATTTAATCAGGTTGGTTATGTGACTCACTTGAGCGCATAAGACAGCTCGTTCAGCGTGACAGTTGGCTGATGGGTGGAGGTGATGGTTGATTGTCCCGCCACCCCCTCCCCTTTCCATCCACCCCCTCGCCTTTTTATGGGAGATGACAATCCTCTGCCTTGCATCAGTTCTTCTCTTCTGTTCTTTATCGTCCTCACTGTCTGATGTCGTTTTCCCCTGCTGGTTCCTGGCCTTCTGTCTGCCTTGTTCACTGTCTGATGTCAAATCAAGTCAAGTCAAGTCAAAGTCAAGTCAAAAACACTTCAATCATCCCATGAAGGGCAATTACAATACTGACAGGCAGATTGATACACATCAAATATATCAAAGACACAAAAGCTATATTTCATATTGGTTTTCAAATAAAATGTCACGAACACACACACAAAACCACACACACGCGCGCATGCGCACTACACACGCAAACGCCCGCACGCACATACAAACATCAATTGCAAACACAACTTTAAACCCATTGACTAGAAGACACAAAAACTTGTTTTTAAACGCACGCATATACGCAGCATGTACACACGCTCGTACGTGTGTGTGCGAACACGCCCACGCACACGCACACCATACACCAATATATGAATTCAATGTTTTAAGACAGTTGACTAGAACACAGACTTATTCACACACCCACGCAACCCACCCACCCCACACACACACACACATAATTATGTATTGACTACACTCGTAACAATGACAATCAGGCAGATAATTCAGAGAAATGTAAAAACTAGGTAGTCAACAATCATGGGTGAATTCAGAATTCGAATGCTTACTGGCACAAAAGAATTTCTTTTTCTGTTAGTTTTGCTGATGGGACACTGAAACGGCGTTCCGAAGGCAACATTTGAAATTCTGGAAACAAAGCATGGGAAGGATCAGCCAAAATGGCTGTGGCTTTGCGTACAAGCTGCTGATGCAGAACGACATGAGATCTCTTTGTTCTTTTCCAATTTTTTTTTGAGCAGATTCTTACAATTCTCTGCAGGCCATTCTTGTTTTTAACACTAAGGTTATTGTACCAACAAATGAAAGCAAAACTAGAACACTCTCTATGTAAGACTTGTAAAACAAGGAAGGATCTTTTTGTCTACAAAAAATGAGTTCAGTTTCCTCAGAAAATACAGACGTTGTTTGTCCCTTTTTGACAATAGCGTCAGTGTTAACGTCCCAGTTTAACTTGTGGTCAAAAACAGTTCCCAGATACTTATAGTTCAAAACGTTTTTCAACCTCTTGATTATGGATAATAATATTCTTAGGAGTATGCCCTGATCTTCTGAAGTCGATAGGCAGGTCTTTAGTTTTAGAAACATTTAGCTCCAGATAGGCCTCGTCACACCAGTGTACGAACTCGGTGAGGGCTGGACCGTGGTCTAAGACTGATCCGGATAAGAGGGATAACAGAGCACTATCGTCTGCGAACTTTACCAGAAAGGAATTTCCATAGTTGCTTCTGCAATCATCTGTGTATAGAATGTACAGAAGTGGTGAGAGGACGCAACCCTGCGGAGAACCAGTGCAGGTAAATCTAACCGAAGAAGATATTTTGTTTGCCAAAAACGCTGTGGTCTGTTGGTTAAAAAAATTTAATCAGCCAACGAACAAGTTGATTGTCTACGTCAAATTTTGAAATTATTTTGTTTAAACCCGAATGTGAGGCTGCATTGTATTGAAAGCTGAACTAAAGTCAGCGAACAATATTCTGGCATGAGAGTCAGGTGTTTCCAAGTGGCTAGACAACTTGTTCAAAAATGATAGTTTGGCATCTTCGACACCCCCTTCGAGACATGTAAAGCAAATTGCAGTGGGTCAAGGTCTTTCTCTGTAGTCAAGAAAGAATGAGGATTTTACGATCTTTTCCAGCGTTTTCATCACAAGAGATGTGAGAGCTACAGGTCTAAAATCGTTAGGCCGAGAAGGATTGGGTTTCTTTGGAAGGTATTACATTGGAAGTTTTCCAAATAACCGGAATCTGACAAGTATCCAGTGAGGCCTGGAACAGGTGTTGAAGGACACTGGCAAGCTCAGTAGCGCAGAATTTCAGGTGTTCTTCCACATAATACCATCTGGTCCGGGATATTTGTTAATATTTATTGCCTTTAAGTGCTTACAGATAATTTCTTCATCAAAAATGACGCTATTCTCAGAAACTAGGGATTGCTTCAGATCATTTAATTCATCTGAGAAATCATGCTTTTCAAAGCGAGTAAAAAATGCGTTTAGATGGTCTGGTAAGTTGTTATCACATACTCCCTGCAAACTGATCTTTGACCTATGTTGGACACCTACCATATTTACTGCAGACATATTTTTGATACCCTGCCATGCAGCACGAAAATTGTTCCCCGCAAACTTGTCTTCTATCTTATTTTTATATATACGTCTGGCCCGTGCAACAGCAGCTTTGACTTCTTTATTTACTTCCTTCTTTTGTTGTTCTGTGCCTGTGTAAAATACTACTTTCTTTGATGTTCTCCTTCTTTGATATTTCCTTGGCTCTTTGGGCAGTGAGTAAACAATCTGGGGGTAACTGGTTGCTAAATAAACCGCTGCTCTCATTTTTGTTTCCTACTTTTACATTTTACTTTGTAAGATCAACCATGTGATTTATCCGTAATCAAAAAACCGCATTCAAAAAAGAAAACCGAGCTTCTCCTGTCTCACGTTCCCTACTGGCTGAACTGCACACTGAGCAGCATCAAAGCTATCATTTGTACCAAACCAAGATGGAAGGAAGGCTGCAAGAATAAGCTCCCCACCCCACCCCACCTCCCCCGCACGCTAATGACCACCTCTCTCCAAACCAAGAGAGCATTCACTGTAGCCAGAGTCAGCCAGGGAGACGCAGACTAGACCCTGTCAGTCTTGTAAGTGGATGAAGCCGAGAGAAATGGAGGCTCTGCCACAGGGGGCTGTCATGTCACAGCCACTGATGCTCAGCTCTGGTGCTGGGAAAACCAGCGCCAATCCGAATGGAGGAGCGGAATGGAGTCTGAGTGTTACAGGCCTTCCTTAGTCACCGGTCGCAGGTTTAGATCTTGGAGGTATTTTATAGATTGATTGTCTGCAGCTTTTGATATTTTTGGCATAATTATCTTAGCCAGTATATCAAAATGTCTTAATATTTGCAGGTTTTTCCCCAAATATATGTTTGATGCGTGGGTGTATACAGTTTTTTGTATTGTACGAGACATGCCAATACGCCAAAATTTTAAGACTCATCATCTGCTCCCATAACCCCCTCCGGGGTCGTAGGGGCACTGCATTGACGAACGTTGCACCAGCTGGCTCCATTTACGGCGGTTGTGTGCAAGTGCCTGGGTTGTGGAGAAGCTCTTCCCTGTCCATTCAGTGATGTTGTCTGCCCATTTCTTCCTCTGTCTGCCTCGCCTTCTCTTCCCCTGCACTGTTCCCTGCAGTATGGTTTTGGACAATCCATCTGATCTAGTCACATGTCCGTACCATCTGAGCTTCCTTTTCTTGACTGAGGTCAGCAGGTTTTCGTAGTGCTTTACTTGTTGGGTGATGGTTTGTAGGACTTCGTTGTTGGTAGTGTGGTTCATGTATGAAATGCCAAGGAGTCTTCTGAGGCATTTCATCTCTAGATCATATATATATATATATATATATATATATATATATATATATATATATATATTATATATATATATATAATGTATCGATCACCTGCAGTTGAAAATAAAGGGAAAAAAGCCACCGGAATGTTTAGGAACGTGATATTTACCTCCACTGACGTCGGTGTATATGCAGACCAGCCAGTGCAGTGACTTCCCCCTTCATGAGAACACGTGAACAACATGCGTGCCCATGAAATTTTCCAAAATAATTTCAGCACCCAGCTTATCATTGCAAACCGAAAACCAGCCAACAGACCCCCATCTAGCCCGCTGCATTTTTAATGACAGTACATAGATTTCTTCGTGTGTGTGTGGAGCAGGCTTCTCACCCCGCTCAGAGCATGTCGCCACAGAGCAGGTCCACCTTTTATGGTATGCAAATGTGTTATCCTATGAGGGTGTCTCTTTCTACAGAATGTGTGTGTGTGTGTGTGAATTATATTTCCGAGGAAAATAAAAAGAACTTGTGTGCTCTTTGACATCCAGCCCTTGTGTACATGCAATGTTGACACTTTTGTCATCCGTCGGCATACAATGCCCTACTCTTCCGAAAGCCGAGACAGGTTTTGACGTGGATGCAAGATGTCCTCCGGCGTTCACATTATGAGACCTTGGTTTATAGTCTCATCTATAGTCTCATCCTAAGGACTTTCGGTGTGTGTGTGCGTGCGCGCGCGTGTAGTTGTGAGTGTGTAGCTACGTTGTTGTATCATATCGTTGTGGCGGGGCAAGTAGCCTGCGATCAGAGCAACGTGTTACTATTTCGGGACACACGTGCAAAGTGTGCGGCGCTCTGATTGGTTGGGTGGTGGTTGAAACCGTCTGTTGCATACACTTTGCCTTCGCGGTAAAAGGTGTAGCTTACGCAGACACTGCCTAGAGGCCACATCCTTCCTCTTCTGACTGTGCTGCCCTAGCTGAGAAGTTGCAGAGTCGTGGTCGATCAATTACCTGCACTCTGTTAAATACGCTACTTTGTTAAACCGTATTATAGAATATTGCATTGTGTTATTGTATTTCACATTTAAATACAGCAGCTTTATTTGCATGAAATTTGGGCTGCTTTTTACGGGAGAGAGTGTTGCCATTAATCTAGTGTGTTTCTTTCTTATCGTATTCTGTCCTGTTTATAAGCGTACGCAAAATTTTGCCAGAGATAACTATTAAGGGGATATTTGTACGTGTACTCATGTTGCTTTGAACTGTAATGCATTATATTGTACTGTACTACATGTTGTGATGTGTGGTATAGTATGGTGTTGTACGTTTTAAGACAGCAGATTTCTCTGTGGGAATTTCAGGCTGCTCTCATGTGTTTTCTCTTTTCGTCCGCTTAGTATTATAAAGGTTATTTATTCATGGAACCTCGGTTTAACTGGCATCCGAAAGACTAGCACCCAGGCCAGCATTTGTGGACTCGTGAATAGAGGAAAATTTAGCACTCGGGGCTTACGACTTGTGGCATTTACACAGGTACGTAATCTACCTCTTCACCATCAATACACAACGTAACGTGTTTCAGAACCTTTGCACGCAATGACTCCGTGTTCACACACACACACACACACACAGAGAGAGAGAGAGAGAGAGAGAGAGAGAGAGAGAGAGAGAGAGAGAGAGATTGTGTGTGTCAGACAGACAGACAGAGAGAGAGAGCCAAACTGGAGCAAGCCGCAGACAGACACTTGAGCTGTCCCATAGGACGAGAGCACCAGTCTGTGGCATCCAAACCTGGAGTTGTGGAGCTCCCCATCAGAAAGCAGTGCCGGCTTCACCAAGACCTCAGCTGTCACTGTAGAGCTGGGGCTTCCTTCGGGGACAGGACAGGACAGGACAGGACAGGGCAGAGGGATTTATCTGCAGTAGTGGTCGTCAGGCCTTAATTGAGTGAGAGAGAGGGGCAGGTGTTTTGCGCTGGGGGAAAGAGAACATGTCTGAACCTCAAATCATGTTAGATTTTACTATGTGTTTGACTGTCTTTCTGTCTAGTATTGTTATCGTGTGTGTGGCTGTGGCTGTGCTGTTGTTGTTGTTCTTTTGATTTAACGTCTTTTCAAAATAAGTGATTTTAGACAAAATTGTTATGGAGGTGTGTGTGTCTGTCTGTCTGTCTGTCTGTGTGTTCCTGTTCGTTTGTATCAGATTTGTCCTACAGAACGGTCGATCGCACGAGATTCTGTGAGAGTTTGCGGAATCTAGTTATCCTTTCTTTCCAGAGACAAGCACCCTGACAACAGCCCATGATGCATACCATGCAAGTAGAAGAAGGGGGTGGGAGGAAGGGGTGAGCAGGGACAGTGTGGATGAGGGCTCAAACCAGTCCTTGGTTCTCTAGCCGAGGGCGTTTCTGGTATAACGCTGTACTGACACATCCATTACACACAAGGGAAATGCTCCAAAGAGAGTTCTAGACAGAAGTATGATGTGTCCCTGGAGACAGGTGTAGTATGCAGCAGCCAGTGTCTGTAGTGAAGAAGTCTGAGGGCTGTCCTCACAGTGGCTTTATTATGTCAGCAAGGGGACAGCTCGTACTGTTCCTGGGGATATCACAGCTCTCTGTAGGAGTATTTCCCCCTTTTTTTAAATGAATATTCTTAGTCGATAGTTAGACATACAGAAAACAAGAGACACGGGCGTTGCATAGACTTGGAAGTTGCACCTAAAGTAGTTGCCAAATATAGAGAGAGAGGTCATTCGTTCTTGAATCATGTACACACACGCACGCGCACACACACACACACACACACACACACATCTCTCTCTCTCTCTCTCTCTCTCTCTCTCTCTTCTCTCTCTCTCTCTCTCTCTCTGTCTCTCACACAGATAACAGAATTTACATAACTGCATACACACGGGGACTGGATGTAAAAAAGCACATAAGTGCTCATTCCAGTATCCTCGATATAAAAGAATAAAATAGAAAAAGAATTTAAAAAAACACACACATACACTCAAACACACACACACACACACACACACACACACACACACACACACACACACACACACACACCGCTCGCCAACGCTATACTACAGTTCTATTCCACACAAAGGCGCATGATACGTGGTAGAATTGACGTAGTAAATCATACCATCAACATAGAGATTATTCCAAACAGCAGACAAAACACCTAAAACACGAACAGGCTGACAGACAGACAGACAGACAGACAGACAGACTTGTCATCAGTGGAGCTTAGCTGGTGGGTCATCATCAACAGATCCT